>OY294018.1:18206813-18684097 GCA_958510785.1 Exephanes ischioxanthus | reverse complement strand
GTACGAATTTTGCTAAAGGAATATATATATATTTCTTTTTGGAAGGGCGACTAAAAAAAAGATTTTAAGAGAAATATCAAATAGAAAGATTTGGTCGTTACGGCACATTTAGAGTTCGAGCAATTTTTAAAAATTTCATTTCTGTATACAGTAGAAAAAGATGCCTATACTTCGACATTAATCTGTTGAATATAAACGAGCAGGATTTTTTTTTCTTTCTAGATTTTAGAACAAAATTAATAGATAAATAAACCGAGCTTGTATTCGATGATTTTTCGTTGTGATTCTGATTTATTATTTATAATATATATTTGTTTTATATATTTTTTTTCTTTTACTAATCGCGAAAAACAACAACACAAAATGTAAGCGAATTATTAGAAATACAAAGATTGGGTCGTTACGGCACATTTGGAGTTTGAGCTATTTTTCAGTATTCCTTTTGTGTACACGGTAGAAAAAGATTCGCATATTTCGACAATAATTTGATGTACATAAACGTCCAGGATTTTTTCTTTCTAGATTTTACGACAAAGCAAATAAATAAACCAAGTTTGCATTTGATAGATGATTTTTCCTTGGCATTCCGATTGTACAAAGCTATATTTTTTTTACTGTGCAGCAATCAAGTTTGAAAAAAAAAATGTCAACTTTAAATATCATTTTTCGTCATAGTTGCCCGGGGAAAAAATTGGTATTTATTTTCAAAAGGCATTTCTTCTGTTCTCGGGGCGGATTAAAGGATTACAGTACTGCACGAGGGCGAGGGGTAGTTTTCGAATCTCCGAATCTCGAGAACTCGAGAGATTCGATCTACCGGGTCGGCCGGACGAACGTGACTGGGTAACGGAATAGCGTATAATTGAAGCGTCGAAAGGGAACTCGAATTAATCGTCGCGATCAACATACTGAAAGATTGTAATCGCGATTACACTGTGGCAAACGTATCGTCGGCCGAGTCGGGGCGAATCAATCAAAACATGAGGTACGCTCGTCAATCTATATATATACGTACATCGTCAATACATGCATATATTGTCAATACATACATATTATTTTATATTCATTTATTTATTTTCCAACGTTAACGCAGTTACATTTTTTTTTTCATTTACAAAAGCATATCGCAGACTTGAAAGTGGAACACTTGTCAAACAAAACATAACACAACATTTACGACGCGCGTCACGAATTCACGGTGACATTGACGAATCGAATCATATTCATAAATCATTTTTCCATTAACGCAATACTTCATTTTCTTTCAATTTTTTTTGTTTGTTTGTATATTTCAATTTTTTAATCCTTTGATGAAAACTCACGACTTTGAATAAAAATTTTTACACGTTTAAAGAAGAAAAAATCTATTCGTCAAAAAAATTGTCCTCTGCGCTTTTTAAATATTTCGTGTGATTTTTCCGGCAAATAATTTTTACACACATTTTTTGATACCGTCCAATTAAAGCGATCTATTCGGCAAATATATATTTTTTTTATTAATCCCACAAATTATTCCAGCGAATAAAAAAAGTTCCGTGTAGATTTTTAGCGAGAGACGAATAAAAATTTGTCTCAAAAAGAAAAACCAACGAGCGATCTCTATTCCTCATAGATGTTATTTTTTTAGCCTACTAACCATGTCGTATGCTGAGAGGGCTTGCAGGGCTCCTTGGATGTTCGGAGCTCGTGTCGTTCTGCGAGTGCGGATGTGGCCTCTGCAGTTGTGTCTCGTTGTTGACGGCGACGGAAGTTGTTCCGTTCATCGTTCTCCAAAAAATATTTTTTATCAGCTCAACCAAAACCTCCGCCCAACTTTCTAATATCTTTCTATAAAATCCTCACAGTTCCTCGCGCACCGCGAAGCGACGAAAAAAAAAAAACAGATCACTCGGCAAAAAGTTCACTCAAAGATGATTCTCACTTTAAAAAAAAAAAAAAAAAAAACAAACAACAAACAACAACAAAAAAACAATAACCAGCGAAAAGTCTTCGAATATTTGAAGCACCGTCGACGCACTCGCCAGATCCGACGGGAAGTAATCGGCGACGTCGGAGCCAAGGCAGCTCGAGGGTTCGTCCCGATCAGAGCGATGCACCTCGATGGTTATTCGATGACTTTTGAGAATCGATTCGGGCAAAAAGCCTCGACCGGCCATCCAGCCCCGCCACTTTCGACGATCTTTCTTTTCCTCCGTCCCCGTCGATACACAAAAAAAAAACGTATATATATCTACATACACAAAATATACCCGTCCATAAATATATACATATATAAGCGCGTATATATATTTATATATCTATATACAGCGCCTCTACCCCTACTCCTTCGCGACCGAACGAGATAACGATCGACGTTTCGCCGCGGAAGAATCGCCAATACCCGATTCCCGATTTCACCCGATACAGACACTCACGGGCTCAATTAATAATTTTTTTTTTTTTTTTTTTTTTAACTATCTAAAAGTTCTTCTCCGCTAAAGTAGAACCGATTATAAATAATTCACTGAGGCTCTAACTCTCGACGCTGAAGATTCTTGATGGGGAAATTGACGCCGCGGAGTGTGGATCGTCGGTTTTTGGACGTGTCCCGCCACCGGAAGGTGCTCTCCGACAACGAGGGCAGCGTTGGTGCGGTGAGCTCGAAGCCCCCGAGCGTGTCGTCCTCGTCGTCGTCTCTCGAGAGGGATGATGATCGGGATGTTGCAGACAAACGCCCCTACGATTGGTCGGCGGGTACTTTTGAAGGCGGGGATCAGGAGGCAACGGGAGAAAAACAACAAAAACTCCATACGAGGATTTAACCTATAGTCGGCTACGTTTGACGGCGCGTTATAAACCTCCCCCCTCGGCCCCCGTCACGGAGGCGCGTGCGCAACCCCTTGCGCCGGCGATGGAACAACCCCTGCCGCGGGATGTCGGACGCCACAGGAGCATTCCGAACTCTTGGTCTCGTTCCGTCCCCGTCGGGCCGGGCAGGCCGGGATCGGTTTTGTCCTTGTCGGGGCTTCCTCGACGTCCTGCCTCCCGTTCGCTCTCCACCCCGGCCCGCGCTACCGCCACCCCCCCCCCCCCCCCCCCTCCTACCCGGCGACACGGCCGCAGCCAACCCGCCGAGCGAGCGCCGCGCCAGCTCTCGGGGTGTCTCAGTCTCGCGCTACGTCGTCCCACCACAGACCGGAAATTGTTGATGCTATGTCCTATGCTCTGCGCCCCGGCGAACGATCGCATCCTCTCCCGCCATTGAACGATCCGGGAAAGGGGCGGGCGGACGCCGATCGGAGCGGAGGATTTTCGGTGAGGAGGCGGAAATATGGACCACTTTTGTACATTTTATTTTCTTTCTTTTTAATTATGCATATTTTGTATGCTGAGACGGCTCTTGGGATCCGTCGAAGCACAGCGGGCTGTGGTTTGTATTTTCGGTGTGAGGTCACTTCCGGTATAAATTTTTTTTTTTTTTCAAACCGGAGATGACGTTACTGCCGGTCGAAAAATTAGATTTTCAAACCGAAAGTGACATAGTTCCGGTGTGAAGTCACTTTCGGTCGAAATTTTTCTACTTCCAACCGGAAGTCACATACCTCTGGTGTGAAGTCACTTCCGGTCAACATTCTAAAAAATTTCAAACCGGAAATGACGTCACTGCCAGTCGACAAATGAGATTTTTCAATGCGGAAGTTACGTACTTCCGATGTGACGTCATTTCAGGTCGAAATTTTTGATTTTCAAACCGGAAGTAACGTATTTCCGCCATGACGTTACATTCGGTCGACATTTTTTTATTTTCGAACCGGAAATGACGTCACTTCCGGTCGAAAACTAAGACTTTCAAACCGGAAGCGACGCATTTCCGGTATGACCTCACTTCCGGTCGAAAAACGAAATTTTTACAACGGAAGTAACGTGGCGACGCATTTTCAGTATGACATCATTTCCTGTCGAGAAATAAGATTATCAGACCGGAATTAACATGTTTCCAGTAATGAAGACACCTCCAGCCGGAAAAATTGGTTTCTCAAACCGGAAGTTACGTATTTCACTTGAAATCTCCGGAAATCTGAATTTCCGGTTTCCAAACTTCATAGTCCATGCCGTGAATTTGGCGTGCTTCGCGGCCCCAAAAGGACTTTCGGGTGAAGACTCAAATACCGCCAAAAACACGCATAAGAATGCGAGACAACGCGATCGTTGCTCTTCACAAAGTTACAAACTCGAATAACCGTTAAACCCGATGCGCTGATTGCGTCTTACTTTCCGATACAGCTCCGGCAGTAATGAAGCTTTTCCTCCGCGTCCCCGAAGTCCCCGGCATCCAACAGACACCCCGCCGATCCTAACTAATACACCGGAATCCATCCTCCCATACCTACACGTCTCCGTGCGTTAGGTGTGAAACGAAACGAAGGCGAATCGACCGCCCACACACACACACACCCATACACGCGCATCTCCACATACATATACACATACATATACATATCCACCGGGATAATTGAGTGCTCGATCGAACTCCCGACTCCTGAAGTGTTCGGCTGCTCTATCCTGGTGGAACACCGCATAAGCAAAGCCACTGTGCGCCAGCGGAGAGGTGGGGAGGGACCCGAGACGGGGGTAGGGTAGTCGTTCGCTATGGCTCCTGCCGGGGCGAGAGTGCACCGGTAATCCGTTTTTCGTGTCAGAAGCGCACACTCTCCCGCTCTCATCCCTCGCTTTTCCTCTTACCGAACCAACACCCCCCTCCCCTCCTACAGCTTCCACCCCCAAATTTCCTGCCCCGGTGACTCGAACTCGCTTTACCAATGTCGAAACAACTGGTCCGTCCTCTGTCGCTCCCGATGCTCCCGGGCTTCGCCGGGAAAGCCGCGGAGGGCGCCCGACGGGGTCGAAGGGGTTGCCGCCGCGACGCCCGCCGCCATGATGGATCCGCCGCGCGTCCTCCTCGTCCTTCGCTCCTGTGGATACATACAGACAGACAGACGGACACACACACATATATATGTATATGTATATGTATATGTATATGTATATGTATATGTATATGTATATGTATATGTATATGTATATGTATATGTATATGTATATGTATATGTATATGTATATGTATATGTATATGTATATGTATATGTATATGTATATGTATATGTATATGTATATGTATATGTATATGTATATGTATATGTATATGTATATGTATATGTATATGTATATGTATATGTATATGTATATGTATATGTATATGTATATGTATATGTATATGTATATGTATAAATTTTTGCCATACGTAATAGCCCGGAGCTCTACATGGATGGACCATAAAACAGGTGCAAAAGTACAGTGTGGAGAGGGTTAGACCCTCTTCTCCGTAAATGTGTGTATGGGATATATTAATGCACGGAAGAGAAGAGAGAGTGAGAGAAGGCGAGGAGAAAGGCCACGCCCCGGGTAGGATCGTCGGGCCAATGGCGTCGAGACGTCGCGACGTCCGCCTCCACCAATAGGATTACCCTCTGACACGCTCTTTCGCTTGTCACCGACTCAAGCCCCCTCTGAACGCAACCCCGAATTCCCCCCTCGAGTCCCCGGTCCTACCCGTCGCTATTCGCTTCGCCCCGCCGGGCAAACGATTCCCTCACGCCGTTTCGACTTACCCGAGACCGGTCGTGGATTTTGAGAATCCCGAGAATACACGGATACGGGAAATCGGAGGGGTGGGGAGGAGGGACCGGAGACAGGACGATTCGAACTGATCCCAGGGAGAAATGGAGGTGTTTTGTGTACAGACGATTTTTTGTAGACTATAAGTGGATTCAATGATCTTTTTTAATTTATTAAAATGGAGTCTTTATTTTTTACTTGAAACGGAGTCTTTATTTTTTACTTGAAACGGAGTTATTATTTTTTAATTTGCCGCCGTGGTTTGCGAGTGTCGTATTTTTATTGGTATGCAAATCGATCATACTTTAATATTGCGATACTGTTTTTGCAGGGACATTGTTTTTTTTATTAAAATCGTTTATTTTTGAAATTTTCCGGGATGGCTCGCGTGTATTATACTTTTTTTTTAGATTGTATCGAAATTTATAATGCTGTTATATTGTGACAATGTTTTTATTACAGGAATATTATTATCGAGGTAATAAATAAAATCGAGTAAATTAAAGTCTACGTTACGAGTATAATTTAAAGTGTTTGATCATAAAAATATTGTTTATCAAATATGTTGATTAGAGAGAGAAACTGAACTTGTGGCGTATTGGTCTCAATTAATTTCCATCCTTCAATCCAATTTTTACTATCTAGTGGGTAAGAAGATTTTTCGACGGCTGCAGAAAATGTCTTATCTCGGACGGTAATGCTTTCAATATCAATTTTGCTCGATTCTCGAGAGAATAAATTGCTGCATTATGCTTCGTCGATAACCCACCGTCGCTTGTTTTCACAGAGACTCGTGAGCCGATCACTCGAATGGATTCTGTCGTTCGTCTGTCAAAACGTTTAAATAATCTCAACAGCGCTCGCGATGTTTTAGTCTCCGTTTATTCCTTTGGTAAATCGTTCGGAACTGTGGAAATAAATCGTCGCTCAATACAGAGAAGATTCTCGTCTGTAAAAAAATGTTGCGTCGCCGTGGTAGGAATCGGAGGTGTCGGAAAATCTCTGGCGCACTTGCTGAAGATGTTTCC
The DNA here is from genome assembly GCA_958510785.1 of Exephanes ischioxanthus. Taxonomy (NCBI): domain Eukaryota; kingdom Metazoa; phylum Arthropoda; class Insecta; order Hymenoptera; family Ichneumonidae; genus Exephanes; species Exephanes ischioxanthus. The sequence goes on along the minus strand of OY294018.1, from coordinate 18,677,414 downwards.
CGACGGTTTGTCGGAATTGAGGCTCTGCAATCGAAGCGATCCGACGGCGGTGGTCGAGGAGCTCTCTCACATACCGACGGACGTTAAAGTTTACGGTTTCGCGGGCCCGAAAAGATTGGCCGACGGTCTTCGCGGCGCTGACATCGTCGTATTGTCCGCTGGAATTCCTCGTAAAGAGAACACGACCAGAGAACAGCTGTTCCGAGTGAGTTAGAAGCTCGTACGATAATTACACGAGATAGGTTGGTAAAATAATCCATCCGTTCAATAATTCTCATGGAAGTGACGAAGTTGACAATTTTGCAATAAAATTGTGTTTAAGTCTTGCCAAAACCTCCGGCCGGTCTAATGTGGGCTCAGTCGGTAATGAAAACTGTGATCCATTTTATCTTTCAAGCGTCTTCAACTTTTCTGAGAAATAGCCACATTTTGCCCGATATGTTGAAAACTCTTGAAAAAAATATTGATTACAGTTTTGGTTACCGACCGAATATGGGAATGATTTGTGATTGAAATCCACTCCGATATGCTACATGGGACTTAGGATTTACGAAATCTACTTCCATATGCTGTAGAAACCGAAATCTCGAGAATATCGCGCATGGGAGTGACTTGGGATTTTGGAATTTCACTCCGTTATGCAATACAGGATTTACGATTTCCGAAATCTACTTATGTATGCTATAAAAACCGAAATCTGGAGAATACAGCGTATGGGAGTGATTTAGGATCGAAATTCACTCTGATGTGTTGTTTGGGATTTCGGACTTTCGATATCCAATTCTGCATGCTATGAAATCTGAAATCACAATAATATAGCGTATGGGATTTCATTACCAACATCCAGTGCATTTTTCTCGACAAACAAGCGAAGATTCATCACAGTCGAACAAAATCGACTTATAAGCATTGATATAATTAACAAAATTTTTTAGAAGACCTTAAAGTCGTAATACGAAATCCTGAAATTGGAAATACATTTTAAAAAACAGGCAAACGCTCAACTGTGCAAAGAAATAGTTTGTTGCGCCGCCGACAATTGCCCCGAGGCGCTGGTAGCGATAGTGAGCAATCCTGTGGATTCGCTGGTGCCGGTCGCAGCCGAGGCATTGAAGCGTCGTGGATCTTACTGCTCCTCGAAGCTCTTTGGTGTCTGCGAATTGGATGCCATGCGATCGAGACATTTCTACGCCGAGGCGATCGGTTGGGAATCGACAAGGACTTACGTTCCCGTTGTCGGTGGCCACAGCGAGGAAACTACGGTCCCAATTTTCTCCCAGGCTCGTCCGCGAGTTTGCCTGAGCGACGAGGAGGCCGAGAAACTCACGGTCAAAGTTCGGGACGCCGGAAAGAGAGTCGTGCTGGTAGGAAAATTGTTAGATCTCTTAAACGGCCCGATGTAATTTCGTAAACAAATTTTTTTTTCAACGGAAAAACGTTTTTCAGAAAACGTTCAAACTTCTTCGAAAACATTGTTTGATCTTTCAATGGCAAACTGTGATTTTTTTTTTTTGCAAGGCGAAAAAAGGTACCGGCGGTTCGACCTTTTCGATGGCTTCGGCTGCATTCATCTTCGTTAATAACCTCTGCCGAGCGATAAACAACGAGCCTCACGTGATCACCTCTGCGTACGTCGAATCCACCGTATCTGAGGCACGATTCTTCTCGAATCAGCTGCTACTGGGTACCGGCGGAGTCGAGAAAAATTTTGGATACGGCGAAGTGACGGACTTCGAGCGCGGACTTATCGACAGAGCGGTCGAAGTGTTACGAAAAAATATTGCACGTGGCGAAAACTTCGCTTCTCAAGAATGCGAAAATAAAAACACACAAAACAAAGTAGAGTAGAAAATATATAATTCGATTAATTCAGCGTCGAGATACAATACTTTTCATTACGATGTCTCCCGAACCCGCGCAGCAGAACCTGCCGATTGTTACCTAGTAAGTCTTGGACGAAATAGCGAATGAAACCTACATTGAGCGATAATAATTTGCACAATGCACAAAGGGCTAGGTTAGGTTGATGGAGAATTTCGGGAATATAGGGATCGTTCAAAACCGCTGACGTCACAGACGAAAACGATATTTCCTGTTTTGAAAATCTAATTTTTCGACCGGTAGTGACGTCATAACAGAAATACGTCACTTCCGGTCGAAAAATGAGCTTTCCATACCGGAAGTGACGTATTTCGGTTACGACATCACATCCGGTCAAAAAATTCGATTATCAAACCGAAAGTGACGTACTTCCGGTCGAAAAATTTGATTTTCAAACCGGAAGTGTCATTTCAGATATGACGTCACTACCGGCCGAGAAATGAGATTACCCTTGAGAAAAGTTCATTACAGTTTTCATTACCGACCGCGATATTTCACTTCCCCTTAAATAACTACAAATCTCGAGACAAGTACATTTACCGTCGGTAAAACAGTTGGCGAGACGCGACCACGACTCGTCCTCGAGCGAACGCCCCTTTTCGCCTTCCACGAGAATAAATATCGATTTTTAAATACATATACTGCATTTATGTACCCCATTCATCAGTAAATGCAATATTACATATACGTTTTGTTGGCGACTCGCTCAAAAATGAAGTCCGTAAAAAAAAGTCATTCGAATAATATTCGCATTTTTATTTACAACCGTGCAACTTCTTTTGACTATTTCACTTATACCAGAAAGATCTATCCTCATATTACCGCTCCTGCTCATTTCGGACCATCACCACAGGCGTCATCTTCGAAAACCCACTCGAACCATAATCGCGCGCGCGCCTCCTTACCGGAAGTGACCTCGCAGTTCTTCGACGATCTGACATTCGTTTTATTTATCAGTCCATCCCCACCGCGCGCCACCACACTTTATTATTGCATAGATCATTACATGTGCACGAAGTTGCAACGAAGAGTCGTCGAGGAATCGCAAGGAGGCGCGCGCGCGCAAGGTTAACCGACTAACGGAGCGAAGAGACAAAGAGGTAAAGCGAGACGACGACGAGGGGTCGCTCGGCGCGCGGAGGGCGGGGGGGTGGGGTGGGGGGAGAGTGAGACTACATAGGAGCAGCGAGCAGTCGACCACTGGTAACGTCCGAAGGCAGTGTTGGGCACTGTGATCATTACAAACGTACACACAACGGAGCCTTGACACGTTGTCGTGCGTGTGCAGAGGAATCGCGCCCGCCCGTGTGTACGGAGAAGCGTTGTGTGTGCGGTTTGTACACGACAACAAACGGAGAAAGCAAAACCCGAGAGATTCAACGCGAACGGTGTACGGAAACTCCTCGCTCGGAGGCATCGGTTTTTTTTTTCTTAATTCGCCCGTACGAAAGCCAAAACGCTCTCTGACACCGACTCAATAATCGAAACATCGGAAGGGACGAGTCTCCGAATCCTCGAAACGAGAACCGTGACAGCTCGTTTCGTGGACGGGACTTGACAAGAAAAAAAAAAAAGGAAGGAAAAAAAAATCGTGAAGAAAAAAAAAAGTCTTATTGTGTCCGCGGCCGATATCGGGCACGTTCTCGCAGAAAACAGCATCACAAACCGTTCTGGCGCTTCAGCAAATGGCTGACAATTGGACACAGAGCATTGTCTGCCGGTAAGATTTCGTCGGCCGTTTATTCGTCGAATTTTCGAACGTGATTTTCGACGATGAAGTTGGGAGAAAAAAATATATATACAAAGGTTCAGGACCTTCCCTCCTCGCCCATTGATCGGCGCTCTCGACGCTCCGAGGCGCGAAATCCTCCCGCGATGACATCTACGAGGAACACGAGGATCTCCCGTGTTTTGATGTAAATAAATACACTGTTTGAATTTTTTTTTTTTTTTTTTTTTAGATACTACAAAAATGGCATTTGTCGAGAGGGGGAAAACTGCCAGTACCATCACGCCCAGACATCAGGCGTCGTTCAGCCCATCGCCAAAAGTGGATCGGAGAGCGCCGCGGCCGCTGCTCCGGTAGCCACTTGCCGATTCTTCAAATGGGGCAGCTGCAAGTTCGGAGCACGCTGTCGGTTTGCTCACGAGGCCGAGTCTGACGCAGCGGAGACGGACGATGCAACGAGGCCCGTGTCGGAGGGCAAGAGCGCAGCACGCTCCGGAGGAGCTTCGGACTCCGAGTCCGTTCCGTCAACGATTTTACACAAGACGTACGTCGTATTCGTCAATTTCTATTTTTAATGAATTGACTATTTTTTTTATTCATTTTTTTCAATATTTTGGAGACAATGATCAGGCTAGTTATATCGGAGATGGGCACGGCTGTATTCACTTCCGATGGGCCGATATTCATTTTATTGCCTGTAGCTCGCAAACAATATTTTTGGGATTAAAAAAACATATATTTATATTTTTCTAATATTTCGATTTAGGAGAATTGCATTTTCTAAACATTTTTTTTTAAACATGGAGACATATATTTAAACAAAAGTCTACGTACTCTGAGTCCGTTCCGTCAAAGATTCACGCAAGAGTACGTCCTATTCGTCAATTTCTATTTTTAATGAATTGTTAATTTTTTTTTTTTTATTTGTGAAGATAAATGCGAGGCAATATATATCGGAGATAGGCACGGCTGTATTTACAACCGATGGGCCGATATTCATTTTATTGCCTGTTTCACACAGACAAAATATGGTTAATTTTTTTAAAGAAATGTTTTTTAATATACACATATTAGAAAAAAAAAAAAAAAAAAACTACATAACGTAAAAACGGATTTGCAATTATCGATATAAATTTCGATCTCGATTTAGCGATAAACAATTCCCGCGCGTTATCAGTAACTTTAAAAAAATATTTTTTCCAGGATGGAAACAGTGCCTGCCGTCAACGAATGGGTGAACGCGCCGGAGTTCGTGCCGTCGTCGGTGCTGGGCTCGCCGGAGAGCAGCGACGAGTCGGCCTCGTCGACGAGCGCGCCGCCGACTTCGTACGCCCGTGCGGTTTCGAGTTCGAGCCAGACGGCGAACCCGGCGTCGGAGCCGCTCTGCCCATACGCCGAGGCAAGCGGTATCTGTAAAAAAGCAGACTGCCCTTATCTCCATGGTCTGACGTGCGAAATGTGCGGAAGGGCGGCTCTTCATCCGTTCAACGACGAGCTACGTCAACAGCACACGAACGTGAGATTATTTTTTTTTTCTTGCATTGCCCAATTTTAATTGCGTCGAGTTTAACGCAATGCTGAACCCATTTTTAACTGCTCATTTATCTTTTTCACCGACGAAACTAGGCGACTTCTTACCTTCAATTTCGAATTATTTATCAACAATTCTGTACATCATTGATATGCTACACATATGCTCAAAGTTTTACAGGACTGTAATATTAGCCATAAACGCTTCGGCGTGCGCTTGAATTTTTTTTTTTTTAAACCTCCAAGAAATGAAGAAAATCCAACGTTACGGATCCTCGCGAAAACCAATATGGGCGCGCAAAATTTGAACAGCATCTATTTTGTACGATATAAACTATTCTGGAACTCACATACGTAAAGAAGAGTGCACTCCTATTCTCCGAAATTTCCCGATTATTCCAAAATCGTCACAAAGTTTATTTACACGAAAGAAATCCATGTAAAATTTATTCTACATTTACGCTTACTGTTCACTTATGACAAGTGATCAGAGCCGATAAAAAGCGTATGAATTTAGGGCACGCTGTCGAGCCACCGGTGGGTCAATCGTGACACTACGTTCATACTTTTTCGCAAACTCTAATATTCGATTAAATTAATTTAATGAAAATTCGATTTTAAGCCGAAGCGTTTATTTCAATATTATAGTCCTGCATGATTAGAAACAAATGCGTAGCACATCAATAATTCTAAATAGAAACTAAGAAATGACCGTCGGTAAGTGAGGAGTTAAAGATGGGTCCAGCATTCCCTTAACGATGCCCCCCGCCCTGGAGACGTTTATAATGAAACGGCGTTTTTACAATTCACAGGCGTGCGTGAAACAGCACGAGGCCGACATGGAACTGTCGTTCGCAATCCAACGAAGCCGCGACAAGTCCTGCGGCGTTTGTTTCGAAGTTATAATGGAGAAATCGACGCGCGAACAGAGATTCGGCATTCTGCCGAATTGCAATCACTGCTTCTGCCTCGGCTGCATAAGAAAGTGGCGGCAGGCGAAGCAGTTCGACAACAAAATAATACGTTCCTGTCCGGAGTGCCGCGTGCCGTCGGACTTCGTGTGTCCGAGCACGTACTGGGTAGACACCAAGGAGGAGAAGGAGAAGCTCATCGTCGAGTACAAGGAGGCGTTGAGTCTGAAGGACTGCAAGTACTTCAACAAGGGGCGCGGCAAGTGTCCCTTCGGCAACAAATGCTTTTATCTTCACGCCCTGCCCGATGGCACGAAGACCGATGTCGGTCCGCCCGTGCGGCAGGCTCCGTTCGCCGATGTCGACTTTGAATTTTTGGAGGTAATTTCATATTTTCTTTGTTTCCACGAATCCCGTAACTTAAACCCTTCACGTATCAGATCCTCGTTCAGCGAGTACTTACATTGCGCGGCATTAAAATCGATGTATCTGAAAAAATATCGATGATATGAAAATTTGGACAAATACTTCTCGACGAGCGATTTTCACGATATTATGTTTGTGTAAAATATTATTTTTGTCGTCCAATATACAGCAGAGCTAGGCAAAGTACCAAAAAATACTTCCAGTACAAAGTATGATAAGTACTTGAAGTATTGAGTACTTTTGGCAATTAGGTTTGTAGGGTTATCGAGGCTTTAAAAACAATAAGGTGCAAAGTAATTTGCACATGGATTCCTCACTCTAAAAACTCGCTAACTGCAATTTTCGAAATTCTTCCTTTTAAGGCTAATTTTTAATCTATTCTTCACTTTTTTTTAACAAAAAAAAAATGCATTAGAAAGTGTCAAAAAATGTTAACAAAAAAACGAGAAGGGTCCTTTCACAGTTTTTTTACAGATATTTTTCTTGAAATGAAAGAAAAACTAAAACGGGCGACACTTCTCGTTGTTGTTGTTGTTGTTTTTTTAATGGCATTAAAAAAATTAATTCGCTTTAAAATTTTACTCATTGAAAAGTTCCGATAGATTATCATATATTACGAGAAACATGGTTTAATGCAGCTCATGCAGAGTATCCGTTATGCGAGCGAGTACTCAAAAAGAACTTGCACTTGGTAGTTGAAATCGTAAAAAAGTACTTGAAGCACGAACAAGTACTAAAAAGGTTCTTTTGTACTTGAAGGAACAAAAAGTACTTTTGTACTTCAAGTACGTACTTGAGTACCAAAAATACTGCCCAGCTCTGATATATAGTGTGCTCTTGTTATTCGAAATTTATATTTCGAATAACAAATTTATATTTCGTTTGCGAGGCTCCCAAACGCGAAGAGTTAATGAATTTCGCGATCCATGTTCGAATTAAAACCGTTGTCTCTCATTGTCTTGCAGCATTTTATTTTGTGGAACTTCATGGAGGAGCGAGAGAATCGTTGGATCTACATGGACGATCGCGACGAGGTCGTCGTCGTCTTCTCGGACTCGGAGGACTCCGATTGGTCCGGATAAATTCGTTGGAAAATACGCAGAAGAGAAACAAAAAAGAATGAATATTGAAAGGAAAAAAAAAAAAAAAAAACCAAAACAAAGAATAATCTCGTCCGTCGTATCCGCAAGCACGACCCGAGTTTCACGTAAATGTACCGTCGCGAGGTTTTTTTCGCCACACGCTCGACGACGCAAGTTTCGCGAGAAAAATCCTTCACACCGATCGACTCTGCCGCTTTAAAACGAGTCGCGTTTATCCGAATAAGTACACGCGTAATAAGGAAAGTCTCAATTACCCGTTGTCCATTGCGCTCTCCCCGCAGCAGCAGAAGCTTTTTCTTCATCGAAACGAGTATTGGAGATTTAGGCAGTTGTTCGTGGCCCGGCGGTTTCACCAATCGCGCTCCCGAGAGAAGCCACCCGAAGATCGTACAGACGAGTCGACAAGCTCGCGTTCGGGTACGAAAGGGAAAGAAAAAAAAAAAAAAAAACAAACAAACAAAATGAAAACACAAACAAATCCGTAGCATTTCAAAGGGCCAAACTGCTATTCGTATCAAGTTTAGGATTAGCTAAATAACGCGCTAGCTGATTGTAACGCGCGTGAATCGTGCGCGGGCTGACAATTTTATAAAAGTAGATAATTCAATGGTGAGAGAGAAATAGATTTATCGGCAAATCGTCGTTATCGTCGTTTTTCCGCAACTCGCCAGCGATCATTCCTCATCGAGATGAAAGAAAATAATCAAGAAAAAGGAAAAAAAAAAAATATACGAAAGAATAATCCTCGTCGCGAATTAATCACAGCGTAATCAGCAGAAGTAATGCATCACTATTTTCTTTTGGCCATCGAGGGTATTGAAATATTGTATGTGTCAACTTTCAACTTGGATTAATTAGTAGAGGGACAAAAAAAAAAGCTATTGTTATCGAGTAAAGAAAAACCACCTATTGTTATCGACACTGCAGACAGGAAGTTAGAGATTGTAACGTAAAACGTCTGCGGGCCTGTGTGTGTGTGCGTGTATGTTTTTTCGCCATTCGTCCTTTATCACATCAGTTGCACCAATTGTAACCAAGTGAATTGAGAATTAACGGCGTAGGAGATAGAGAATATGAAAGATTGAAAGAAGAAAAAAAAGAAAATAAATGAAAAAGAGACAAGAAGAGAAAGAAAGAATTCACGAAGCCCCGAAAAAAATGGGTAACGGCTAAAGAGATGATAATCCTTTGTAGTTTAATGTAAAAGCGGTCTCATCGTTAACCGATTTGTTATGGGGAAAAAAAAAATGCTCAGGAACTTCCGCAGAGTCAGTGTGCCCTGCTTGATCTACGTACACCGAGCTAATGAGCGTTTTTTTTTCGATTTACTACGTAATTAAGACACGAATAGTTGCCATCGCGCATTATCGCGCGTTTCACGTTGTGGTGCAAAAAAAAAAAAAAAAAAAAAAAAAAACAGAAAAATCCCGCGGCTTAAAAAACCGCCGCTACGATAAAACTCACCACCGATCGGCGATGTTTGGCTTCGATTTCATTTCGTACAACAATATATTTTTGTTATTGGAAATAGACGTGTATTAAACTAAAAAAAAAACCCACAAAAATTCGTCAATCACACATTTTGTTTAATCCTCCTAACAAAAACAAAAAAAAACCGCTTCCTTTGTACATTCCAATTAATATCAGTCTTGGAAGTGCTGTGCAACACCCGAGAAGGCACTTTGTTTTTTTTTTTTTTTTTAATCATCGAAACAGTATTTATCTATCCTCGTAGATACGAAACATCGAACTCGTCCTTTTCCATCAACGACGTTTTACAACGAAGTTTTACGCGATCGTCCAATCGGACGATTTACCTTGTAATTGGGTATTACTTCTAGTAGTACACAAAATTGTGAATTACCCTAGATTATAGTTAAAGTATATTTATATATATAAAATCGATATAAAAAATATTACGCGACTCACTTCGGCTGAGAAGGGCGTTTAGGCAAGTGGATTTGCGTCCATCAGCTTCATCGTAATCTTAAAAAAAAAAAAGTTTATAATCGATCGATCACGATCCCCGGAAGTCTCTTGGAGGTCCGATCAGCCGGTGAAAAAAATTCGTAACAATTTCAGACTCATACGACCGTCGAGTCTTCGGACGAAGCTCGGCTATTCGCCGCAGCTCGCCACTCGCCGCCGTTCTCCTCGGTCATGCGTCTTCCTCCGGCGTACGGCTGGCAGGACATTCTCTGCACGGGCTCGTAGATCTTCCTCTGAACCGGCGGCACAGCGTGCGCGTCCTCCTCGCGAGGATTGCACGAACCGCTGCTCGCCGAGTCGTGTCGCCTCCTGCCAGGGTTATCGTCCTCCTCGCCATTGGTCGAGCCCGCCGCTCGCTGAGCCGGAAGCTGGCTCGTCAGAGCCTCGGCGCGTTTCCGATACTTCGTCGAGTACTTGTAAAAATCGGACATCTCGAAGGGTTTCGTGACCTCGCGATAGGGCTGATACTTGCCCGCCTGAACGATCGTGCACAGATCCGGCGATCGATCGGCCCGCATGGCCTCCTCGACGTTGCGCCTGGAGGGTTTCGACTCTGCCGGAATCTCGAGGCTCTTCGGCGACGGAGGATGTCGCTGCTGTACGTGGCCGGTGCTCTGATTGTAGCGAATCTGGTGAAGCTGCCTCGCCTGCTCGACGCCGCCGGCCTGCCGGAAGTCTTTCGAACCTGAGGACGGCGGTGACGGAGGCGGCGGCGGTGGCGGAGGCGGCGCGGCCGAAGACTGCGTCGCAACGGATCTCGCAGAGGCGTGAAGCGGCGAGCCCGGGGCGGCGACGATCTGCCGTGGAATCTCGGCATCGAAGCCGGAAACTGGCGTCCTTCCCGACCACGCCGCGTCCATTGACGTCTCGTACCATTCCTTCTCCTTCCTTCGACCGGCGCTGTCGGTCCCTCGATCGTCCCTCCTCATGCTCTGGCTCTGCTGCTGATGCGCCTCGTGACCCCTGCCGACCTGACCGCCGCTCTGCTGCCAGGTCTCCACGCTTCCGAGCGACTGCGTTCTCAGCAGCGTCCTCGGAGGCGGGGAAATCCTCTTGCAAGACGGCGCACCCTGAACGCTCCCAAGCTGATGCACCTGCGAATTGTAATTCTGATGATGCGTCGTTACCGCCGACGATGACGGATATTTCGAAGCGCCTGCCAAACCTAAAACATAATCTCGATTCGTGGTGTTATTGTGATGATTAGCGTAACGCTGTCCTCGCTCGTCCTGCCCGCTCGACGAGTGCGAACCGGCGCTGTACGCCGCGCACTGAGCGCCGTACTTTCGACGATCGAGACTGCCGAATCTCTCTGTCGGAGATTCCTCCGGGCACCAGACGATCTCGTCGTTCTCGCGGATCCAACTGCCGGCCGGTAGCTGCCCGTCGGGCCGGAGGACGTCTTGCTGAAGGTTCGTCTTCGAGAGTCTACCGTCCGCCGCGCGCTGCTGAGCCTGAATGTGGCTCTTTTTGCCGGAAACCAACGATCTCGAGTCCTCCGGATTTCCGTAACGGACGGATCTCGCGAAGCCTTCCTGAGGGTAATTCTGGGGTACTGTCGAGGGGGCTCGATTGTCCAGGAGCTGCTGGTGAGGGTGATGGGAGTTCGAGGTGTAGTGATGGATCGGAGGTTTCTGGTGCTGCGGCGAGTCCTGCTGGACGCTGTGGCGAGAACCGTAGGAGTCGAGCTGGCGCTTCTGCTGGATTTGACGGTAACGCATTTGGCGCTCCTCCTCGGTGTAGGTGTTCGGGATCGTGCGGTACGTGCGCTCGGTGTCCTGGCAGTATTTCTGGCCCGAGACGCTCATCGCGTCGCTGTTGCCCTGCGAGTAGGTGCGCGGACGGTAGCGGTCGGGGAGAATGTAGACGTCGTGGTTGTCGTTGTAATCGTGCTCGGGATACTTCGCGTTGTTGCGGCGACGATCGACCGGACCGTCGAGCGTCGGGGACATCGCGACGTGGTTGTAGTTTCGATTGTCCGCGGCGAGACTCCACGCCGACGGGTCGTCGACCGGGGAACGATAGTCGTGCGGACTCCACGCGCTGTGACGGTAGACGTGGTACTGGTGTTGCGACTCGGCGATCGGCGGATTCGCGTTCGTCACGCTGTCCTGGAGGATGTTGTTCCTCGAGGATATCCCAGGCTTCGGAACCGAATCGCTACCTAAGCAGAAAAATCGTCGGGTTTGTTTATCGAAGCTTATTTTTATTTTATTTTTTTTTAATCCTTTTATATATATATATATATTTTTATTCTTATAGAGGAAGTTATGTTTTTGTGAAAGAAACATTTCGAGATTTTACTGGAAATTACGAAATGTGCATATGGGCTTTCTATACGTAGCTCAAAAATACATGCTAAAAACGATGAAAATTGAAATTCTCGTATTGCTTCCTCATAAAAATTGGAAATTGATATTTTCATATCAATTTCTCATAATGTTCTTTTTTTGTATTGTGAAAATTGTATTTTAATTATAGCTTCCTGTATGAGGCAGACAAAATCGAACAACGAAATTTCTCACAGGGGAAGTTAAAATAGAGGAAGTTAAAACGCAAAACCGTAAAACATGAGAAAGTCGTGTGCAAATCACTTTGCACGTTTTTTTTTATTTATTTTTTAATTCGTTTATCTCGACGCGCCGATCTCTCACCCGTGCCCAGGCCGTCCAGCGGCGGACGAGGCTTCTTCGTTCTGTGCTTGGCGTTTGCCTGGGACTGCGTTACGTCACCGGTGTTCAGCGACGTTCCCTCCAGGGCCGACACGTGCGATCTGCGGTACGCTCGGCCGTAGGCCTGACGGATGAAACTCAGTCGCGCGTCCAACTCTCGGAGCCTCCTCTGACTCTGCTGATAGATCGAACGGTGCTTCCGGCGCACCGTTTTGTTCTGCGCGGGATCGTTCAGAATCACCAGGGCCGTTTCCGCGATACCGACTTGCACCTGGCGCTCCAGCTCGAGCGTCGATTCCTCCTGGGGACAAATTACAAAAAATCTACTTTAGAAAAGATACGATATTTTGGGGGGAATGAAAAATTAATTTGTCCACGAATTAGCTATACGGTCTTTGGATTCTTTCATCCATGCTGGCAAATTTGTTTATTCGATATTGCAAAAGCAATTTGCGATGTGCTTGGGTTAATAATTATTTTTTGTTAAATCAAATTCAGATCAAAGATTAATCGGAGATTCGGTAGAGAATAAAAAAATTCGAATAAAATGTATTATCAAAAATCATGTAAAGAAAGAAGCAAAAATGAATAATTAATTTTTGAAAATCACGAGAATATGTTCATTTGAACAATCATAGAGATACAATTTAATACAATGGAATTGAATAAAATAGCCCATTATCAAAAATTATATAACAAAACGATAAATAATTAATTCAAAAGAAATCAACGGATTGCTTTCATTTTTAAAAATCCAGAGAAATATATTTTTTTTTCTCCACAAAATTTGTAAAACAGCAATTTTAAAAATGCTCACCGCCTCGTTAGTTTTGAGCCTGTTGATGAGGTTCTGCGGATAGGCGAAGGTGTCGACTCTCCTGCGAAAGGCCGGCGGACTCTCCCCGGGTTCCAGCGGAATCTCCGGTGGCAGAATTCCAGTGAGCTCCGCCTCGTCGACGCAGAGACTTTTGAGCTCTCCATTCTTTAGAGCAAGTTTCTCCTGGAGAGTCTCCCTGCGCTGTCGGAGCCATTGGAGCCTGGCCGAGTGCGTAGCGTCCGTTGTGGGACCCGGTGCGCGTTCCGTACCGGCCATAACTGATAAAATAAATTTTTAAAAATAAAATATAAAACCATAAAGTTAATCTCTCAAACTTGTTTTCTTATCTCCGACGTTTCGATGTATCGTTCAAATCACAAGTGTATAGTAAACAAAGCCGATACCATTGGAAAATCAACAATATTCTTATTGCCGTTCATCCGTGATTGACGGACTTATGCATGAAATTGAACTTATCCATTGAATCGAATTATTCATTAAGCCAAGCTCATCCATTAAACTAAACTTATTCATTGAACCAAACTTATCCATTGAATCGAACTTATTCATTAAACCCAACGTATCCATTAAAACCCAACGTATCCATTAAAACGAACTTATCCATTAAACCAAACTTATCCATTAAAACTTCAGTCGACTGAGGGAAAAGCTCCCTTGATCCGACGTTCTTCCGAATTTCTGTATATATATATTTTTGATCTACTCGATAACTAATTTCATCCAAGATAATTTACTTAATTTGTTAATTAGTAACTATTATTATTTAATTTTGTTAACCAGCAACTAGTATTACTATTTAATTTTGTATTTGTTTTGAAGCCAGAAGGGAACACATGTGATAACAGGCTAAGTCAAATAGTTATTGAAATATTCTACTTTGATAAAACTGTAAAAGGAGTAATCCGTCAATAAATATTTCAAATATCAAATATCAAATGAAACAAACTTATCCGTTAAATCGAACTAATCCATCAAACCAAACTTATCCATCAAATTGCACTTATCCAGCGAACCGAACTTAACCATTAATCCAAACTTATTCACAAACTGAACTTATCCATTAATACGAACTTATCCATAAACTGAACTTATGCATTAAATCGAAATTATCCATAAACTGAACTTATGCATTAAATCGAACTTATACATTAAATCGAGCTTATCCATTAAATCGAACTTATACATTAAATCGAGCTTATCCATTAAATCGAACTTATACATTAAACCGAACTTATGCATTAAGCCGAACTTACCCATAGTTATGAGCGCTTTATTGTCAGAGCCCCGATTTGCCTTCGCGTCTTCGTGGGTCCTCTGACATTTCGTTGGAGTCCGACTCGCGAGAGAGCGACGAGAACGGGAGCGATTAAATCATCGAGAACCGAGAGACGCTTGGGACAATGAGAGTATCGAGTTACGCCTAGCGCTGTACGCCTGCTTTTTTTTATCTTTTCATGTAGCAGTGCCACGAGCATTGTCTCGGTCGTTGGATCGTTCTCGACGTCGCGGCAGCGCTGATTTCTTCGATGCACGAACACTCCTCCATTTCGTCGAGCGATAAATTGCCTATCTATCCCTATATATCCAACTACGATAGGACAACGGATGATTGTTTGCGATTGAGCACAGTCGATTCGTTGTTCGTTAACACTGGTTGAAAAAAAGAAACCAAAAAAAAAAAAAAACAATAAAAAACCGAGCGCGGTTTGTGTTCGATGTATCGAGAGGGCACAGAAGACTCGTGTTGTAGATATCCCGTGGTGGATTATCTCGTGCAACAAGTTTACGGGTCTAGGGGGATATTACTTATGGCGCCAATGGGGCTTTACCATCGGACGCGACAATCGACGCAACCGATCGGCGGAGTTTAGTCGAGCCAGCCTCGGCATTCGGCGGATCGCAGTTACTTATCTTTCACAGATTAATCTGCACCGTTCGATCCCACGACAGTGCATGCGAAAAAGAGTCATCTAGGTCATCGTAACGATGAAGTATTTAGGATTTTATTGCTCGAAAACTTGTGAAACGGAGCGGTGGGATTAGCGTATGCGCGGGCGAGGTGCGCAGGCGCGAGCGCTCCTGCGCATGCGCGCGCATGCGCGCCGCCCGCTCGCAGGTTACTGGCGCAGGGAATGGCACGCGTAATCGCAGCTGCTATCGGAGGAGTCGCAGCGATACGGAGAGAGCGCGCAGTCGATCAAACGGCGAATGGAGACACTAGAAAAAAAACAGTTAGCACTTCGGTGGTCAGTGGAAATATTTGCAGCCGGCATTCGCAGGCATTCGTGGATTCGCACAATAGAGGCGACACGTATTTAACGAGACGGGAAAAAAAGACAAAAAAAGGAAGTTTTCAGGGCGATCGTTGTTTCGCGGGGTCGAAGTCTTATTCGCGAGCACCCCGTCGGAGTTGGTATACATTTTTTTTTTCGCAAAATTGCGCTCGATAAGGCGTAAAGGAAAATCGTCCGAGAGGCAAATCGAAATCGCGGAAGAGACGAGAAGGAATTCACCGCGGCGCACAGCCGCGCCAGGCACTTTTCGATCCTCTCGACTCTCCGGTTCGCCGTCTCGCGCTGACCTTTAACCTCCGCGAACTATGGAGGCACTGATTCCAGTGATAAATAAACTTCAGGATGTCTTCAACACCGTCGGCGCCGATGCTATACAACTGCCTCAAATCGTCGTGCTCGGCACGCAGGTTAGTCCGACGACTATATATCTATAGTCATTACAATTTTGTTAAATATTTACAACAATCGCAAAATCACTTTGTTATCGGGACGAGGATGCTGCGTCATTCGGCTCCGAAATTGATGATCGAAGAAAAATTACAAAGCAATTTATTTATTTTTCCATAAATCGTTATTTTTACTTTAAATTAACTAATTTATTTATTTTATTTACGGGACGAACCCTTTTACATTTTCAATTTTACAGTTCAGATAAAAATACAAATTTTTATTTTTATTTTTATTTGATATTTTTATTTTACTTCGATTTTATTCAACGGATTTTGACTTTTGCATTATGATAGGAATGGATTACAGGCAACAGTGGCGACTGAAATCGTGAGCCGGTGTCTATCACAAAAGTTACAATAATCTAGGACTGGCGAGAAGAAATTCCCAATATAATAAAATAAAATTATGTAAAAGTTATGTAAAAAAAATTAATTTGTTTTTTATTTTTTGTCAGAGTTCGGGAAAATCGTCGGTCATAGAAAGCCTCGTGGGGAGGTCGTTCCTTCCCCGAGGCACCGGAATAGTCACGCGCAGGCCGCTCGTTCTCCAGCTAGTTTACACTCCGAAGGAGGATCGCGAGAATCGGAGCGCCGAAGACGGAACCCTGGATGTGGAGGAGTGGGGAACTTTTTTGCACACCAAGAACAGAGTATACAAGGATTTTAATGATATCCGCAGAGAGATCGACGCGGAGACGGATAGGATGGCGGGAGCCAACAAGGGCATCTGCCCGGAGCCCATAAACCTAAAGATATTCTCAGCATCGGTGGTGAACTTGACCCTCATAGATTTGCCCGGTATCACGAAAGTGCCCGTGGGCGATCAGCCTGAGGACATAGAGCAGCAGATAAGAGGCCTTGTGCTGAAATACATATGCAATCCGAACTCGATAATACTCGCGGTCGTTACCGCCAATACGGACATGGCTTGCAGCGAGAGCCTTAAATTCAGCAAGGACGTCGATCCCGACGGCCGGCGCACGCTCGCCGTCGTCACTAAGCTCGATCTCATGGATGCTGGTAATTTAATCGCTTATTTTAACGGTCGTTTTACTTTCATACTTTGCTTCCTCGTAGAAGAAGCTAGGTTTTAGTAAAAAAAAAATCGAGATTTCGGTGTCAGAGTACTTAAAATAGTCGAAAATGTCGAGAAATGCGATTTTTAGCTGGCGTCCGGATGGATGCGTGGATGCATGTGTGTGGGTTTTTTGCGAGGCAGATTTGCATCGTTTAAAGCGACGATAACTCGCAAAAGGTTTGAGATAGCCAGTTGAAATTTGTTACACTAGTAGAGTTACGTCGCTTCGTACAGTGCAATTTTCGCAAAGATTGAGGTCCTATTGGAGATTTTACACGATTGTGAATTTTTTTTGAAAATTCTCCGTGAAAGCTTCAACTTGTGTAGATTTGGAGCTACCGTCCTAAAACTGCACGCAAATATAGTATTTTTTATCAAAGGTTGAATTGGGCCGAATCTATGGAATCTATGGAAGTGGTCAGATTTTACGGGTTTCGATTCTTTTTGACAAATTACAAAAAAAAGAAACGGTCGAATTCGAGTCAATACGAAGGTATCGATTAAATTTAAGACGGGAATGCATGCACTAACACTGTACAATGTTTGGTACTAAATGTGGCGAAAATTGATCTAACCGTTTAAATTTTATAGGACTTTAAAATTTTTTCGAAAAATTGTTTTTTACGCTTGACACGAGTTTCCGAATCAAATATCACACTAATAGTAAAAAATGAGTTACAGTTTTGTAATCAGTGGTGAAGAGTAGATTAAGAATTGCCTCAAAACGATGAAATCCGCAAACTTTAGTTAACGATTTTCTACAACAAATTTTGCGGTAAATTTTGACTTTCAATTTTATGAGACGTTGATATTTTTTTATGTTACGAAAAAAGGTGCAAAGTAAGTAAAGCACATGGCTTCCTCATTTATTACAATTTCACGAATATGAGAAAGTTCGCTGATCAACTTTGGTTTCCTCATAGAGGAAGCTGTGCTCAAATTTGTTATAAATGAGGAAGCCATGTGCAAATTATTTTAAAGGTCGTTTTATCGATTTTTTTTCTTCTTTTTTCCAAGACGCACGATCGGTTTATTAATTTTTGTTGAAATCATTCAGGAACGGACGCGATCGACATTCTCTGCGGTCGAGTGATTCCCGTGAAGCTGGGAATAATCGGCGTGGTGAATCGCTCGCAGCAGGACATAATGAACAACAAGACGATCCAGGACGCCCTGAAGGACGAGGCGGCTTTCCTGCAGCGCAAATATCCGACTCTGGCGAACCGGAACGGTACGCCGTATCTCGCTAAAACTCTCAATCGCCTGCTCATGCACCACATCCGCGACTGCCTTCCGGATCTCAAGGTGCGCTTCACAAATTCTAAAAAAAAAAAAAATCCCTTAGAATTTTAATTTTTATATCCGGATTTTAACAACGGCATTTTCCCCGCTTTCCGCAGACTCGCGTGAACGTGATGGTCTCGCAGTTTCAAACTCTTCTGAACTCCTACGGCGACGACGTCTCCGACAAGAGTCAGACGTTGCTTCAGATAATAACGAAATTCGCGAGCAGCTACTGCTCGACGATCGACGGTACGGCCCGGAACATCGAGACGACCGAGCTGTGCGGCGGCGCTCGAATATGTTACATTTTTCACGAGACCTTCGGCAGGACCCTGGACTCGATTCATCCGCTCGCCGGACTCACGAAAATGGACATACTCACGGCGATCAGAAATGCGACCGGTCCGAGGCCCGCCCTCTTCGTGCCGGAGGTCTCGTTCGAGCTGCTCGTCAAACGGCAAATCCGTCGGCTCGAGGAACCGTCGCTGCGCTGCGTCGAGCTCGTTCACGAGGAGATGCAGAGAATAATACAGCACTGCGGCACCGAGGTGCAGCAGGAGATGCTGCGATTTCCGAAGCTTCACGAGAGAATCGTCGACACCGTGACTCATCTGCTGAGAAGACGATTGCCGACGACGAACTCGATGGTCGAGAATCTCGTCGCGATTGAGCTCGCTTACATAAACACCAAGCATCCGGATTTTCACAAAGACGCCGCACTCGTGTCGTCGCTGCTGAAGAGCGCGGAGAACGAACTCCCCCACAAGCATCAGAGCAGACGGCACGCGTCCAGCGCGACCACGAACGGACCAGCGATCGGCGCCACCGCGGCCTCCCAAGCGGAATCGGTGAGCTCCGTTCGATCTCGCGTTTACTACGCTTTTCCGCTTTTTTTGTCCCACTTTTTTTTTTTTAATTCTTCGCTGGTCACTGGGAGGACAAGGGTTTTTTTCGATTCTGAATATCGAACTGCAAAGGAATAAATAGCTTTTTTCTTTTTTACGGAATATTTAGAGACGGCTGTACCGAAGAGCATATGCGGCATTCTCTATCATTTCGACCATTCACGTTTTGGTCTGGATCTTTTGTATCACTGAACTAACTCACAAAAGCAGAGATTTTTTTTTTATTAAGCTCATTTTTTAAATCATAAATAATTATAAACAATTTTTTTCAAATCTCACAAAAAAAAAACCTGAGTGCTTTTGGGAGTTAATTCACTGATGTAAAAGATCGCGGGTCCAATTTAAGGCGTGGATGTTTAAACCCAGGTCGAAATGGTAGGGAATGCTCCATACACAGTGAGAATGAAATTTTACCCACAAATGCGAAAAATTAATCGATGCGAGCAGCTCTTCCCCGTGACCGCAGAGGAATTTTCTTTCCGTCTCATTTCGTTTCGTTTCGTTTTTCATCGCAACCCCGATCTCCCGATCCTTGCTGCAGAATTCAAAAGCCGCGAATAGCCGAGACGATTCGTCTGTTTTTTACGACGAAAAAAAGGAACAACAGCAGCTGCAGCAGCAGGTCCAGCAGAATCACTGGCTGCTGAACAGTCTCCTGCCGCAGGGGCGCACCGAGTCCGCCAGTACGGCTGACAATTCGCCGGTTCGAAACCGGGACGGCGCAACCTCGCCGTACAATGGCGCTAATATGAACTCGAACAGTCTGCCAGTCGAGATTCCGCAGAGAGGCTCGCCGCAGCAGAAACCCGTCAATCTGCTGCCCGAGGTCCCCATGCAGACTTCGAGAAAATTGAGCGATCGGGAACAACGGGATTGCGATGTTATCGGTACGTGAGAAACGCCCGCTAATTTACGTCGATTTTTTTTTCTTTAAGCATTTTTGCCTCTTCATAGAGGGAAAGAGCTTAGTTTTGGTGAAATTTGTTTTCCAAGCTTTTCATATAAACATATTCAGAATGTTCCAAAACGTCGACAAATCGAATGAACAACCAAAATCTGGATGGATGTGCGTGTGTATGTGTGTGCGATGGTAAAAAAAATTGCAAGTGTAATGCAACGGACTGAAACGTTTTCATGCAAAAACTGGTACATTAAATTTAATGTAGAATTGTGATGAAAATTGATGGTTTTTTACGGTGAAATTAACGTACATTGTTGGATCGAAAGTACTTTTTTATAGTAAAATTAAAGTAAATGATTAAAAGTAAGATACTTCTAAAGTTAATGTACTGTACGTTAATTTTTCATCACAATTGGACATTAAATTTAATGTACCAGTTTTTGCATAAACACTTCTAGTCCGATACTTCATATTTACCATTTTTTACAGTGTGTGTGTGTGTGTCTCAAGCCTGAAAAATTGAAAGGTCTATAACTCAAGAACGGCTTTAACAATCGGGTTAAAATTTACGCAACAATTGAAACGTGCGTTGAGATTTTATCAGATTTCGAAATTTTTGAAAGAAGTGTGCTCGAGCTCTAGATTTCGCAAATTTTGAGTTATCGGGTTGAAACTTTCTACAGACGTAGACCAAAGTCAAACAATTTTCCCTATCGAAATCGGCAAGAATCGATCCAACCGTTTAAATTTGATAAAATGTTGAATAAAAAAAAAAATGTGTACCTCACAACGGACGCACATTTCCGTTTGAAATATTGAGGTAGAAGCTAAATCTGTGGCAGATTCGTGATCGGTGGGAAAAATACATCAGACCTAGTGCCGAAATTATGAATAAATTTTAAATTTAAAAAAATCTTTAACGTAGTTTTTTTTTTCTTTACAGAGCGACTCATCAAATCTTACTTCTACATTGTTCGAAAGTCCATTCAGGACAGCGTGCCCAAGGCTGTTATGCATTTCCTAGTGAATTTCGTTAAGGACAACTTGCAGAGCGAGCTTGTTACTCATCTTTACAAATCCGATCACGCCGAGGCTCTGCTCAACGAGAGCGAGCACATCGCCGTGAGGCGCAAGGAAGCCGGAGACATGCTCAAGGTAAAATTTTTTGATTTTTCATCGTTTCATTTAACCCTTCACTCACGGGAGCCTCGCGCCGAGCGTGACGACGCTGTAAAAAAAATTCATGTGAAATGTAATGTACCGGACTGGAAGTTTTTATGCAAAAACTTGTATATCATGTACAATTTCATGTACAATTTCATGTACAATTTCGTGTACAATTTCGTATACAATTTCGTGTACAATTTCATGAAAATGTATATCAATTTTTCGTCACAATTGTACGTTAAATTTACTGTACCGGTTTGTGCATAAAAACTTCCAGTCTGGTACATGAAATTATAATTTTTTGTATTCGAAATGTAAATTTCGAATAATACAGCACACTATATGTTGCCGATAAAAATATTATTTTACACAAATATAATATCGTGAATGTTACTCTCCAAAGAGGATATTTCCGAATTTCGAAATCATCGATGTTTTTTGAGATACAGCGATTTTCATATCGTGCAATGAAAGTGCTCGTTGGGCGAAGATCCTGGCCGAATCGTCCAGAATCGAGGTCCTCGGTTAGTGCGTTCTTGTTAATTCTAAATTTAATTTTCGTTTTTTTTCTTCTTTCTGCAGGCGTTGACCCAGGCCGGTCACATCATCAGCGAGATACGCGAAACGCACATGTGGTGAACGAACGATCGGGCATCGATCCGGGCTGTTCCACGAACACTAGTCAAAGGCTAGATATAAAATTTACACTTCCCCGCACGCCGTTTTAAAGCCGTTTTTTATTTGTTTTTAACGAGCCAACGGGCAAGCGATTCACGTACATCGGACCAGTGTACATAAAACTTGTATTTTAGTTTACAGTTTTCCATCTGTTTTTTCTTTTTTGTTATAATTTTTTTTTTTCTTTTTTTTTTCGCACGACTTACGTGCCGACGTTCAGAAAACTGTCGTCGCTGCGTGACACCGTCTCGAAGGTCGCACGAGGAGACCGAGAAAACTAAAAAAAAGTGACGAATTCTTCGATTAAAGTTAAATAATTTTAATTATTTCTTCGTCAATATACAAGTTTGCCTACAATATTAAGGAACTACTTTATTTCGATCGATGACTTAATTTAACTATAAATCATTCTGGTATCACGAATCAATTGCGAGTTTGGTTGTTTTCATTTTTTTTCTTTCCATCATTCTTTTTTTTTTTTTTTATAGTTCGGAGAACTTTACACAGCTCACAGCGTCGATTCGTCGAGCACTGCCCCGCTGTAAACGCGCTCACCGCATGCGTACGGTGATGAAAGTTTTTTTTTTTCAACAGTATTTGTTTATAAAAAATATTCATATCCGTACTATGTATAGTATCGTAATAAGGCTTATGAGACATTAGTGAATTATGCCCGTAAACGCTTATTTGTCACAATAATTCGAAGCCAATTTATCTCCGGGTCGAACAGGAATAACTCTACGTCTTTAATAGTTTACATTTCTTTTCCTTTCGTCTCCGTCCATCCACGACAATCGCAGCATTTTTTTTTCTTCCATATCTGCGCGTAGGCCAAACATTGTGCCAGAAAATTATGCATTTTTTTTTGGTTCCTCGCTCATCGCAAGATAAACTCGAGTAGGGTTTACTCGATGGTAAATTAATTTCTGTCTCCGTGCACTCAAAATTCAATTACCGGACCCTTCTGAGAGTTCGGAATTTGTTGTTGTTGTAATTACGATTGTATCATGCCGAAGAATGTTGCACATTTCATTGTCCTTGAAACATCGCGAAATAAACTCTCCAATAGCGTTTACTTGGCAATAAATTAATTCCCATCTCTGTGCATTCGAAAACTCAATTACCGACCCGTTCGCCCTTCCGAGAGTTCACGATGTACAAACACATTTTTATTTTAATTACGATTGAATCATGCGAGAGAACGTTGCAAATTTTTTTGTCCCTCTATCATCGCGAAATAAACCCTCCGATGGCGTTTACTCGACAGTAAATTAATGTCTGCCTCTGCATTTGAAAATTCAGAGGAAAATTCAGAGTCAGAATTTTCTAGTATTTTGTTCTTTTTTAATTATTATTCGATCATGCCAAAGGGGGTTGCACATTTTTTTTGTCTCTCGAGTAGCGTTTACACGGTACAAAAATAATGTCCCTGACGGGGAATTCGAAAATACAATTACCGACCGCTTTCACTCTTCCAAGAGTTCGGTACGTTGTCTCAGTTAAATTTTTTTTTTTTTAAATTACGCATCCGTGCCATTTTTACGATACAAATCCACGGGGCCGGGCCTCGAACAATGTTTGCCTACGCGAGATAAGATCCTCCTCGACTTCTCCCAGTCGTAATACTCCTCGTAAATCCTACGAAAATCTCAAGCGGCGATGCCGCGAACGTCTACGTGTGTATTTTTTATTTTAATCTTTTTTTTTTTTTTCTCTTTCTCGCTTTATCTAATAATACTAATACTCATTCAGTGGCTACTTCGCGCGCACTACCCACGCGTCGAAAGAAACATAGCTATTGTCGTGTTGTTTAGTGGTTTTTTTTTTCCCCGGTCATCTCTCACGCATTTTTTTTTATTTTTTTTATTATCTCCGGAACAAACCTCGGCGAAAGCTGCGTGTGAACAGTGGCGAGGACGAGAGAGCTCTTGCACACGTCTATTGCACAATTCGCTGCCCCGGCCAGGTGGCCCGAGGATTCAGCATAACTTAACCGGCGCATTCCATCGGCCGTTCGAGTGACTCGATGACCTCCGCAGAATACACAGGTCGAGGATCAAAAGGCGAACAATTACGGCACATCGCGACTCGGGACTGCAGCCCCGTATTTTTTTTTCTTTCTCGAAAAATATATTCACTACAGCTTCGTAGCGTCATAGGCAGTGCATTATCTCGCAAGTTTGGCTAGATTTCCATTTTTTTTTTCTCCGATGGTATATATATATATATATATATGTACATGTATGTATATATATATATATATATCACATTACACGCACGCCCTATACAAGACTACATACACATGTTTTACTGTACAATTGTTCCGTAACGCGTTCGAATCTCACCCTAGTTTATCATTTTCTTTTTTACTTTTTTTTTTTTAATCTAATACGCTACAGTATGGCTAACGACGTCGAATCTATCTGACGATCGAACGTTACATATTCCGTCCCGCCCCTCGCACAGACGGCCTGTTATTTTCTCATTTTATTCTTTATTTTCCTCTGCGAAGGCAAATATCCTCGAATTGCCGTTTGATCGCGGGCGGAAAATTGCAGATTGCCCGGTCAATAAACTCGGGGCCGTTTCTTTATGCGAGGGGACTCTGCCGATTCTAACGGCCGAACTCGGCGCGGGGAGATTGGTCGTCTCACCCCCGTTTCACGGGCGGCGAGGGAGGGGAGGGGGGGGGGGGGGGGGGGGCAATAAAGAGAGAGAAAAATCACCCATCGAGGAATATTATGCGCGAAGCTCGGGTCTCGATTGTTGAAGGCTTTTGCAAAACTACGCGTCGAGCACCGTCGAGATGAGAGAAATACAGTGGAAGAGCGTTCGACGAGCCCGAGCGTCCGAGTTGTTTTATCTAAGAGTCGATGCCCATAGTTTTCGCCTGTTTCGACGTTCTTCGGACAAGAAGCAAAATGCACGCTCGGGCGTCGACGCACAATGCGGCACATCCGGCGCCCGCGGTCCTTTCTCGCGTCGCTCTCTCGGCGCGTTCACAGATGGGCCAGAACCTCGACCGCGGTGACTGGCGGTGTCTGATCACCGCTCAGTATCACCGGTTCGGATTCCGTTTGTACGATCCTCACGAGATTGGCGTCTTTCTTCGAGGTTGCCAGTGTCGCCGTGGGAGTTACGTTCGCACGGCCGCAGTAACTCGGCGGTCGGCTTTCCCTCGTCGCGCATGCCGTACCCACGATACTCGCGGCGTTCGATCTGTAAGTCGGCGGCGGCGACGACGTGGGCTGGAGACGATCGAGCAGCAAAAGCCGCAGCCTGTACTCCTGCATGCTGGCCTGCGAACATTTCATTAATCTTTCAGCGCAGGCACTCGCGTTTGTCCTTCAATTTAAATACCACTTTGAAGAGTGTAATAATAATAATAATAATAATAATAATAATAATAATAATAATAATAATAATAATAATAATAATAATAATAATAATAATAACAATAATAATAATAATAATAATAATAATAATAATAATAATAATAATAATAATAATAATAATAATAATAATGATAATGATGATAATGTTCACAACTTGCCTGGTAACTCGGTGGGGGAGTCCTGAATTGAAACTCCGGGTAGATCATGGCAGCGTAAGGATGCATCGGCCTAGCCGGCGGTATTCTTCCCGTGATGCCGGTGAAACCGAAGAAGCTGCCGCAATTTTCTCGACTGGTGACTCGCCATGCAACCGCGCTCACCGTCACAAGAACGACTCCGATTCCTGTAGAGGCGGTACAAAAAAAAAGAGAGGAGGTAAAAAATAAAGAAGGAAAAAAAAATGTAACAAAACGGTCGGAAAGAATAAAATCGTAAGAGGTCTCTCCGCGCGCCGGCTCTCCGACTGTGAAAACCGGGTGATGGAAGAGGCCCCGCTGCCTGCTGCACCACTCAAAGAGCATATATATCTTTACTATCCGTCTGTCGTTGGAGAGAGGGGAAAGAGCCGTGCGAGGCGAGAGAGCTGTATATACTGCGCAGCTTTCGTCCACGGATATTCAATCTCTTCGAGCGAGGATTAGAATCTTTTGTATTGTTACAGCAGTAGGGTACAACTAGTTCGTGAGGACGACATATATATATATATATATATATACACATATATGTGTGTGTGTGTGTGTGTATGGGGCATTCCACGTCAAATCAGCAGCTCATGTTCCTCACCCCCGATTTGGTTCATTTTTTATATGATGTTCTTACCGACCCACAAGGAGATCGGATTTATTTTCAAATTTTTTTTTTACCACGAGAGGAATTTTTAAATCCTCGAAAAACCGATTCCGAAAAAGTATTTTTTTAAATTCTGAACCAACTCACACTGATTCTATGACATAAAATATGATTTTTAAGCAACGCACGATAATGGGAACTCAATATTTACTATTTTTATTTTCCAAGTTTTATTGTTTCTTTCAGGTCGCAATTGGAATTTTTTTTTTTTAATCGGTCATAACTCACTCCAGTATCAATGGATTTAAATTTTTCTGTAGTTTATAAAAATACCAGAAGGCACGAATACAATTGACACCATGAAAAAAAAATTGTAAATAATGAGATCCCATTATCGGGTGTTCCTTAAAAGTCACATTTTAAAAGATAGAATCAATGCGAATTTTTGCCGATTTTTAAAAAAAGGTGTTTTCGTAATCGTTGTTCAAGGATTAAAAAATTTCACACGTGGTGTAAAAAAACGGCAAAAAATGCCGAGACCCGTGAGGGTCGGTAACAAAACATAATACTAAAAAAAATGAACATAATCGACAGGGGTGAGGGCCATGGACGGCCGATTTGACGTGGAACGCCCCGTATATACATACATTTACAGTACGCGGCGACACAGTGTTTCGATCCCGTTTTCAGCCGGTAGTATTCGCATCCATAGAAACGGACTCGGCGACGGAAAGAGCCTTTAGTCCTTTTTCTTATTCTCCGCGTGCCCGGGGGCGTTGTGGGTGCGCGGAGGGGGGGGGGGGGAGGGTGAGGGGAAATGGAGGGATTGTCGTATACAGTATAGTACTACGGAATCGTCGAGCGGAGCCGGAGAGGTGCTCGGTTCGAAACGATCACCGGCTTCGCCATTGTGAACGTCGGCCCATTCTCCGGGTCGCAGGTTACAGCTTCGCCGGGCGAGCGTTTAGAAAGTAACAGAACGCCCGCACGACCTGAATCATTCGCTTTTCGCTTAGCTGATCGTGGCCGGGCGCAGACACGACCACTCTCCTCATCCAGCGCGGCTCGATATAAGCGACGTTTATGCTGGATATACGCGCGCGCTTCCATTACCCTTATTTCGCGTTTTATTTCATAGGTTTGGTTTCGCTCGCCCGTCCGCTGAGGACATTAGTTCGGCGATCGAACGAGTGCGTCCGCACTCGTGTACGCGTCGTAAAGTTTTGCGCGACGTTTTTTTTCGTTATTTTATTTTTATTTTCTTTTAATACTGAAATCAGATGCTACCGAAGGGCAGTCAAAGTTTTATTCCCGATTTTTTTTTTTTAATCGAGCTCCACAGAGCGCTGCAATTTATCCGGGGTTTTTGAGCCACGGAAGCGTATCTCCGAGCTATAATACGTTTTCCGTGAGTAATTTCATGGAAGAACGAGTACCGAGAGCGCTGATCTCTCGGGAAGACTCTCGCCACTGGTATTAAGTTTCCAGCTGCGGGAGATGAAAAAAAAAAGGATTCGGTGCACTCTCCGGGATCCTCGAGGCGAGATTGAAGAAATTTTTCAGTGGGTTAGCATTTAAGCCATACTCATTTGTGCCAAAAGTCATTTTCCGTCAGAGTCAACAGACTGCAGGAAAACCATGGGTGTTTCAATATTAGTTGCAAGAGCTCGCCGTCGCTTCCGCTTTGAAAATCTTCAGGTGTTTTTTTTTTTTTTTACCGGAAGTGACGGTCATACGGGAAATACGTCATTTCCGGTTTGAAAATATCATTTTTCGACCGGAAGTGACGTCACACCGGAAATATGTTTCTTTCGATTTGAAACATCATTTTTCGATCGGGAGTGACGTCACGCCTTAAAAACGTCACTTCCGGTTTGAAAATCAACATTTTTTCACCGGAAGCGGCGTAATACCGGAAATACGTCACTTCCGGTTTGAAAATCTCATTCGATCGGAAGTGACGTATTTCCAGTATAACGTAATTTCCGGTTTGAAAATCTTATAATTCTACCACCGGAAGTGACGTATTTGCAATATGACGTCACTTCAGATTTGAAAATGATATTTTCAAAGCGGACGCATTTCTGTTACGACATCACTACCGGTTAAAAACTCCGATTTTCAAAGTGCAAGTGATTAATTAAAAATGTTCCGGATATCAAGAATATCTCGCGGAGATAAAAATTGCAGCTGATATCACGACAAAGCTTCGTCAATAATTTACAGTTGACGAATCGACGGGTTAGTTATCGGTGCACGGACAGAACGAAATTGAAAGGTGTCGCGATCGACTCGCACACCGAATACCGATGAGACACGTCTGTCTCGCTCTTGAAAAGAAAAAAAAAAAAAAAAAATCCGCGACGCATTTTCCGTCGCCGAATGATACACATCGCGGTGGAAGGCTAACCGAACGTAACGACTCAGCGGAGTCGCGCGTAACGGCTAACGCAACGAAGGCACGTAGGTGGCGGTGTAGTAAGATGCGTACGTGGCTCAATTAGCCGCTCCCACGCTATTACCATCCGTAACCATTATCCGCGTTACCCATTGAGCGAGTTTGCGAAGCTGCACGCGGCGCGGCCAGAGATGGACGGTCGCGATTAGTCCGAGTTAGCAATTTCGCTGATCAAGCGCAATCGGACCCGAGACTTCGTTCCGTGCGACGGAATAAATATAATGGAAATAGAAATCAGACTTTGTCACGCGCGAAGCGATATGTATATTTTGTTTTTTTTTTAAACTCGACTCTCGCTCCTCACACCGTAAACAACTGCGAGCGAGCGGACACACGTGCTGCGTCCAGTTGCGCACTACCCGTCCCGTAACTGAGGAGTTTCGTTCGATCTTTTTTTTTTTTTTTTTTTTCTTTTCACTCCATAATGGAGTTCGGCCGAGGTTGCACGCGGGGCTCTTGTTAAACCGAATAGAGCTCGTTGATTACAGAAACAAGGACTCGCATATATCAGCTTCGCAGTCGCGTGACATTGCGACAGAGGTGGAGGACGAGTTTGATGCACAGAGTCGCTCGAGCCGCTCGAGTTCGGTATAGCTCGTACGCGCGGACCCCCGGAGCCTTGTTCGTTACGCCGGCGTATTCCTCGAACGGATCGATTCGCAGAGCGCAGTTTCAACCGTCGTCGGGCAATGAATACGATTATCTTTAATAGTCACATCACCCGTTACGGAAAATCCCTGCCGAGGTCAACGAGCACTGTCGACGATGAAAACTATTTTGTCCAAATAGCTCTCGACCGTTTACTATACCGCACTACCGAATTCTCTGTCGGTAAGTTATCGACCGATGAGTAAAAAAATGCAGAAAAAAATTGCAAAGTACGAATTGAAAAAAAAAGTTCAGAAAAATGTTACGAAGTACATTTTTCTGAACGTTCCCCATCGTTCTCGATCGTTCTCCGTCGTTCGCCATCGTTAACGCGATTTCCTGAACGATTTTTTTTTTTTTTTACGAATTCAGATTGATGGGGGATCGATTCGAATTGTAATCTCACCGATCATGAGGAGGGAAACGGCGATGTGGTCTCGTCCGGTAGCCCTGAGGGCACCGAGCAGAGCACCGGCCGCGGCGCACACGAGGCCGACGATTCCAACTCCTAGGATGGACCAGCGAACCGGTGGCGATCCCAGCCCGCAGCATTGCTTCGGCACAGCGTCCCTGTAACGAGAAACACGAGCTTGTTAGGCGTAAATACTTTTATGTACATGCATATACCTATAGTTCAAGGCAACCACTATCGTCACTGTCGTTTCCACACACACGCGCGTGTACATAAATATATATACATACACATATACTTTTATATACAAAAGGCTAAGATTATATATATATATATATATATATATATATATATATATATATATATATATATATATATATATATATATATATATATATATGTAGCGTAGTAGATTGACCCACTGACACAGACTCTCTCGCGGGCGTCGGTTCGTACGAAGACGACGGAAGCTGGGTCGCAGGCATAAAAAAAGGAAAAATAAAATGGGAAAGGACGCCTCGGAGAGGATGAGACGAGGTCGGTAAGAATCGAGCGATACCGGGCAGAGCCCGTGGCGCATCGCCGTAGAAGAGAAAGGTTTTTCGCTCGCTCGGATCACCGGGCCGGCCAATTCGGAATAATTATTAGAGCTCGAGGGAGAAAATGATCCGTTGGCTCGCGAATATTTTAGATGAATTTTGCGATTCGAATGTGAGTGGAAAAAGAAATATGACGAGAGGTCTCGCAGAGCGGAATAGAAAGTGCACGAGGCGACGTAAGTTTTCTGTTTGTACGGCGCTCGAGCACTCCGATAATCGAGGCTTCTCCTTTCGAAGTACTACAATGGACTACGGTACAGTGGACTGTACACTTGGCGGAGCAGAGCGGGGCAAAACGGACCAGCGAACTCAATTGCGATTCGGTCAATTTGAGATGAGAACTTTTTTTGTGTTGCAAATTTGCAGAAAAATTGTCCGTTTCGCCCCACTCTTCCTTTTACGCTACGGTTTTTAGGTATTTTGCACGAGATCGCGTGTAGCGCATCTGGTATTTTTTTTTTTTTTTAACAAATTTTCCGTTTGTATAGTTGGAACTCGAGGACTTCGATTTCCATGGTCTCTCCTTTCAAAGTACTACAATAGACTGAGTGTTCTGTACACTTGGTGGAGGAAAGTGGGGCAACACGGTCCAGTTAAGTAAATTTGAGATGAGAACTTTTTTTGGGTGAAAAGTTTGTGGAAAATGGTTCGTTTTGCCCCGGGTGTTCCGTTTTGCCCTAGGGTGTTCCATTTTGCCCTAACGTGTCCCGTTTTGCCACCAGGGTGTTTCGTTTTGCCACCATGGTGTTCCGTTTCGCCCCAGGGTGTTCCGTTTTGCCCCGCTCTTCCTTATACACTAGTGTTTAGTATTTTGCCTCGAGAGCGTGCAGTGTTATCCGGTATTTTTATTAATAAAAAAATGTTAACGCGAATCGGAAGTTGCGGCCTATTTTCTTTTTTTTTCTGGTCGAAAATATCCTTCGAAGCATTTGCATGTCGATAAACACGCAAAGTTTTTTTTTCCTCCAATTAGAGCATCTACGATTTATCTTCGTAAAGTCTTCCCTCGGTGAAACTTTCATTTTTTTTTTTCGTGTTCAATGTTCCGAAAGACGATTTTATTTTTGTTCGTTCCCCGAACGGCAACGAACTCCGGACGATATGTATAAAAGTGAAATTTTTCTCAATGGGCCGACGCGAACGGTAGCGATCGACGATTATGCACGCTTCAATAAGTGTGTCACAGTCATTAGTCAGCCTATTCACCGGTATCACGCCCATAAAAATAAGAATCACAATAACAACGGCTTTGTATTTTTTTTCCACTGTAATTCGTCGAGAGGTTGAAAGAAAAAAAGAATACACAATTTCTACACTCTAATTGCCATGATCACCGTGGCGAAGGCCTGAAAAGAAACTTTTATTGTAATTTATCCTTTGACCGCTACGAGTGTACGTGCCGATGGTATCGTGAACGGAGACTTTACTCGTCGATGCATACTTTGTTTTGTTTTGTTTTGTTTTTTTTTTTTTTTTTATAACGAGATACGGAAGTTGTAGCCGGCTCGCGAAGCGGAAATTGGAGAACGATGAGGGGGGAGGGGGGAGAATGGGGAGGAGCGCCGTTAAAAATATCGTTTATCGAGGAATCGATTAAAACGTCGGGTCAGGGCATATTCTATTTTCGGTAGAATGTAATTCATTCACGAGGCTTGCACAATCATCAGGTGGGCGCGGGGGTGGCTTGTTATTTATAGTGTGTCGTGTGTGCGTTTCGAAAATAAACGAGCTCCTCTACCGATATTTATATCCGCGCGACGAAAAAGAGGTAGAGAGAATCGAAGAAAATTTCACCTAACGAAAACTATCCATGAAAAGAAGAAAAAAAAATATCGGAAATATCGAAGAGTATTATTGGAGGTTTTAATCGTGCTCTGATTGGCTGCGTATGAGGCTCAAGCTGGGAATCATCAACGAAGAACTTTAGCCTTTAAAACGAAAATAAATAAAATACAGAATTTACCAATACCCGGTTTCGCTTTGCGGACAAAACTGACATCGGATTAGTATTCAGCGCGAAAAAACATCGCACTGTATGGTGAGTAAGATTTTTTTCGAAAGCCTTCGATCGACGCAAAAAAATGTCGAGGTTAGGTCTTGGCCAAACTTTTTTCACGTCTTCCCATCGCCGTTCGACTTACCGAGAAAACGATCAATTCCGTCAAACGACTCGCAGGACACAATAGCGATAACTATTTTTCCATAATTCCGGGAGGAAGCCGAGACATCCCCGAGCGAAAAAATACCCAGAACCGGTAGTTGCCAAAATGGCTCTCGAACAAAATCTTCCTCGTTTGGTATTTCTCATTGCAGGCTTATCGCGAATCTCTCACTCGTTCGACTCCCGGATCGATTATCAGGCTTTTCAAACTGAAACTGCAGGAGACTTTTGCGATCGAATAAGATGAATGTGTACTGAGGTCTATGTTTTGTCATACTCTTGATCGCTACTTTTTATATTCACCGTTAACTTTTATCCTGAAATTTTATATTAAGCTAGGAGCGTAAACAGCCGTGTAAAACGATCTCCTTCCCTTCTCAACTTTATCTGTGGTCGATATAGCAATATCGTCCTCTAAATGCCTTATGCCCGCGAATATACAAACAAATAAAAAGATAAACAAATAAAGAAGAAGCTCGATGATCGAGCAAATCCGGGCCGGAAGCCGAAAGGAATATTATTTTCGGTCTTAACGATTAACGAAGTATTCCGTCGCGCGCTGGCGCTGCCGGTTTCTTCTTGCAGCTGATCGCGAATCTCCCACTCGTCAGATTGCTTATCCGACGTGAAAAAATCCGGGAACGGAGAGCCGAAAGGAATATTATTTTCGGTGTTTACCATCAACGAAGTATTCCGGCGCCCGGTTAGCGAAGAGCGTGCGCGGAGCGCCCGTAGTCAGAGATGAGAAAGAGAGACGTGCTCGAGCGACTTCGGAACTATAGCAACGTTGCATAGCCAGCGGTTCTCGCTCGATCTCTCGTCCCCTGACTCGTTCGCTCCTGTTGCGCGCCACGCTTTGCGCGCACCCCACCACATATACAGCATCAAACTCTCTCTCCGGAGAGCTCTCTCGTTCCTCCTTCTGTCGCTGCCCTTCCCGTTCGGGCTTTTGCGGCGGAGAGCATCGAGACCCATTTCTTTTCTTTTTTTTTTTTTCTCCTCAGTCAGGCGCATCGATCCGGGCCATCGGCCCCGATTTTCTCACTGCTGCGCCAGCGACCGGCACGAGAGAAGAGCCCCGCGATGATTCACGAAAATTAAGTCCGCCCGCCCCGGTCCCGGAGAGCGGTAGCGCCGAGCGACGGAGATGTATACTTATAACTGCGTAACTGCGAGGGGGACGAGCGACGACGAAGAGAACGAGCCGAGGGCCGTGAAAAGGGAGAAGGGAACGGCGAAGAGCGGCTTTTATCGGGATGACTGATGCTCCCTTCTCGCTGGGGCCTCCGACACTTTGGCACGGAATTATACCGAAGGGATGGACTCGATTCTATGTACTTCGTTATTACACGGCAGACGGCCATTAAAGGGGGGCTCGACAACTTTATGCCAAAGATCGTGTCTTATTTTTTTTCTTTTTTTTTTATCCGTAAAAAAAAGATCGCGCATAAAATTCCACGCTGTCGATCGTCCGGAACGATGTTCCGATCGCGGGAAAAAAAATTACCAGACTCAAATGTTACAAGTTATGGATTTTTTTTTTTTGCTCGATATTATTATTTTTATCTTGTATTTGTGATATATTGCGAATATTAATTTATCGTTAGTTATTGATTTGCAGTTCTTTGCAAGATTAATGGGTAATTGTACTCGTAACTCTTGTCAACGTCTTTTTTTTTTTTTTTTCAGGCGCTCGTCACGCGCTCTTAATTCGCCATAATTTCGGTTGATGACGTTTCTCATCGACTTGTGATTGGGCTCGTGCCGTTTTTATAATCGTAAATAAATATGTCGCGAATATATTGTCGAAAAAATAATAAAAACGTGTATCGTTTTTTCTTCTCCAAATATCACCCGTCTTTTATTTTTTAATAGTTAATGACACTCCAAGAGCAGGAAATAAATATTCAAACACGCCGTGTCCCTGTCCCATAGCATCGCGTTGTCACAGACGCCGGATAATTGTTATTCGCGGCCGTCTGTGTGGAACAATGAGATTTATGTAATTTTTTCTTCTGAATATTATTATTATTTTTTTTTACTTTCGCGACTATATTGTCGAAAAAATAATAAAAACATGTATCGAAAAAATGGTTTCCTTCGCGTACTTTTTTTTTCTTCGAATATCACCCGTATTTTATTTTTCCCTAGTAATTACACTGCAAAAGCAGGAAATAAATTTTCTAACACGCCGTGTCCCTGTCCCTGAGCATCGCGTTGCCACAGACACCGGATAATTGTTATTCCCGGCCTACTGTGTGAAACAATAAGAATTATGTAATTTTTTTTTTCTCAACATTATTCTATATTTTTTTATGATTGTGATATATTTCGCGACTATATTGTCGAAAAAATAATAAAACCATGAATCAAAAAAATATTTTTCTTCGCCTGCGTATTTTTTTTTTCCTTCAAATATCACCCGTATTTTATTTTCCGTAGGTATAACACTGAGTATTGCGTTGCCACAGACGCCGTGCAATTGTTATTCGCGATCTACCGTGTGGAAAAATAAGATTTATGTAATTTTTTTCTCAATATTATTTTTTTTTTATGTATATTCGTTATATATTTCGAGAATATATTGCCGAAAACATAATAAAAACATGTACCGAAAAAATATTTTCCTTCGTCTATTTTTTTTTTTTTTTTTTCGAATATCATAATGACACTTCCAAGAGCAGGAAATAAATTTTCTAAGATGCCGTGTCCCTGTCGCTGGGCATCGCGTTGCCACAGACGCCGTGTAATTGTTATTCCCGCCCTACCGTGTGGAAAAATAAGAGAAAAAAAAAGAGATCCAAGAAATACGTAAGATTTAATGAGACCGGGTGGAATGAATGCGCAATAATGTAGCGGCAGGAAGGCGACAGAGCGGGATGACGAGCAAACGCTTTGTGCGATGTACTGCTCTCTCTCGTTATCCCGGAAAATGCTCGTTGGCACATACGCCCCGTACACCTACGCGCATGTACAACATTAAAGTCCAGTTCAGTGACACGTGGGAAATCTCGGGCTTTGCGAATACACACGAGGCCTGCCCGCTATCGTCGTTCCTCAATCGGCATTATTCGCATTGTAACGACGAGAGCGCATTCACGCGGCAACATTCTCGTTAATTCATTCGGGAGCGCTTTAGCAACGGATCGCGGGGGCGCAATCGCGTTTAACTTCGAGCGCCGATTCTGCCAATTAAACACGGATTAACCCTATCGAAAAAATTTGGAAAATAATTAATTAAATTAAGTGTGGAAATACTGGATTGGCTCTCATTAATTGCCTCGAATGCTCTTCGTTGATATGTGATTTTTATAAAATTTTTATTAACCGTCGGCTATTTTCTTTTTCTCGATATGTTTCCGAACTTCGGAGATTCGCGTATTTGCAGCTTATAGTTTTTACTGAAATTAAGACTTTACTTTTTTTGTTTTGTTAAAGTTGAAACTATAATAATAATGATTATTATTATTATTATGCATCAGAATCTTCAGGGAGAATCTCTTTTCAGAGAACAATACAATAAAGAACAGGCGCGCCGAGACTGCATGAGATAACGAATAAAAGAAATTAACATTAATGCAACGTGTCTCGTAAGAGTGGGGGTGAATAAAAACCAATGAAAACAAAAGTGTGCCAGAAGTGCGTGGACGTTGTTTTTTTCCGGGCCGCGAAGATTTATATTAATATGTAAATGCTTATTATGCCAATGCGTAATTATTATTATTATTATTATTATTATATTATACTTATATTTATAGTAATATAAATGCTTATTAAGCCAATGTATAATAATAATAACAATTATTATGATTATTGTACATCAGAATCATCAGAGAGAATTTCTTTTGAAAGAACAATGTAACAAAGAACAGGCGGGCCGAGACCGCATAAGATAACAAGAAAAGAGATGTAAAAACGAACGCAACGCATCTCGCAACAGTTGGAACGAAAAAAAAAACAACAAAATCAAAAGTGTGCCACAAGCGCGTGGCCGTTGTATTTTTTTTTTCCGGGCCGCGAAGACCGCGTGAGAAGCCGACTGTTTTCCGTGCGTCTCGTCTTTAGCCTTCGAGTTCGGTCGCGCTTCTAAATAAGCGCCGGAAGTCGATACTCCGCGCCCCCATATCTTCGCGCTCTCGCCGTGTCCGTTGCGACTGACGTCAAAGATCGAGCGTTACATTTTCGCGGTAAGCCTATCTACGATTGCCGCTGCGCGGTTAATAATCCGTGAAGCAGAAAAAAAAAAACTTGCGGCCGGCCTGGGTGTGATCCGTAGGGATAAATAACGTGCGACTCATCTCGGCGTCGATCCCGAGGGGGATAATTGGAACGGTCGACAGAGGGCGCTGCCCCGTGGGAGAGAGCGGGCAGGCCGAGTCGTATCGTTCGTTACAGCGGCGCGCGCGGCCCGCGCGGAGGGAAGCCGACAATCCGTATCGGAGACTCGGTTCGGTCATTAAAGACTCAAACCTCCCTGACGTTTAATTCGAGATCGGCTATGCTCGCGCTGCACGGGTACACGATATCGACCGGCCTGGAACCTTGAGGGCGTAAGTCTCGCGCCGAAGGATGCGAGTCGCGCCCCTCCGGTTCCCGGCAAAAAGATACACACTAGCGGAGAGCCAATGCGGCTGCGATACGGGTACACCAGTTCTACGACCATTATATCGCACGAGCGGAGATTGCCGTCGTTACTTCGAAGTGGAAATAGGCCTTGCCGGATTGAACGGTAATTTTTACTCACCGAGGCGATATCTACGAATGACTGTAATGAGTTTTTTTTTTTTTTTTTTTTTTTTTTTTTTCTTGTGGAAAAAAGGCTCGGTGATGTAATGAATGGAATATGAGAGCGATCGGTATTATTGAACGTGGGGCTTGGTCACTTGAAATTCATTCGTGGGATTTTTCTTTTCCAGAGGACAATTTGAGGCTCTCCTGGCCGGTCGACCTTTCCGCCCAAACCGAAACCCGTCGGTAACGAAAATTGTAATCGATTTTTTTGTTTTTTGTTTTTCGTGAAAGAATGTAATGAGTAGATGTGATGTAACGAATAGAATATGAGAATGACCGGTATTATTGATCGCAGTTTGGTAACTTCAAATTAACACGTAAGGAAAACTTTTTTCCCGAGCAAACCGACCCGGTCGGTAACGAAAACTGTAAACGATTTTTTTTTTTTTTTTTACGTCTGCCGGCCACTTCCGCTTGAAAGCAAATCATTGAAAGACTTGGCTATAAATTCAGCTGTATGTAAGACTTTATCGTAGACGTCAGCGTGTTTGAAAAAAAGTTAATTGCAGTTTTGAGTTACCAACCGAGCCACTTCGGGTGGTTTCAGAAGTAGCGATTAAGAATACGTTCCTGAACGAGTGTATGTGTACCGCCGATTTTGCGGAAGGTCGAAACTGAGGCTGAATCCCCTGACGCTAGTCTTCCTCGCCCAAAATGTACTCGGTCGGTAACGAAAACTGTAATCGATTTAATTTTTTTGTACGCCCGCCAGCCACTTCCGCTTAAAAGCAAATCATCACCCGA
Organism: Exephanes ischioxanthus; assembly: GCA_958510785.1. Lineage (NCBI taxonomy): Eukaryota > Metazoa > Arthropoda > Insecta > Hymenoptera > Ichneumonidae > Exephanes > Exephanes ischioxanthus. The sequence goes on along the minus strand of OY294018.1, from coordinate 18,639,582 downwards.
TTTGCATATCAATTCAGCTCCACGTAAGAATTTACCAACTCTCCAAGATGAACAGAACTTAGAAGAACAGTTTTGCCTTACCGACCGAGCCACTTCCGGCGCCTCTCGAAACCCTCGATTAATGTAAAGTCTAACCGCTATAAGTGCCCGAGAGATAGCCGCAATTTTGCAAACCAAAAATCTCCCAAACCGTTTATTTCTTGGAAAAATGATGAGAGCAGTGAACTGCAGAATTACCGCGGATAGTTTATCCGTTCTCGTATTTTTCCCTGAAAATTAACCGTCTTAGAGAATTTTGGACAGTAGTTTTTGTTATCGACATGTTGCACTACACCTTAAGAATACGTGCATGTACGTCTATCTATGTGTACCGCTGACCTGCCGAAGGCTGAGACGCTCGCCGGCACTGGGAACGGCAGTCCCAGGCTGAGTCCCCTGAGGCTGAGATGGGGCGGCGGTGGATGAAGAAAACCCCCGACGGGCGGGACGAGCGGCATGCCGGCCGGTCCGCCGATGCCCCCGGCCCCGGCGACGGTCCCGACGCATCCTCCGCCCGGCACGACGCCCGGATAGGTCGGCGGCATCGAGCAACTCCTCATCGCCCGACGGTGATGCCTCCGCACCCTCCTCTCCCGCCTCCTCGCGTCCCGTAACTGTTCCTCGCTCGCCTGGTGCTGCTCGATCTGCAGCGCTCCGTGGCCCGAACGGCCGTGCTGGCTCGCCGGCTCCAGCAGACGCGAACCGACCGCCAGTTCCGTCTGGGCCTCCGTCGACGCGAACGATCGCACCGGCCTCGGCAATGCCTGCTGCTGCTGCTCATCACGGACAATCCCGCTCGAAGTGATCTGCTGCTCATTGCTGCTATTATTGTTGTTTTCATTACGCTGCCCTCGAACGTCCGGCGAGGCGCAAGTCGCCGCGACATTTTCGTCGTGCTGATTCGGCTGGACCGTTACGCCCTCAACGGTCACCACGCTCACCGGCCTCGGGGCGCTCTCGGACAGGGCCCCCGCCATCGTACGGCCCTGAACATTGGTATCCACCTCAGAGGCTTTTCCAACTTCGCCTTACGACCCAACTTCGTGTTACTGAGGATTTTTTTTTTTTTTTTTTCTTCGACGATCCAAGCTACGTCCTTCGGGGACTTTCACCTCCGAAACACCTCGGAGTTTTCCAACTTCGGCTTACGATCCAGCTTCTTGTTACTGAGGATTTTTTTTTTTCGGCGGTTCAAGCTTCGTCCTTCGGGGACTTTCACCTCCGAAACACCTCGGAGTTTTCCAACTTCGGCTTACGATCCAGCTTCTTGTTACTGAGGATTTTTTTTTGGCGGTTTAAGCTTCGTCCTTCGAGGACTTTCACCTCCGAAGCACCTCAGAGTTTTTCCACGTTCGGCTTCCGACCCAACTTCTTATTCGTGAGGGTTGTTTTTTTAGATTTTTTTTCTACGATTCAAGCTTCCTCAGATTTTTTTCCACCGTCGATTTCCGACCCAACTTCTTCTTATTCCGCAGGATTTTTTTATTATAATTTTTTCTTCTACGATCGTCCTTCGGAGGTTCGCTCGAGATGCTCTCGGAGGTTTGCCCATCGAGCCCTCGGGTCCGATCATCGGCGATATCCTACGGAGTTATTTTCCACGTAGCCGCACGGACATGTGTGCGGATAAATGGATCTATGTGTTATTATTATCCTTCCCCCTCTCCGACTCTCGGACACCGCGGGCCGCTGATCCTTCCTCCTCCCCACTCTAAGCCGCTCCGCCGGCCGACTCGTGTAGGTCGAACGGTCGAGACTCCTCTCGTTTCTCTTTCACTCGGCCGAGTGTGTCTTCCTTTGTTTGCCGGAGGATTTCTCTACCGGCGGGCTTCGACAGCAGATTTTCTTCAACAATTATTTTCGCGACACATAAAAAAAAAATTTTTTGTTGTAAATGTAGTTTATATATATATTTTTTTTTATATCGCTCCTCTCCTCCGATTTCGGAAGCATGGAAATCGGAAACTCCGAGTTAAATAACAAGTCTTCCTCTGCTTGCCGACGGAGGATTTTTCTACACACGAACTTGGACTCCAGATCTTTTCTTTTTCCTTCCCGAACAATTATTCTCCCGACACATTTATTTATTTATTTAAAATTGATTTTTTTCAATTTTTTTTTATATCGCTCACTTCCGGCTTGGAATTTATTTAGGGCACACCGAGTTTAGTGGAGAGACATGTCTCGTCTCCTCGTGTTTCGCACAGTGGTTGAAAAAAAATAGAATAAAAAATTTATCTCGATGAACTCTCGGGAGGAAAAAAAAAACACATCACTCGAGCGACGAAGGAGACGCGACGGTGTAGGCTCCCTCTTCAGCGCGACGCGTCGAGAGGTATCTCTCTCGCTTCACGGCCGCGAGCAGCGCGCGGTGCCTCTCCGGTGAGCGGTGGCTCTGCGTGCTCTCCGCGCGCACTTGGAACTCGCTCGAAACGCCTCAATGTGATGAAAGCACCGTTTCAGCTCTGGTTAACCGGTCACGTATGCCCGGCCTGAAAATGAAAAGTCGACGCTTTAATATTCCGCGTAGTTTGAGTTATTAGCCTGGAACTCGGCGCTTATCAGTCACGATTAAACGAGCGAGTTCGAGGATCCTAGGAATTAAAAGTAAACATAAAAAAGATCGAAAGATTTATGCGAGCTTAAAGTGCGAGACTACCGAACGCCGAGAGCCGGAATAACTGTGCGGGCATGCGACGAGACCGTTGAAGAAATTACGAGCTCCGACTGTCTTGACAAACGGTTCGGTATTTCGCTCCTCCTAACGGGCACGCCGGTGTAAGCGTGCCGAATAATGTTCGCCGTTCGCGAAAAGGGAAGTCGAATCGAAGAAAAAAAAAATTGGTTGAGCGATCGATGAATTTTATGTCTATTGGATGCCTTTTTTTTTTTTTAGACGGAAAATATTTTGGATCTTATAGATAGATAGATAGATTTTGGATCATATATGTATATCCAGATACAATTTTAAAGGGATAGTGGAGAATAAGTGAAAACGAATTGTTCAGGATAATGTAATCGAAAGTTGATTTTACTGTAAACTACAACGAGCCGGAAGTGTGCATTTCCGGTTTGTTATTAATTTGATATTAAACGCGCGAATGTGCTGACTGATTCAGTTAGATTGACTTTGAACAGCATGAGTGTGCACTTCCGGTCAATTTTTTTTTATTCCAAAGAATTTTATGTCTATTGGATATTCTTTAATCATTTTTTTCGATTCCGAAAATATTTTGGAACGGATGTACATATATATACGTATAGATGAAAACTATTTTTAGAAATTGGAAATAATTATTGAAGGATAATATAATCGAAACTTGATTTTACTATACGGACGAAAACGGCCCAGAAGTGTGCATTTCTCGTCTATTTTTTTTCCCGAAGAATTTCATGTTCATCAGGTACATTTTCACAATTTCTTTAGATTCGGAAAATATTTTGGAAGCGATATACATATACAGGTATAGTTCTAAAGAGATACCACAGAATAAGTGAAAATGAATTATTAACAATAATATAATCGAAACTTGATTTTTATTATCAATTAAAACGAGCCAGAAGTGTGCATTTCCGGTTTGTCGTTGATTCGATATTAAACGCGCGAATGTGCTGACTGAAACATACGATGCGGCCAGATTGACTTTAAACAGCATAAGCGTGCACTTCCGGTCAATTTTATTGCATTCCAAAGAATTGTATATGCATAGGATTTTTTTAACCATTTTTTCTTTAATTCTGAAAATATTTTAAAATCGATATAGGTAGGTATAGTCAGTTACAGTTTATTGTTATTTAATTACAACTATTGAGAAAAATTGGAGATTAATTATTGAAGGATAATATATTCGAATTTTGATCTTACTATACAAACGAAAACAATCCAGAAGAGTGAATTTTCCGTCTATTTTTTTTATATCGAAGAATTTTACGTTCATCGGGTATATTTTTACCATTTTTCTAGATTCTGGAAATATTTTGGAACCGATATACATATACAGGTATAGTTCTGAAGAGATACTCGTGAATAAGTGAAAATTAATTATTCACCATAATAGAATCGAATCTTGATTTTTATTATCAACTAAAACGAGCCAGAAGTGTGCATTTCCGGTTTGTCGTTGATTCGATATTAAACGCGCGAATGTGCTGAGTGAAATATATGATCCGGCCAGATTGACTTTAAACAGCATAAGCGTGCACTTCCGGTCTCTTTTTTATTACGAATTAACCACGAGCATACGAGTTGAAAGTTTCACCTAGATAGATAAATAGCCTCGAGTGATAAGATACAGCAAAGAGATTGAGTGAAATATGATCGAAAGTGTATTCGGTCCTAGAAAAAAAAAAAAAAAAGTGCGTCGTGCGGACTTCCTGTTCCACCCTCCAGCGCATATTAAACGCGTGAACGCGAAACAGAAGTTTCGATCCTAACGACTCGTTAAATTTATCCGGAATTACCAACGAACCACCGACAACCCGCGCGCATAATCCACCTCCGCTAATGTATCCCCGGAGAATCGAGTCCAATTTCCGCCAAAATTAATTGTCCCAGAGCCGCAGCTAATAATAATGCCAGTGCGAGTAATTGAGTCATTATGGCGGCAGCTCTGCGCGCGCCCTGACAAAATTTAACTCTTTAACGATGATCAATGACTCATTACACCGGAGACGCAAATTACGTAAAACGTCACAAAAGAAATCAATCTTTTTGAATAAAAAATAATTACAAAAAACCGTTACAAAAAAAAAATGTTTTTGAATAAAAAATAATATATACATGTGATGTATATATCGCGCGGCTTGGGTTCACCGGGGAATATTTCGGTGTCTCACGGAATCGTGCACGAGAGATAACACGGAAGTACGAATAGTCTGTACGAAGTCGAGTTAACTTTAGATAATTAAATATTATAATCAAATGGAGTCTGTTTTGAGGTGAAATGAAACATTATTCCTTATTGGAATTGAAAGATCTAAGTAGTTATAAGACACATCTGCACTTGAATACTGGTAGAGCGAAATCCGTTAATAAACAGATAAATAAATAAAATATTTTTTAAATAAAATTAAATAAAGAAAATTGAATTATATATATACATATCTCAAGATCACACGGACCGTTAATAAAGCGAGACAGCAGCGTGTGACAATTTTCGTACGACCTCGTCCCCGCCCGGCTATATCGTACGTAACACGCGAACTTCGTTCCGGGGAGACTACAGTACGCGCAGCCGGGCAGAGAAGATCGGCTCTCGCGCGAGTGTTTCCACTGACGTTTGGTCGGTGTCAAGATAGCGGGTCCACCAGTCGCTGAGCTAGAGCTCTCCCGTCCGAGGCGAGCTTCCACGCGCGCAAGTGTATCTTATTCTATTCGCTACACCCCCGAGCTTCGCAACTGCTAAATCGTACAGTACATATGTCCCCGTGTATCCGTGGAACGAACGCTAGCACGTACGCTCCCCCCTCGCAAGGTGGTCAACACGCAGGCAGGCAGCGCGTTAAATGCGCCAGACAAGAGCGCGGCGTTTGCGCTCGACTCCGGTACTTCTTTCGAACCAATAGTCAAACTACCGATTCGAAAGCCACAGGCGTTAATGTTTAAGAACGAATGAAAACGAAATAAACACTACGTGGCCATCAAACGAAGAAAAAAAAGAGCTTTGAATTATTCGCGTTCGATTCTCACACACATACACACATACATCTGGACATTTTTTTGTAGATGCGATTTTTCCATCATTTAGAACATTCTGATCACATTTTCGTGAAAATCTCGAAACTTTTATTGTTTCACCAAAACGAAGGAAATAAAAAACGGGAAATAAAATAGCTCTAAGAGGATCGCATAGGATCTCTCTGGAGTGAAACATCGAACGGACACACCGTGGAGCGCAGCATTTACTCTCGGGGGCACCGAGAGGAGAGCTCGGAATCTCGAGCAGCGAGAGGGAGAGAGATCGAGAGATAGATCCTCAAACAGGTGGACTCGTCCGTGTCGCACAGGACAGTTTACTGCAGCACCCGATAGGTCTCTTTATCCGAGCGCCCAACTTACGTTTCTCTCGCGACGATCTTTCGACATATTTCTTCGTCTCTCCCTTGTTTGTTCTTTCGATATTTTTATCCCCGAACGTTAACTCTCCACCGAAGCACGCGCGTTCACGTCCCGGAGAGGAAAAAAAAAAATAACAACAAAAAAAAAGTAAGACACGCACGGAGAGTAGCTGTTGCAGCGGTGGAGCGAACGAACGCGCGATACTCACTCCCCTGCTGGCTGTAGCCTGCCAGGCTGCACGGTCGGCACTACCGACGAAACTCTAGTTTCTCTCCCACCACCGCGGTGTATGCCATCGCGGATCGAGGGCTACGGGCATACCCCAACACTACGAAACTACTTCTATGTGTACGGATAGTAGTTCACGAGAGAAGCAGCGCCTCCGCTCCCACATGCGGCGCGGTGGGGGTTGCTCTGCCTCTCACCCAGGAGCTACGCTGTGTCTCTGTACAGTCCGAACTCTCGCGAGTTCGCCGTAAATTAACGACGGATTCTCCGTGTAAATACAATGTCTGTGGGAATAAGTTACGATTACTCGGGAATGGATTTATCTTTCGATTTCCTCGGGTAATTTACTTCGCTACTTATTATAATAAAATTAATGACTATAAAACGTAATCCTAATATTGGGATTACGTATTATTATTTAATTTACGAACTCTCGTAAGTTCGCAGGAAATTAAACATGGACTCTCCGTGCAAATAAAATTCGTGCCGGAATAAGTTACGACTACTTGGAAATGGATTTATCTTTCAATTTACTGGGGCACTTATTCCTGGGGTTATGTATTACAATTTAATTCGACGAACTCTCGTAAGTCCGTCGTAAATTAAATACGAATTCTTCACGTAAATAAAATTCGTGCGGGAATAAGTTACGATTACTCGGGAATGGGTTTATCTTTGAATTTACTTGGGTACTTATTATTAGGATTATGTATTATTATTTTATTTATTTTTAGTTCATTTAATTGAATTTCTCTATGTATAAATATACATGTATGTATGTATTTCTCTATGTGTAAATATATGGCAGTATTTCTACGAATGACTATAGATTTGTTGACCACGCGTACAACAAAATTCATTGTGTTATACAGACTAAATAACAGATTCCTCCATTTAATTGCTGGAACCTTATTTCGAATATTTTTCTTTTCTTTTTTTGGCGACGGGATAAAGGCGCTGCTCTGCCTCTCACCCGGGAGCTACGCTATGGTTCTGTACAGTCCGAACTCTCGTAAGTTCGTCGTAAATGAAACACGGATTCGCCACGTGAATAAAATTCGGGCAGGAATAAGTTGCAATTTACGGAGTTGGGGTTCTATAGTTATATCTCTAAAGAAAAACATAAAAGTTATAAGACACATTATGATTTTTATAATTGGTTGAGGAGAAATTTGTCAATAGATAAACAAACAAACAATTACTAGGGAATCGTATTAACTTCGAATTTACTTCGGGAATTGATAAAATTGGACCATTCAGTCTGAGTATAGGATATTAAGTATGAAGTAAATTATTCATCGTTGAAAAAACATTATTCGACGGACGAACTTATGCAAATGACTATAGAATCCAACATTTAACTGCAGGAACCCAATTTGGCATTTTCTTTTTTTTTGTCCAAGGGGTAAAGAAGTGTGCTGCTCTGCCTCTCACCCAGGAGCAACGCTGTGTTTCGGTACAGTCCGAACTCTCGTAAGTTCACCGTAAATTAAGTACGGTTCTGTACGTAAGTCAGATTCGTGTAGCAGTAAGTTACGATTACTCAGGAATGGCTTTATCTTTGAATTTACTAGGGTAATTTCCTTGGGTATTTATTATTAGGTTTACGTATTATTATTTAATTTAATTTTTGTTTATTAAAATGAATTTCTCTATGCATAAAAATGTAGAATTTGTGGCCAATAAATGTTTCTCTCCCTCTCTCTAAATGAAAAAAATTGGCTTATGAAGTCCGAGTATTAGATCATAATTATGAAATAAATTATTTATCGTTAAAAAAAACATTATTCGTCGGCCGAATTTGCATGAGCGATTATAGCGTCCATCATTTAACTGTTGAAACCCGATTTTCAATTCTTTTTCTCTCGTTCATTTTAAACGAAGACATAATGAACTTGCTGCGAGCCGTGCGAAGCATTTCCGTCGCTCAGGGAGTTCGCACTGTACGCATGACATTTTCTACGAGTCAGCTGTAACGTACAGCGCGGACGAACGGGGAGGCGAAGCGAGCAGTTGACGAATGAGAGCGGCGATCATGTGGGATTATTAATGATTGACTAACGAACTCCATAATGGACTTTTAATGAGATCGGCTAATGAATCCATTTGTTCATACACGACGCCAAGCGCTGTTTGTTTGCACGACGGACATAAAGAGGTCGTATTTTTACCCCTTCAAAACTTACGGGACTTCGTACTGTACGCCGCTTCCACGCGAGCGCCCGAAAGGTCCTTTCAGTTGCAGCAAGCGAAACGATGTTTATTGCAGTCGGCGCTTTCGTCGGACACGCTAGGACTTTCGGGACAAAAAAACGATCTTAGCCTACGGACGAAAAACCTACCCACTTTTTTCGGAAGCGTCGCAGATCGATGGGCCGTGCAACGAATCGAAGTTGTTCCGTGAACTGGGATGAAACAACTCACCGGAATCGTCTCTGTCCACGCTGCTGCCACCGCTCAGAGAGAACAGCGTCGGGCTCTCCTCTCCCCCGCTCGTTCGGTTGACCCTATCGCGTATACCGCTCGTACCCCACCGAGGCGGAAAACGACTCCGATGCAATGGCGTCGGACCCCACACATGAAACACGAAACCGGACGTTTTCAAGCCTGTTACGCGATCCCCCCCCCCCCCCCCCCTCCGACACGATTCGACACGTTTCGCACATAGCGATCCGTAGACCGAGGTTTCCCCGATCGAATTTCGATATCCTCCTCGCTTACACGGCTCTCGCAGTTTGCATCTTTTTTTTTCATTTGCTCCGGCGACGAATGAGGGGAGGACCGGGAGTCCTTTGGAATTTCATCAATGGCCGCGCGTAACGAAGTCTCTTGCAGTTCCTGCATCGGCTTTATTCCAAGATCATAATAATAATCTTTTACAATTGTTTTAATCAAATAATATATCTTGTAATGCATTATTCTTAATAAACGAATACGAAAGGAGGGCGGGAGTTGGAGGATTGTTTTTTTTGTTTGTTTGTTTGTTTGTTTCGTTTTCTTTTCTTGTTGTTTTGTGTACAATACAGTTTAGGCGAGCGCTCTCGCACTCGCTGGGCGAGATCACCGTTCGGGGGCGCACATACCTTTGTACAAAAACTATAATTAGTATAATATATATTTATATATAATATTTATATACCATGCAGAAGCAATGATTTCAGGCGATTTCCATATTAGCTGCCTTAATAATAATATAATAATAATAATAATAATAATAATAATAATAATAGTAATAATAATAGCAAGTCAATAGAATTGCTTAAAAAAAATGTCCCATAGTGCGTGTATAACATGATTGATTGAATAATTGATCGTGTAAAATTAGAATCGCGTGAAGATCGTCGAGCCCCGGAAACTTGTAAAAAAAATATCTGTAAAATCGTCGCCGAGAAATTTGAGGAAAAGAAAAAATAGAAAAAAAAAGTCAACGAAGAATTGCTTTCGAAGTTCCGTAGACAGACCGGCAGCCTAAATTCACTGCTCATTCATGACATATATTTATAACTATACACCTACAATAGTTAACAAGACAAGTCAGCTGGCCCGAGATAATCGAGGCGAATTTTTATTTTTTATTATTTTTCATTTTTCCATTTTTTTCTTTTTTCCTTTTCATTTCTTTCTCAATAGATTAATCTTAAACGTCGAGTTAATCGTAAGTAGTAGGTCTATTTAATGTTGCGTCGCGATCTGTGTCGGCGACGCGGCTATCGATTCCTTTTTTTTTTTTACGGGAACAGTTTATACCCCGTGGGTTCTCGGAACTTGAAAAAACTAAAGTGTTTTTCTCAAACTGTAGACAAGTATGCCGGAAATGCCGGAGGGTAGATGCTGCAATTTTCGCGATTCGAATCAATTTTTTGCGATACTTGAAATCCATTTTTTTTTTTTTTGCAATACTTGGAATTAATTTTCGCAATAGTTGCAATCAAATTTTTTTTGTTCTTCGTATTCCGAGTACGAAATTGTAGTTTTTTCAGCCTCATCTTTCGTCGATGCGGATAATAAGATCGGATATCGGATAAAAAATTAACGAAGGTAGCCGCAACTTGTACACATCCACCCTCCGCGATAATCGCAGTTAATCGATGACGTACGTAATGGCGCACCTTGGAAACGGCTTAAAAAAATACTAGTCGGACGTTATCGCGCCGTACGCGATAATCGGCTTCCTCCTTTTCCCCCTCAATGCAGTAACAATGCAGCCGCACGTATGCACTTATCGTACGTGGTAATTAAGTATTAATGAATATAAAAAACGTTGATCGGCGTATCTCTCAACTATGTTTCTGCGTTGAATTGTCTGGAATTTTTGTTTTCCTGCGTTTTTTTTTTCTTATCTCTCATTAATCAGTTCGGCGAGGCTAGAAGACGAAATGTCGAATATAAAAACGTGATTGCGGGAACGAGACCCGCATGTTGGAATGTGTGTGTGTGTGTGTGTGTGTGCAGCGCGGGCAATTTTTTTTTTTTTAATGTCCCAACGAATCGCTTTTATCGCTAACTTAGTTATTATATTCGGAGGAAAAAAAATCAATAGTCTTTTATGGTACAAAATATTAAGCCGACCACCCTCGAGGGTCGGTAATGTAAGCTCGTTCAAAAAAGATCGCTGTCCGACCGTAAATGACGGGTCTGCGGGGTACAAGGACGTGTAGAAGACTCGTGGATTCGTAGCATCGGCCAAGTTTTTTTAAAAATCGTACAAAAATTCGACTCGTTATTGTTTTTTTTTCCGCAACGCTGCGGAGTCCAAAATGGATCGCTCTCGTCCCGCAGTGATTTTCACGCGCAGGGTCGCATACGCTCCAAAATAGCAACTCGAAGATTTTTTTTTACCGCTGTTTCAGCGACTTGCAAATCGCGGATCCCTACCGTGCCGATAAAAAAATGCGGGTCCATTTTTGGAGCCAAAAAAAAATTATGATTAACGATCGTTCGAAAAACTCCGGAGGCAACAACCGACACCCAAGAGAACAATTATTAAACACCGCGTCGATAACGATAGCGTCGAAATGGCAAGATAAGATTCGGAAGACTACGAGGCCTCGAGGGGCGAGTTTGACGTTCGTAGATTAAAAGAAAAAAAAGCTCGGCGGCGTTTCGTGTCTTAAAGCGAACGGTTAAGTACTATTTGAATTAAAGTGTGGACGGCTTGAGCTTTCCGTAAACCCTGTATCCCCAAAACTTCAAATGTAGAAAAATACGACAGTCCTCGGGCTAAACCGAGATTCGAGATCTCTCATTTTTTTTTTTTTTTCGGTCGTTCATATTTTGGAGCGTGTGCAAGCCGGACGAATTAAATGCAATATAAAATAAAGGGGTGAAAAAAGTTTCATCAATTTTGCGCTCCGCAGCGTGCGCGATCGAGTTCCGCGTGCGAACTCGAAAAAAATTTCTCCGTAACGGCTCGTACGATAAAAGAGTAAAAAAAAAAACGAAGAGTAAAAACCCTACAGCGATTGTGCAGCCTCCCTGTGTAAAAAGAAAACGTTCATTGACTCGAATACGCGAGCAGGCAAGTCGCGTCTTTCGCCCGTCGAAATGCGATACGATGGAAGAGGCGGAGGCTAAATTAAAGCGGACAAAATTAAAAACAGACTTCCGCGAGTTTAGCGCGTCGACTCCGATCTCATCTCGATCGTTTTGCGAATTCGACGGAGCTCCAATCACCCGAGTCGAGACGAGATTGAAACCCGATCGATGGTGCGCGAATCTTCGTGAAAAAAAAATGCAAAAAAAAAATTCTCTCGACTGTGCCAACGAGACGAGTCCGTGGTTCAAAGTTTCGAAATCTTCGCTCTCGTCCGCTCTTTTCGACTCTGTTCGCACCGGAGCGTCTCGCGATTACCCCACAAAAGTGTATCAACTGCAGTCGCGCGGAATGTGAATCTACGATCTGGAGGAGCGGAGAAAACGATCGTTCGTATCTTCCGCTGATCTTTTTTTTAGTTTTCTCCTCTTTTCTTCTTTTTATGGCAACGAAGAGATTTGATATAATAAACGACGATGATGAACAAGGACGATGGATGAGGAGAAGTAGGAGGAGGCGGTACAGAGTTTCCCGAACGGGATTCGGCAGCATGGCAGTGTAGATTATGGATTGAGGCCTTGGCGCTTCTCTTCCTCGAGCATCGCGTCCAATTCGTCGGTTAAATTAGCCAGCATATTACCAATATCGTTAAGAACATCGACGGGCTCGCCGCCGCTGGTATTGTTGTTGCCGCCGCTGTTTCCGGCGCTCTGACCTCCGCCCACGTGATGACCGCCCATCACGTGAGACCCGAGACCCCCGGGACTGCTCGCGTACTCCTGCACGCGCGCCGCCCGCTGCTTAATCGTTCCGGCATTCTCGTTCGCGAAGGGAAGAGAATCCGATTCCGTGCTCGAACTTGACTGCAAAAATCACAAAAAAATGTATTATTAAAAATAAATAATAATAAAATATTATAAAATTACATTACATGAAATTATAATATATTACCCGTTAAAGTAAGCTAATTTAATTTCAAGTGTTTGAATCAGCTCATCCTAATTTATTATTCGTAATTTTTTATTCAGTGCTCCAAATTATTATCCACTTTATACTGGTTGCGAAAGGAGAAATCCGTCAAAATAAATTAAATTGAATTAAATAATAATATCGATTTTATTGCTGCATGGGCATATTGTGATTGATAAAAAGATTGGTAGACCCGTGTTCGGCGAGTAAAAATTGACGAATAACAAAATTTTATAATTTTTCTTCCTCGTGCAAATTGTAAATTTAATGTACTGGAATATCAAATTTGCTTACATTGCTTACACTAATTAATGTACAGATATAATGTTTCGTAATGCCAGATATAAAAATTGAAAACCTTTTGCCTAAAGTGTACAACATTGTTAGTTACAAATAAAAATGTTGCTATAAAATTGCAACGCACATGTGTTCGAAATTTCGGAAACAGTTTGTGTAAAAAAGTTTCCAATACCGTTCATTAATTTTCAAACTAATTTTTTAACAGTGTATGTTTTTTTAATGTATTTGTATATCCGGCCGTATTTACCTTGAAACTGGCGTCAGAACCGTTGCGATGTTGTAGGGCAAGCGTCGCGATGAGTTCGTGCTCCTCGTTGACATTGCCGCTGACGCTGCCCCATGATCGAGACATGGAGGACGACGGTCGATTGAGTTGCGGCGTGGACGGCGCCGCGGATGCCGGGGCCGGAGGCGGTGGATGGTGATGATGATGGTGTATGTGATGATCATCGCAGGTGGCGGTTGGGACCGGACCGCTGCAGTCTATGACGACGTCGCCGCTCGGATTTACGGCGACGCCGCCGGCGAGTTCCCTGGAGCTCTGCCGTCTCGGTGGCGACGGTGGCCTCCTCTTCGGAAGATGCGGACTGCTCTCCAGTCCGTACGTCAGCTGGTACTTGTTCTCGAAATCACGTGGCAACGACTTGAACTGGCCCGGTGTCGCGGTTACCTGATTGAACCACTGATATTAATTATTATTACGATCGATGTAAAAAAAATTAAAAAAAATAATATACTGATATTGCAACAAATTAATCTTTTAAACTTCAAACTTTTAGGACATTTTTTCGTACTGCATTTATGTTTCTGAGGATTAAAACAAAAATTCTAACGACCACATTTGCGTGAAGTAATTGGGGAATGTAAAAATTCGAGGTAAAAAAACATTTTTTTTAAATCTGATATTACAACAATTTGTAATTTAAACTTCGATCTTCTGGGAAATTGTTCAAAATGTATTTAGTTTTTTTTTTTTTTTTTTTTTGAGAATTAAGAGAATTGTTTCACTTGTTTCCCGTGAGCAATTTTGACCGATAGTTTTTTTTTTACTGACGACTATACTTGTGTGAAGTAATTGGAGAATGCAAGAATCCGATATAATAGAAAAAAATTTAAATATACCGATATTACATCAATTTATTAGTTAAACTTTGAGCATTTAGGAAATTATTTCGAAATGTATTAACGTTTCTGAGAGATTAAAAGAAATGTACTAACGACTATATTTATATGAAGTGCTTGGAAAATGTAAAAAATTTGATCTACAGAAATGTTTTTAACAAACTGACATCGTAACAACGTATCATTTAAATTTCAAGCTTCTAGGAAGTTGTTTCGAAATGTATTTACGTTTCCGAGGATTTAAAAAAAAAAAAATACTGACGAGTATATTTGTGTGAAGCAATTGGAGAATGCGATGGCGCCGTCGAGCCAGCGAGTAGTTTCGAGTCGTTACCTTGGCTACGGGCCGCGGGCGAACGAGGCAGTGTCTCGGCCTCGGCAGAGTGCCACCTCCGGCCTCCACTGTTGTCGAGCCTTCGTTCGTCGGCGTCAAATCTCCGTCCTCGAAGCACCTCGGCCGCCAGCCCAGCGGATCCGCGTGTGACGCCGGCGCGGGCGACGGTGGATAGACGAGAGGAGCGTCCTCGAGACTCTCGAGTGATTTACCGCGCGATCCTGCGCCTCCTCTGCCGACTGTGCCGTACTCCAGATTTCCCGGCAACGCCGCGTACATACTCCTCCACGTTGACGTTGCTTCGTTGCCGCCCCGTTGGAAGGATCTCAGAACAGGCGAGGAGCAGTCCTCGTCGGGCGACGGCAGGTCTGGACCTCCGCGTTGAATTACGACGTCCTGGGCAAAAAAGAAAATAATCAATATCGGTCGGAATTGCCCACGGAGATTGATCGAGTGACATTGTTTTTTTCACGAGATATAAATTACGAAATGATTGCTTTTTTTTATCGGAACTGTAATTTTTTTTTTTTAAATGAGAATACCGAATTACCTGCACGTGCCAGGATTTTTTCCCGAAAGATGATTGAAAAATATATGGCGATTATTTTATTGGAGTTGTGTTGCTTTTTTTTCGACAGAGAGAAGATAACGCATTTCCTGCGTTTGTCCAGGATTTTTTTTTTCACAAGAGATAAATTACGAATAAATTGCGATTTTTTATCGGAGCTGTTTTATATATATAAAGGGAATATTGAATTACCTGCGTGTGTCCAGGATGAGGTGGAAGTCGCGCGAGATCGAGCGGCTGGATTCGTTTCCCCGCACGAATATCTTTAACCCGTTTAATGGCGAGAAGCAATTTCTTCTGATGACCCAGTCGAACGATCCCGATGTCCTCGAGGTCCTCCCAAGTGAGTGTCGTCACGTCCTCGACCGATCGCATACCCTGCTGATGAAGTGCGCCGAGATATTCCTCGAGTCTCAGCAATCTCAGCCATTCCTCGAGCGAACCCGGCACATGCTCCGGCAATCCGTCACCCACGTTCAGATTGTCGATCTCCGCCTTCAGTCGATTTCTGTGATTCGGCTTTTTGATACCTGTAAATAGAAATTGAATTTCAAAAAGTTGCTTTAAACCACAATCTCTCCGCGCAAAATCACTCGATACAATGAGTTTAAAAAAATGAAGTAAATTTGAAAAAATGGAGTAAACTTGAAAAAATGAAGTAAATTTGAAAAAATTGAGTAAACTTGAAAAAATGAAGTAAATTTGAAAAAATGAAGTAAATTTGAAAAAATGAAGTAAATTTGAAAAAATGAAGTAAATTTAAAAAAATGAAGTAAATTTAAAAAAATGAAGTAAATTTAAAAAAAATGAAGTAAATTAAAAAAAATGAAGTAAATTTAAAAAAATGAAGTAAATTAAAAAAAATGAAGTAAATTTTTTAAAAATTGAGAAAAACACCAGTTTCGGAACTTTGCTTTCTTTCGGCAAAGACGCTGACCTATAGCAGTGAGGTCCTCGGGTGTCATGCGTGTAATGGTAGCGAGATCGTATCCCGCAGATGCGAAAAGTTGAAAATACTCTTCGAACTGTAGTTCCGTGAGCCAGGCGTGAACGACGTCGAGATCGGCGGGCCTGTCGGGATGACTGCCGAGCGAGCTTATCGAGCATCTGGGAGACGAGGCGAGTGCTCCGGGTCCTCTGAGACCCAGGTGGTAGCCGGACGCTCTTCCTGAGTCCAGCGAAGCCGTCGAGTGTCTCGAGCCCGATCCCGAGCCCGAACTACCGGGACTGTCGCGACCGGGGCTTTGCGTCATGTCGATACCTGTAACATACGACGAGTAAAGCCATATAAAAATCACGAAATGACAAATTCGACGACGTTCGGCGGAAAAGATATGTCGCTGTGCTCGAAACGACATCGGTGAAACTTTTCATAAATCAGACGCAAAAGAAATATTACTATGTTTCATCCGAATATACGAAACACGAGCCGAGAACTGCGAAATATATATATATATTTTAGCACACGAATTATCCGGAGGGCAATTCGTATTAAAGAGACACTGACATTTTTGGATAGAATTCTTATTATATATTCCGGAAAAATGATAATTCGGAGGGAAGCTCCATCCGCTGAACTTCGAAAAGAAAATTGCCTCTTCAAAATATTAAAATATATTAAAAAATTATCCTGTTTTTTCTTTTTCTTAATATTTCGCTGTTTCGAACCGGACTTGAGGATGAAAGTATTAAATATTCTTAACGACAAGTAAATCATTAGGACAAGGATTATCCAGAGGGTAGTTCGTTAAGACGCCTCGATATCGGGATAAAATTTTTATTATATATCTCGGAAGAATGGTAATTCGGAGGAAAGAGCTTTAAAAAAATTATCCTTTTTTCTTTTCTTAATTTTTCGGAGTTTCGACTAGACTTAAGGATTAAATAATAATTTACACTTAGGAGAAAGTGCAATACCACGGTCGGTAATAAAAACGTTTATTATCAATTTTTTTCACGGACAAAGTCAAAAGAAAAGTGTAATCGAAGACGGATTACATGTCAGCTTTCGATAACAGTTTTCTTTTGATCGCAAAAGTTGATTACAGTTGCTGATACGACCTGGGAACGGACGGACGGGGGGGGGGGGGGGGGGGGGGAGAAGAGTGGTTTCACATGCTCCTTCTTAACGAGTAAAATATCGAACGCGCTTTTCATTAATCGGGAACTGAAAAAAAAAACAATTGTTTTAGCACACGGATTATCCGGAAGGAAGTTCGTATTAAAAAGAGACCTCAATAACCGGATAAAACTTTTATTACATATCCCGAAAAAATGGTAATACGGAGGAAAGCTCTTTCCGCTCAATTTTTGAAAAGGCAATTTAAACTTGAAAAAATATACAAAAATAATTCTTTTTTTTATCAGTTTTTCGGTGTTTCGACTTGATCGAAGGGTTAAATTGTGCTCCGAGGAGTAAATCGACGGGACGTACCTTGGTCCTCGGCATGAGCGTATTTTCCGACGACCGGCGGAAACGCGAATCCCGAGTGGGTGAATATCGGCCCAGGACTCTTGCCGGAGGGCATGCCGTACGAGCCGTCGTCGCCGGGTCCTCCGCCGCCGACGCTCCCACATCCGCTCGACAGGAATCCACCGTCCTCGCTGCTCGCGTATCCCGCCGAGCCGAAGGACGAACCCGAGTGACGGAATACATCGGGCACCGCCGGTGGGGCGACCTTCTTCACCTGGGTAACCGCTTTCGTAGGTCGGCTCATGCCGCCGACTAAAATCAAACAAAAAAATACACATTATTATACATCAACATAGAAAATAAAAAATCCATCCTCTGTATTCATATAAAAATACATTTTTGTGTCATAAAAATTCATATAAAAATTATTTTTCAATATTTTTGAAAAATATCATTTTTCAACATTTCTAAAAAATATCAATTTTCAACATTTCTAAAAAATATCATTTTTCAAAATTTTTCAAAATATGTTAGCTTTCAACACTTTGTTAATATATTATCTTTCAGCACTTTGTAAATATATTATCATTCAACAATTTTTTGCAAATATTGTTATTCAAAATTTTTTTTCTTACAAAACGTAATTTATTTAATTTTGATTTAATTTACCGACATTACTTTTCATTCATTTATCGTCGTCCGATAAGCAAAGTTTAATTCCGCCTCGTTGTTTCGCTCACGAATCGCGAAGTAATTTGTAACAAATTACTCGTCGCGGAGAGGGTAGTGAGAGGGGGTGGGGGGGGCCGGCACGTGTTTAATCCGACTGGGTCTTCTCTGTTCCCCGCTCGCCGTTCGTAACGTTTTCGTGTCGATCGCGAAATCATCTGTTCCAATTGTGACTCGTTTCCCCGCCGACGATTCTTCTAACGCGAGCACGAGGGGCAATTACTAACTCGGTTTCAATTACCGGGACCGGGCGCAGTGTTCGACGGCCGAGTACGACGACGTCCGAGTAGAAGCGGCCGGCCATCCGCTCTCCTCGCGACTCTCCTTGCTCGGCGATTCCATCGCTCTTTGTCACTCCCCCTCCCCGCCCGGCGGGCCAACCGCTCTTTCGTTACCTACCTGTGGCAGCGTTCGGAGGACTCCCGAATCGCGGGAGGCAACGAATTCTCGGTGCGAAGGAAAGAAGAAAAAGAACAACGGCGACTCGGGAGGGGAGGGAAGAGCCCGGAGAATGGAACTACTCGAACGGTCGAAGCTCACTCTTTTCCCCGGGCCTTCCTAATCCCGAGAGCCGCTCTCGACCCTGATCGGCTACGACTTTGCGCGGGAGAGACCGGAGGAGAGACCCCGCGCGCGCGAAGCCTCGCTCGGAACAGATCGGCTGCAACGGCCGCAGTGCCGAGCGAGCGGCGCTACGTTCGCTTCGTTCGCCTTCGATAGAAACGCGAGCCACCGGAGGAAGCCGACGGTGCACTGGCCGAACCCGAGTGTCAGTTTCGTTTCTCTCGCTCACTCTCGGGTGCAGCCCGAGACGCGTAAACAGGTTCTCAGTGGCGTAGGAGCGAACCTCTAAACGCACGACGATTAAATTTTCAATTATACATTGAACCAGTTTCTTCGGGGGTTTTGCTTTACCTTTTGTTTGTTTGTTTGTTTTTGTTTTTTGTTTTAGCGGAGATTCGAGATCCTCGCAAGGACACCGATCTACGGGCTCGAGGACACACATTTTTGCGTGGCGGTTTTGGAGGAAATTCTTTTTTTTTGTTTATCGGGTTCGGTGGATCGGCGAGGCGGCGAAAGAATCGAGGGAAGCGGAGATGATGCTATCGGGCGGATATGAGAGTAATTTACATGTACTGGCGCTGGATCCGAGATCGACATAATTTTTATGCAACAGTGTCAACGCTCCGGTCACGTTGGAACAAATTATTTTTATTGTTATTGTTATTTTTACTAGGAGAATCGAGGTCGTCGCAAGGACATCGATCTACGGGCTCGAGGCCACACATTTTTGTGTGACGGTTTTGAAGGGAATTTTTTTTATCGAGGGGATTCGAGAGTAATTTACACGGCTTATTGTATACTACTCTAACAAATTGTTTTTATTTTTACTAGGCGATTTGAGTTCCTCGCAAGGGCATCGATTTACGGGTTGGAGGACACAAATTTTTGTTAGGATTTTGTCTGACATTTTTTTTATCCAGTACGACGATTAAATCTTCAATTATATACATTCAACCAGTTTCTTCGGGAGTTTTGCTTCCCTTTTTTTGCTCTTTTTTTAAGAGGATATTTGAGATTCTCGCAAGGGCATCGATCGACGGGCTGGGAGACACAAATTTTTGTCTGAAATTTTTTTGTATCTATTTTGGTGCTTCGGGGAGGCGATAAAAGACTGGAGAAAAGCGGAGATGTTATCGAGCGGAAATGAGAGTAATTCACATGTCCTCATGCTGGATCTGGGAACGCTATGATTTTTATGCAAAGGAGCGTCAATCTCCGGTCACGTTTCGATAATTTTTTTTTTTTTTACTTTTTTAATTTCGACGGCGATTTTTTTTTTATGTTAATCCGGGATTGAAATGGGTGGGAGATTTACGATGGGAGGAAAAAATATACCGGAAATAGCGAAATACTCTACTTTTTTTTTTCCTCGGAGATTTGAGGTCCTCGCAAGGACATCGATCTACGGATGCGAGGACACAAATTTTCGACCGTAGATTTAGTATGAAATTTTTTTCGTTACTTCCGGCGTTCATTTTTGTATCGGACTTTAATCCGGGATTGAAATGGGTAGATTTACGACGAGAGGAAAAAATACACCGGATATAGTCTCGGAACGACGAGCAAAGAAGAAATTCACACCGAATTTGAGAAAAGTTGTGTTTTTTGAAGAACGGTGGTTTTGCTTTACTTTTTTTTCCTCAGAAATTCGAAATCTGTGGATCGAGGATACAAATTTTTGTCCGTCGATTTTGTCAGAATTTTTTTTTTTATTCCTGTTTTCTGAATCGGGGAGACTACAAAAGAATCGAGGAAAGTGGAGACGATGTTATCGAGCGGATATGAGAATAATTTGCACGTCCTGGTGCTGCATCGTGGATCGGTATAATTTTTATGCAATAACAGCGCCAATGCTTCGGTCGCGTTACAACAAATTTAGTATTTTTTTAATGTTATTACTTTTTTTTTTTTTACTTGGCGGTGATGTTTGTATCGGAGGTTAATCCGGGATAAAAGTGGGTCGCAGATTTGCGACGAGAGGCAAAAGTACACCGGAAGTAAACTCGAAACGAGCGAAGAGAAAAACAAAAATTCGTACTCATTTTGGGAAAAAAAATGGCGATGTTCGGTTTTTTTTTCCAGAACGATATCTCCGCTTGCCGATGGAGTGACGTCTGGAATTTCTTTTCCTTTTTGCAGCGAACTGTTCTGACCGATCACTCGGTTAAAAAAAAAATTATCTCCTTCGCGCTCTCCAGTTACGAGTCGAAGGCTTGAATAACAATCACGCGGAAGCGTCGAGATTTATCGACGAAGCTCGTCGAAAATTTATCCCAATTAAAATTTGACAATCGTGTTACCTGACGCGGGTTCCCCCTCCCCCCCCCTCCCCCTCTCCGGCGTTGAAGCATCGACGACGTGGACGACGATAATAACAACAGTAACGTATCATTGGAACGCGGATCTAGTTCATCGTTTTCCCACGTTTCACGGTGAGACAAGAGACTTGTTTTGCACGAGTTACGGATAGAGACAGAACTGTTCGGGCAAACTCCCGTCGGGAATGCATCGAAGATCGCGATTAATATTCAGGTCGGGCTTATTATTACCTACGGTGGATTACTCGGGGCGCCAACTTTGCCCGGACTGGCGCAAAGAAGTCAATTTCCGCGCAATGACATGGCAAAAAAAAATCAATCATTTCTAAAAGAAAAAAATTAAAATCGTAAGAATTTTAACATTACAAGTTAAATTCGAAATTAAAGATACGAAACTAGGTGGATGAAACTCGGTCGACCAAACACACTCGGTGGTTTGGTCAATTGATTGTGCGAATATAGAATGAGGACGAGGTGGGCGAGAGCAAAGGGGCACAAAAAAAAATTAATTAATAAAAACAAAATATAATTTTTATTTAAAAATTATAAATTATTTTTGTAATTTGGAATTAAAAAATTACGAAATGTGATTTGGAAATTGAAAATACGTGATGACGTGTATGAAAGTGGGTAGACACACTCGGTGGTTTCGTAGATTGATCGTGCAAACATAGAATAGGGACGAGGTGGGCGAGAGCAAAGGGGCACAAAAAAAAATGAATTAATAAAAACAAAATATAATTTTTATTTAAAAATTATACATTGTTTTTGTAATTTGGAATTAAAAAATTAAGAAATGTGATTTGGAAATTGAAGATACGTGATGAGGTGTATGAAAGTGGGTAGACCAGACACACTCAGTGGTTTCGTCAATTGATCGTGCAAATGTAGAATGAGGGCGAGGTGGGAGCAAAGGGGCGCAGAAAAAAAAAAATCTAAAAACCTTATAACGAGCGAGAGAGCCGGCTCGACGACGACATTCACGAGTGCAGACTCTCGAGGCGTTCTCTTTCGGGAGAAGAAACGCTTCTTCCGCGAGAACGTCTACCGGCCCTCTGTCTCCGCACAGTATATATATAGATATATATATATATATATATGTATATATACATACATACATACAAAGTCCCCAAGTACATAGAGTACATACAGTGAGCAGTACATGCACTTGCATATGGGTTAACTGCACGCTGCACATGTACAGGTAACGTACGCTGTGGGCGATCGAGAAGCTCTTGGTAGTGACGTGAAACGAGGCAGCGCCCAACGAACGATGGAATGAAGGAAGACCATTTTTTTTTTTTTATCAATCACGATTCTTTCTATGAGGAAATAATTTTAAGTTCAAGTTTTGTGTCGTATTCGATGGCAATAAATTGATGACAAACTAAATAAATTGGTAACAAATAAACATTTTTTTAATTAATTGCAGTTAATTCGTTGAAAAACATCGCAGACGGAAAGCTTAAAGACAAATCGTGTTAGGCCCGTTTTCTCGAATAATGTCTTCGATGTCGCGAGGAAAAATGTTTATACAAAGTTTACACAAAGCAAATAACAGGGTGAAATACTAGAAAGTACTGAAAATACAAAATACTATATGTGTTTTACATACAAAATACTTTTTGTACTTAAAATACATTGTTAAGTATTTCGTTTGAGTACTTCCGAAAATACGTCGTAAGTCAGTGAAATTTCAATTTGATTTTTTCTGCTGCAGGTGACGTGCGCTATGGGCGATCGAGAAGCACTTGACAGTGACATGAAACGAGGCAACGCCCAAAGTACGGAGGAATAAAGACATTTTTTTTTTTTTCAATCACGATTTTTTCCATATGGAAATAATTTTGAGTTGTAATTTTGCCGCGAATTATTTGTCACTAAATTGAGTAACAAAAAAATCATAATTGCATTTAATTCGTAAAAAAAAAAATTGCAGCTGCGGAGTTTAAAGATAAATCGTGTCAGGTCCGTTTTCTCGAAGGCGCGATGCCAAGTGTTAAGACGAGAGAAATAACGTCTTTGATATCCCGAGGAGAAACGTTTATACAAAGTTTATAGAAAGTAAATAATTATATAGACAAAGTTTCTGAGTACATACACTATATACAGTGAGCGGTGAGCGATCGGGAAGCTCTCGATAGTGACGTGAAACGAGCCAGCATCCAACGAACGGTGGAATGAAGGAATCATTTTTTCTTTTTTCTCCATCAATCACGATTTTTTCCATGAGCAAATAATAATTTCATATTTTTCCGCGCTATTCTTTGCCACTGAATTAAGTAACAAAAAAAAATTCATAATTGCACTTAAATTCGTTTAAAAAATGCTGCCGAAACTTTAAAGATAAATCGTGTTAGGTCCGTTTAATTGAAGGGCCGTCTTACGTAGATAGCAATAACGTCTTTGATATCCAGAGGAGAAACGTTTGTACAAAGTTTATACAAAGTAAATAATTATGTATGCAAATTATGTGTGCAAACAATTTCAAAGTTTTCCGCGAATGCTTTATCACTAAATTGAATACTTGTACTTGAAAAATTGCAGCCGTAAAGCTTGAAGATAAATCGTCTTAGGGTTAAATTTTAAGACATTAGTTTGAACTTGAAATCGTTCTTGACATCGGAGTTAAGATCGAAGTTTGGCCCGAACTTCATTGCATGCTTAAGTTTGATGTTAAGTTCGGACTTCAGTTTGATCTCAAGTTCGGACTAAAGTTTGATCTCAAGTTTGAACTTAAGATTGATCTCAAGGTCAAACTAGTGTCTTAAAATTCGACCTGTTAGGCCTGTTTTCTCGAAAGCCCGACGTCCGTGTTACGTCCATAGCAGTAACGTCTTTGATATCCAGAGGAAAAACGTTTTTCACATGGGGACGCATACGAACCGAGGAGATTGAAAAAAAAGCACGTAGGCTATGAATACGTGACGTTCGGACTTCCTTTCGCGGCATTATTGAGCTGGGGAGTCTCTCTCTCTCGCTCTCGGAGGCGAGCGGGTTGCCTCGAAGCGCACAATGTGCGCAGCAGCGCCACCGCGTACAATAACGCCGTATCCCTGGGAGGTTATAAGACGCGGCCGAGAGATCCGAGCCCCGTGACAGCATCGTAATAATATTAATTTGAGTATTGGCCTGGACGTGGAAACGCGTCTTCGACGAATACGAGACGGATGAAATAGGTATAGAGGATAGTCTCTCGAGCTCGTGGAAAATAACTACGGGCGGAAGACACTTCGGCGCCGGAGTCACGTACTGCAGCGCCACTGACACCCAACCGTGGGTTCCGTGCATGTGAGGCACAGGCAGCCGAACACATATCTCCCGACCGTTGAGAATAAAACAGGTACGTGTGTATATATATATTGTCATACGTTACAAATTAATCAACCGAAGAGACGAGCCAATATTACCGAAAAAAGATTACATAACCAATGGGAGAATAAATAGGGTTATAAAATGACATAAAATGAATGTATATATATTTTACAAGATATATATATATTCCTATATCGTATTAAAAAAAATTGTTAAACGCCTGTGGAAATTGCCCAGATAGAAAAATTACGGCACGGCGATGGAACGGTGGCGGTACCAATGGTACGATACCCGCTTCGTGGCACGTTTTTCTATCTGGGTGAATGCAATCCAACCGATTCTGAAATTAACACATGTGGTTTTACGCCAATAAGAACATTTTGTGTAACTTTCAGCAAAATGGACAGTCATACTTGCTGAACTATTTTTACAATATAAGAATTTAGTTTTTTATTAAGTTTCTCGTACTTGAACAATTTTGAAAACATTTACGAAGATAGTTAATCGAAAATTAAATGTCACTTAGTGTCATATTGTTATAGCGCAACAAAAAGTTTATAAAAAAGAGAAATAATACATTTTGTATGTCAGACAATCCCACCATATAATACTACAACATCGTGAACTTTCAGCTTGATCTAACCCGCTCATGGTTTTGTGCCGTCCGACTTGACGTGGAATGCCCCACATATACATTGTCATACGTTACAAATTACTCAAACGAAGAGACGACCCAATATTACAAAAAAAAAAATATTGCATAACTCTTGAGAGAATAAGTAGAACTATAAAATGACATACATTAAATATATATATATCTTTTTTTTAGAACGTGTTCGTTACGCCTTTATTGTAGCGCCGAGGAATGAAGTTTGAACGAGCCGGTGATCGATTGCGTGTGTGTTGCTAATAACACGATAAAAAGAAGAAGAAGAAGAAGTAACATGGAAAATATTAGTATCGACTACGGGTCAGAGGTTTGTATTATTATGATTATCGAAACCCGAGGTAAGCCGGGTTTTCTTTTCCACCGTTAGCTTTTATATACCCCGACGGCATAAGTCACGCGACACTGTACACACGAAAAGCTCTCTCGTGCTATCCTTGCACACTATCGTTGACGCACGAGCTGCCGACAAGCGTGGCGTGTACGGCCGCAAACGAACACATGTTCCATTTCGATCTCTGGCGGCGTGTCTGCCATCGCCTCCCTCGATTCTTTCTCTCGGCTATCCCGGCCGAGTAACAAGCTCCTATAAAAGCCTCCGGCACGCTTCGGAAATACCAACGATGCGGATATGCGACGGATACCGTGTGCGCTTATGATTCACGCGACGAGATGAAAATAGAAAAATAGAAAATAAATATACCGAGCGCCCAACACACTTTTCGAAGGTAAAAAAGAAAATGATAATAATAAAGAAAATAAAAAATGAAGTCAACGTTTTAATCAGCTATATATATTTTTGTTTTCTCGTCGAATGACAGCGAGAGCGTAACAAGCGTTAGAGCGGGAACGTGTTTCTCGCTCGAATACCCGTACGCTTATGGTTCACGCGACGAGATGAGAATGGAAAAATCTAAAATAAATAATCCAATCGCGCAACACAATTTCGAAGATACAACCGAGACACCATGTTGAAAAAATAAAATAAAGAAATAAAAAGTGGACATAAAAAATGTTGAGAATATTTTAATCCGGTATTTTTTTAAATCTCGTATGACAGCGAAAGCGTAACTAGGGTTACAGCGGGAAACGAGTTTGTCGCTCGGATACGTGTACGCTTACGATTCACGCAACGAAATGAAAATAGAAGAATCTAAAATAAATAAACCGACCGCGCAACACACTTTCGAAGATACGACCGAGACTCCGTGTTGAAAAAAAAGAAATGAAAAAACCAAATATAAAAAATTGAGTGAACATTTTAATCCACAATGTTTTTTTTTTTTTCATCGAATGACAGCATAAGCATAAGCAGGGTTACATTGGGAACGAGTTTCTCGCTCGGGGCGGTTAAAAATTCGTGAAACTCAAGAGCCTCCAATTACGGATAAATGATTTATAGGGGTAGCCTATTATGTGAGTGTGTGTGTGTGTATGTGTACAAGTGGGCAAACGAAGAATTTATAAACGTGAGCGGGCGCTCATTGGGCGGGGCATTGAAAGACAGTTAAGAATTCCACGTAGGAAGAAGAGGCACAGCAGAGAAATAGGTATAGAATATATATATATAGAAAGAACGAAAACGAAAGGTAAACGAATTGTGAGGATTGGTGTTCGTACTCGAAATATCGAGAGCGAAATATCAAGACCCAGTTGGAATGACCGGCTGTATCAGCGCAGATTCTCTGCATTTTTCCTGGGCCCTCGTGCAAATGCGATACAGTATTTGGGGGGGATAACACCGGCTGAAGCTGGGAACTTTACAAGCGAGGAATTGAAAAAATTAATGGGAATAGTGGCTGCATGGCTCACAGAAAGCTAAATTTACAAACCAAAGTACAACCTGAAATTGTTAATGACATAGGAAATAAATGGACAAGTGTGTATCTTCAAACCTTAGCAAACGTTTTTGTCACTTACTTAACCCTACAACTCATGACTTAATTTTTTTACCTTAAAAACGCACCCCGCGTTTTTCTTGATCACAAAACCTGATTTTATTTACATTTAGTTAATGAAAAACCCATTCGAAAACTGAAAACCGGAAAAAAATCAGCAAAAATATCATTTTTTCGCGGTTGCGTGGGGTGGGTTCGAACCCCAGTCATGAGATGTAGGGTTAACAAAATTATATTTATGAAACTTCATATTCCGATTTTACGAAATAATTTTTTACTGTGTACACCTTCTTCGCCTCTTGGGCTTCGCGTTGAGAGAGAATTGACGGGAAATGGCCTACTAGAGAGCGTTGAGTTAGAGCAAGTGACTGTGGATGGATGTGTAGCAGCGAGCCCTCTGCCGACCGCTCGCGCCGAGCATCTTTCCCTTTGAAACACCTCAATCCGTATATATATCTATATATATATATATATGTGTGTGTGTGTGTGTGTGTGTGTGAAATCAACAGGTTGTTGATTTTTCCTACGAGACTACCTATATTAGAGAACAATATATAGCACGAAGTACAGCAAAAGCTTGAACTGCTTAGAAATTCTCTCGCGTGTGGCGTAACGCCTTCCCATGCTGGGCGCGCTGCGGAGATACATCGCCAGAAGGTCATGCCGCCCGTGCTTATAGACACTCGATTCGTCTTTGCTACTCCGGACCGTCGATATTGTGGCAGCTAATGTAATGTAAAACAAAAACTTGTTTCTTAGATCTGCATATAATTTTTTTTTTTTTTTACTCTTCAGTCGATCGTTAAAATTCTCGATGAAAAAAAAGCTCGCGCATGCGCACGATGGTTATGTGCGATGGAGTCGTCGAAGCGTCGGACAAGTGCGTGTCTATATAGCTCTCTCGTCCGTCCATCATCGGCAGCACGGTGGCACTCGAAGCGTTTGAAGTTACGTACACGCTCGTGTAAAATAAGGTCAAGCGGTCGTCACGTAACTCGAGTTGGCCTGGCGTCTTAACCCTCTTGGGCTGAAAGAAGCCCCCACCCCCTTCGCCCTACTCCGCCGTTGCGGACGTAGTGAAGGACTCTTCGGCAGGAAAGGGTTAACGAAGCGGCGTTAAAGAGACCGATAAATCTTTCGCAGAATTCAATCGCTCGTGAGTTCGTAATTCACTTCGGTTGCGAACACGACGCGCGTGTACGATTCTTCGCGAGCCATCGACGAATGAGGCAAATGAGCCGGAGCCGTACATGGCGACGAAGGTGAACGGCGACGAGACTCTCGACGCCGAAGAACTTTCGTCGATCCTTCGAAAATAAAAGTGAGAGGAGAGTGGCCAAATTTCGAAGGATTTAAATTGTTACTATTAAATTATTGGTCAATCTGTTTTTACTATTTGCTATTTAATGAAACCATTATTCTATTATTATTAATTAATAAAACCATTATTCCATTATTGTATTATATTATTACTATATTATATTTAATAATAATATGATGGTTTTATTAATAAATAAAACTATGGGAAAATAGCTGAAGGTCCATCACAGGAATTACAGGCTTCCATTTTTTGTGCATAGTCAAACAGCGGCCCTTCCGAATTGTGTGGGACGATTTGTGAAGACAGTGAAGCCCGCTGTTTGTAAATTATTTCTATTTACATTTCACCCACTCTCGAGGAGAGGCTTCGTATTTTTCTGTATCCACGTGTGTGCACGCCCCCCCCCCTTCTCCCATCCCACTATCCCGTCATGTAGGAGGTAGGTGCTATTTCTCGAGCCATATAGTCTCGGCTCTTCACCTTATTCTTTCATACATACCTATATATACGTACACTATCTCCCATGGTTTACGCGGTCGTCGAACGATAAAGCGCTCGTGCCATGCCGTAAACGAGTTTTTCCGTTGCTCGGTTTCGCCCCATGTTCTCTCTATATCTCCCCCGGTCCGAGCTCCCTGGAACTGGAACGGCCTCCCGATGATGCGGGGGGACCGAGACGAGTTACAAGCGTACGGCCGAGAAAGGCTTGTGATTCTCTCTTATTAGTACGTGCTGCGCACAACCGGTGTGTGCTCTAACCTATCTTTCTCGTTTCCTAGCAGCTCTTCTGTCCTCTCCGGTGTTCCTACACGCCTCACCCACGAAGAGGGTCGTCCACCTCGTCTCTCTCACCAACCGTGTTAATTAGTCAGCCATTCGGCTTGTAACACTCCTCGAAACTGCCGTGCCCCACGCTCGCCGCTCGCTACCGCCGCTACTGGCTTTCCGACGCGCGCGACCCCCCATCGACTCCAACGCGAACTGACGGAAACAACGGCGTTTCGAAAACTGTTAGACGCCTTCCAATCGAAGCGAGAATCGGAATCATCCGAGGGCCATCTTGCTCGAACTTCGCGGCTCAGGGACACGATAGTACGATGTTGTTATTGTTAGGAAGGATTTTGGCAACTTTGGGTTATTGGGAAATTCACAAGTTGACAATTTGTCTCGGAGAAATAATTATTGTTAGAAATGTGAATTTTGTTTTTGAGGTTGAATAGGAATTTATGACGAGAGGGTTGGAAGAAAATCGTAAAATGAAAGTGATGAAATGATCGACCGTTATAAATGTGCGCGTAACATGATTTAAGATGATGTATAAAGAAAGGGAAAAGACTCTTCTTGTTCTATATCTTACGTTGCAGCAAATTTCTCCAGCTAACGTACAGGGCCTTTATTATTGTTATCGAGGATTTTGCGAGTTTCGCAACTTCCGGTAATTGGGAAACTCGAAACTTGCCAGTTTATCTTGGAGGAATGAATATTGTTAAACATATGAATCTTTTTGTGAGGCTGGTAATCGTATTAACTAGAGGGTTGGAAAAAAATGGCGAAATAAAACTCATGAAATTATTGAGCGTGAGAAATTTGCTCGTGAGATGATTCAAGCCGATGTATCTTTATAAAAACTAAATTCTTTTTATCCCCAGCTAATATGCAGGGCCTTTATTAAAGTTATCAAGGATTTTGCGAGTTTCGCAACTTCCGGTAATTGGGAAACTCAATACGAGCCAGTTTTTTTTTTTTTTTAGTCCGGTAATCAAATTTCCGACGGAAGGGTTGGAAAAAAAGGTGAAATAAAACTGATGAAATTCGACCTGATGTATATGTATAAAAATAAAATTCTTTTTCCAAAATCTTACGTTGAAGCAAATTTCTCCAGCTACCGTACAGGGCCTTGATGCATTTCTCCAGAGGTCTTATTCCGGCCAATCCGACGACGCTGCCGCGTCCGTGACTTTTCCGAAGATTTCCCTCGGAGCGACTGCGAAACAGATTCGTTTGGATTCTGACCGGACCGTCGATCTCGTCGCAGTCGCTGTAATTTTTTCGACGCGACAGTCCACTCTTGTTTATCGACGCGTTCCACGACGTCGAGACTGCTCTTCTCTCCCCGATCTCGCTGACTCTTCCCTTTCCTCGCTCGAAGCTCTCGCCATTTTTTTCGACGTTGCCCGCCGACGCCGCTGACCTGCTGACCGCCGGTTTGTTGTGGTTTTCGCGCGGATAAGCAACCACTATGCCCGTGGGGATCCAGGCCTCGACCGCCGGGTCCCGGAAGCTCAGATACGTCGAGGACTGCGGGCATTTTTTGCCGATACCGAGACCGCTCGTGTTCGCACTCGACCCGCTACTCGATCTCTGCAGGAAACGCTTGCCGGGCGGCAGAGGCGGCGGCCCGAGAACGCAACTCGAAACAGCAGTGATAGCCATTGCGAATTCAGATTTTTTTTTTTTCAAACTTGTTTGTATATATATTTTTATAAATCTGTTTGGAGATCACGGATATAAACCGTTTCACTATATACCGGTTACCGGAAACGGCTCGACGAATAATTATGGAATTCTTATGAGATCTCCGGAGGGTTAGAATTTTTTTTTTAAATGTCCGCTGCGATTTTCAACGATTGTTTTTTTGATCTCTCTAAAGGTCACGATACAGTTTCACTATAGTTACCGGTTAAGGGAAATGGCTCGACGAATAATTACAAAATTTTTATGACATCTCCGGAGGATCGAAGTCTATTTTTGACATTTTTTTTATGTAGGCTGTAATTTTCCACGATAAAAAAATCTTTTTGTAGGTCACGGGTTACCGTTTATCGGAAACGGTTCGACGAATTATGACGAATTTTTCATGAGATCTCCGGAGGGTCGGTGTATATTTTTGAGAATTTGTTTCTTTTTTCTCAAAAAATTTCACCACGTTTTTATAGATTTTTTTTGTTGTTTTTCTTCACTTTATGAAGGCCATGTATGGAAGACGATTTTTCCGAGGGTTATTGTATCTCACACCCGTTTCGTATCGCGCCTTAGCCGAGCCGTGATTTTTTTCGAATATCCTCCTTCGAGCACAATCTCGAATATATCCGCGCTCCTTTTATAGAAGCCCTCTCAGCCTCTTTCACAAAAGTCTCTTCCCGAACGGCGCGAGGCGGCTATCTCGGCGAGAGAACGCACTCTCTGTCCCTCCTCGTCTGCGAGGTATTGATCGATCGATTCCTGATGCGTGTGGGCGCACCGGTCGGCGCGTATGCTCGTACAGTAATATTATCAGCTCCCCTCGAAATATTTCGAAGCCGATAAGTCCGGATAATTTTTTTTTTTTTTTTCTAACTTCGATAAGAATTTTTTCTCCGCATTACCACCGAAAAAAAAACATTAAAAATCAATATTATCCCATCATTTTTACGGCGCACGAACTGTTCTCTTTTTGTCGAATAAAATTGTCGAATTTCACCAGAGACCGACCCATTTTTTACGACTCATAATCCGGTACAGTTATGATTATTTTTCACATAAATTTGTCACAAACGAGTCCGGAGTGAGGTATAAAAAAAAAAAAAAATGTATTAAAATGAATGTCGCGTTCGAGGCTCGTTGCAATAATGCTCGGACGGTGGACCGGTCAGAACTGACGGAAAGTCCGAGAGACCGGCATTCGCCAGCAATGGCAAAAGTCGTCGTCGTCGACGATCCCGACGATGGTGGTAGTAGTGGGTTGTCTCTCGAAAGCCCGTTCACGCTTCGCTCTCCTGCCCGCAGCCTTGCCTCTATGGGGGAATAAAGTTGTCGGTGGAGATGGCAATAAAATTCTCTACCGAACCTCGTCGCGTACCAACCCTCCCTTCTACGGACCAGATTCGAATACCCGCTTGGCAAACCGCGAGAGTTTCGAGCGTCGAATGCAGCCGCGGCGACGAATACACGTAGGCGCAACGCCCGCGACGAGGCCGAAGGTGGGTGAAACGAGTTGGTGAAATTGCGTGGGTTTTAAAAACTGTGAGAGAGTCCCGGCCAACGGGGCCGCGCGTCTCGGTGTCGCGTAGGATTCGGAAAAAAAATTTCCTCGCTATCGAATGTGCAGGCCCATATGGCAAATATGGCAAATCATGTGTATAGTTTGGAGGGACAACTCTTTCGAGCTGGAGATACCTCGAGGTGCGGACAGGCGGGGAGAGCGCGGGGCGAAATGGAACACGGGGGCAAAATGGACCAGTGTCTTAGGTTTGGGATGAAACTTTTTTTTCATATCATACTAAAAATTTATGAAAAATAGCCCGATTTGACTCTCTCGCTATGCATTATAGAAGTGAAGCACGGCGGGGTAAAGTGGAACACCGGGGGGCAAAACGGACCGGTGTCCTTCGTTCGGAATAAAACTTTTTTTATGTCGCGGCTAAAAATGGACAAAAATAGCCCGTTTGGTTCCTTTTCGCTCTGAATTATAGAAATAGAATGACATCGGGGCAAAATGGTACACCGGGGCCGAAACGGACCAGTCCCTTCTATTTGGTATAACATTTTTTTTATCCTCCGTTAAAAGTTGACAACATAGTCCATTTTGCCCCCTCTCGCTGTACATTATAGAAACGAGGCCAGCGGAACAAAATGGTACCCCGGGGGCAAAACGGACCAGTGTCTTCCATTTCGCACAAGCATTTTTTTTATTCTCCCGATAAAAATTCATAAAGAGGGTCCGTTTTGCCCCCTCCCAATGTACATCATAGAAATATCAGATGCAGAGCAAAACGAACGAGTGTCTTCCATTTCGGATGAGCACTTTTTTTTACCCCCCGGTAAAAATTCATAAATATGGCCCATTTTGCCCCGCTCTCAAGAAAAAAGTCCATAGAGAGAGGGACCCGCGGCGTCGTAAGGTAAGCACCGGAGTGGTGGGGAGTCGAGACACGCGCCAAGTTTCATTGATGGAACGCCGCGACGGCGCCTTGATATTTCGCAACGAGAGGAAAAATATTAAATCAAATAGCTAAGAGACCCGTATTACAGTAGTGGACAACGTGAATGATACGGGCTAATTTATCGAGCGGACACACACGTGACCCGTGACTGTAGTTAACGCTCGAGCGAACAGCTGACGAGGAAATTTACTCGATAAACATTATACCCGGAGGATATAACAGCGTCGGAGCCAACGAAACGGCCAGGCAGCCAATGTAGATCGTTCTTAATTACATCGAAAAGGCAATCAACGGACACACAACCAAGAGAGTTTCGCGAATGTCTCATTGACGGACGGCGGACGGCGAGGTTTATCGGTTTTAATTAATCAGCGGAGTGGCGCCGATTACGCCCCGAGAATTTATCAATGCCATCGTCGTTGCATCGATAATTTAATTGGCCTACGGCGAAACTCCCACGATTTCGTCGATTTACCAAAAATTAATTTTTCCGAAAATTTTCTTCGTCCCCCGTAGACCGTTGAGGCACCTGCGAATTTTTTCCGATTTTTATCGCCACGTCTCCGGCGAAAAGAAAAACTGTTCGAATTACCAATCGCGAGAGACGCAGATTCGATTTTTTTTTTATTTCTTTTTTTTTCGAGATAAATTTTTCTATCGAATTGATAAGTCTCCTCCTGAATATTCCTCGAACGAATAGACTTTGGCGAGGTTGCGAGTCGCGCCGACAATTTATCAATGCCATCGTTGCGTCGATAATTTAATTGGCCTGCAGCAAAAACTCCACGATTCCTTCGATTTATCTAAAAATTCATTTTCGCGATCGATTTCTTGTCTATTTTTTTTTGTCTCACAAACGACACCTCGAGGCACCTCTCTGAATAATTTCCGATTTTTATCGTCATGTCCGGGGCGAAAAAAAAAGTTCATCGAATTACCAATCGCGAGACGCAGATTCAATTTTTCTTGTTTCCTTTTCGTCGAGACAAATTTTTCTATCGAATTGATTACTCTCTCCTCCTGAATATTCCTCGAACGAATAGACTCGCGAGATTGCAAGTGGCACCCTCAGCGAAATCATGGAAATTGTATCGATATCTCCCCCGAGCGAGAAACGTCTCGTCTCGTTTCCTCGTCGAGCCTTTGGCATTAACGCGGAGGGATGGCTTCTTCTCCGGAGAGTCGAGACGGCAAATATAGCCAACACGTACAGACACCGAGAGGCGGAAGAGCAAGGGAAGCCCGAGACGTAAATATACATATACATATATACATACAAATATATATATAAACATACATATATGCACATATTTATATGGGGCGTTCCATGTCAAATCAGCAGCCATTTTTCTTTTACCTATAAGGTTCTTGGAATTTTTTTCAGATTTCTTTTACCACAAGTGAAATTTTTAAATCCTCGAAAAAATCAATTCCGTAAACGCCTTTTCTAGAAATCTGAAAAAATTCACACTGACTCTATGATTTATCATATGATTTTTAAGCTCCACGCGATAACGGGATCTCAATATTCACTATTTTTTTTTCGCAAGTCTTTAGTTTTTTCATGTCGCAATTGGATTCTTAATTTTCTTAATCGTTCATAACTTTGTCAAATATCAATGGATTTCAATTTTTTTAGAGTTCGTAAAAAAAGCCACTTTTTACACAAACTTATTGTCCTTAAACGTCAGCGATTTTTTATTTGTTAATTTTCCGATCCTGCCATCTGGTTCTAGTTTCACAACCGAAAGTACAAACTAAAAGTGTCAATGCCACGGGAAATAAAAGGACAGCTTTGTATCTTCAAACATTAACAAAGGAATTTGTCACTTATTCAACAGAATCATTTTTAACGAAACTTCGTATTCCGATTTAACGAAATTATTTTTTACTCTGTCGGCTGGTGATTTGACGTGGAATGTCCCATATGCATATAATGTGTATAACTATACATGCACCGAACTGTACATTCAAAGACGAGTCAGGCCTTCAATACCGAGCCGAAGGAGGAGAAAGAGCGAGAGACGCCGAGTGAGCTGATGAGTGGGTTCTTCTTCAGCTAGTGAGAAAAAAAGAAGAAACAAAACAAAAAAAAAAGATGAAAGTAAAAGAGGGCTTGCACGTTCTCGGGAGCCTCGTCGTCTGCTCCCTCGATACGCATTGTCTGCTTTATCACCCTTTTCACTTTCCCACTTGTTTCTTCATCCTGTTATTCACGTACACATATACGGTTTTTCTTCCCACTATTTCTTCCGCGAAGAAATATGTACGGTTATTTTTTTTATTTATTTTTTTACTTTTTTTTTTTTTTTTCTCGTGTGTGCGCGCCTCGGCCGAGGTGCGCGGCGCGGGGAAAGGGAAGCGGAGAGGCCACGTCCCCGAGTGCACGGAGAGACGCTGCGTCGACTTCGATGTCTCGTCCGCCACACGTGCCCTCTACTCGACGCGCTTCTCCATCTTTCCCGTCTTTCCGTCTCTGCGTATATTGTCCTCGAAAGCTCGTTCGCCGGGGCGTCGAGGTACGTACGTAATACGCTGTGACGACATCCCAGCTATGTCTGGACCGGGTACGTGATTTCCCGCATACCGAGAAATATGCCCGGGGAGTATTATACAAGCCTCGCTCATTTCCGCGTAATACACACGTTTGCAAGCCACCTGCGCTTTGTTCGTCGAGGTTTTTTTTTTTTTTTTTTTTTTTTTATTTTTTCTTCCTGTCTTTCCGCGATGAGGAAGGTGAAAGGCTTCGTTAGATCATTTTTTCCGGGTCGCTGAAGGCCTCGAAGAAAGAGGCGACGTTGATGAACGCTAGTACGTTAATTCGCGGCTCGAGGGAGAGATAAGTGCCGGGTGGAGCTTTGTCTTACGTTGAAAAATAAGAGAAAATTGCAAATACTTCTCGATGGTATAAAAATCTGAAAAAATGCATGCATACTAAAGGTACTGAAAGGATTAATTTTATATAATAATAATTCCAAAATGTTATTAACAAATTAATCAAAAAATTAAACGTTTAACAAATTACCCGGCAACGAAACTTTTTTTTTTTTATGTAAATGATTCGTTTATTTTTCTGAATACGTATGAATTTTTTCTGATTTTTATACCATCGAGAAGTACTTGCAATTCTCTTTTATTTTTCTCGAACTTACGCGAAATGAGCGCGAAGCCACGTAGCTATCTTAAGGAGACGTCCAGGTTTGATATTTTTGAGGATTATTTTATTCTGTTTTTATTTTTTCTGGGAACAGTTTGGCGCGATTGAGGAAAAATTATTTTTGCAGATTTCGCTTCGAGGGTCGTTTCACGTGATAAAAAAAAAATTATACGTTTGTTCCATCTTTGCTTCGCTAAATTAATTTCGGGCCCTACATTTTTTTATTGCATCCGGTTGTTAATTTTAATTTATCCGGTGAGAAGCTACCGTCTGAAATAGTCGATTGGAGATTAAATTTACCGTGGAAATTCATGGATCTCTGTGTTAATTTGTGGCTCGAGGGAGATAACGGGCACGCGGAGTTTAGTCCCGGAGGCTATGTCGGTAAGGAAAACTGTAATTCATTTTTTTTATTAAAGGGGCATCGACTTTAATATTTTTAATAATTTAATTTCATTTAAGTATTAGTAGCGAATTTATTGACAGTGAGTAACATGGAACAGTTTTTTTTTGTATATGCACAACAGACTTAGATTACATATATGGCCATATATTCGCCATCGACCTGAGTCCTTCAGCCACGGTTTTTCATCTTTTTACAAACAATTTTTTTTAATATTATTTTAAGTATTGGTACTTAAAATCAAAAGAAAAGTCAGTATATTTTTTCATTGTTCATTCTTTCGAGTTGCTGATAAGTTGGGCGTGTTGTGTGTTTGAATGTATGTATTGTGTTCGGTGTGTTTGATATTTTCTATTTGTTTCGTAATTTAATTTAATTAAATTTTTCAGCGAAAATTTTACCACGATTGAGAAATAAAAATGATTTTTAGAGATTTCGTCACGAACCGAGCACAGCACAGGTGTGAATGTAGTTTCGCATGTTTAAAAAAAAAAGATTATAATTGCTTCTCTATCTTTGCTTCGTTAGATTAATTTGGCGCCCAAAATGTTTCGTTTCATTCAGTAGTTAGTGAGTTTTAATCCACCCATCCGGTGAGAAGCTACCGACCGAAATAGTCGATTGGAGATTAAATTTACCGTGGAAATTCATGGCTCTCTCCCCGGAGAGATAGGGATGCACGGAGATTCCGGTATATTCCTACGTCGATCTATTTCGAGCCCTGGCACGTGTCTATCTCGCACGCCTCTCAGGATATAGCGATACATAGCTATAACTATATACTCGGGGCTTTTCCCTCCTCCATCACTGTTCCTCGTCAGCGAGACAGGGCCAATAGTAATATCGTCCGTCTCGCCTTCGAGACTCGAGCCGGAAACTCCGCGGAAACTATCTATATATGTGTATATATAGAAACTGTAAATATATATATATATCTCGGGTAATATAATTAAAACCAATCCCGAAGAGACTTCCTCTTAAAACTTTCGAGTGCCTTTCGCAAGGGGCTGTGCGGTCGGATAATAAAAGATTATTGACCCTTATAATTTCTTTTTCTATTGAAGAAACTACACTTCGAACTTCGCCCGTAAATTTTTTTTTCATGCGTTACTTTTTCTATCGATACTTTTTTTTTACTCGAAAAGTCCTAAGTCTGACAAACGGATAAGTCCGGGACGAAGTTCGACGAGAATACCTGAAGTGTTTTAGCAAAATCGAACTATCGCTGGACGAAATCCACTGCGGGGGGTCTGTTTGTCGGATTATCGTAAAACTATTGGTACGATTTTTGTCCGATTATTGTGTGATGATTGGTACGATTTTTATCCGAATATTTTACGATAGTTGGTGAGACCACTGGTAGGGCAAACCAGCCAATGAATGGACAGGGCCAATGAATGGACACTTTCCATAAGAGCACATGCATAAAAAACGTCTATTCATTGGCTTTTTCGTCTGCTCAACTGTCCATTCATTGGCAGGTTTACATTGGTATTTGTACGATTATTGTACGATTATTGTACGATTATTGTACGATTATTGTACGATTATTGTACGATTCATGTACGACTATTGTACGATTATTGTACGATTATTGTACGATTATTGTACGATTATTGTACGATTATTGTACGATTATTGTACGATTATTGTACGATTATTGTACGATTATTGTACGATTATTGTACGATTATTGTACGATTATTGTACGATTATTGTACGATTATTGTACGATTATTGTACGATTATTGTACGATTATTGTACGATTATTGTACGATTATTGTACGATTATTGTACGATTATTGTACGATTATTGTACGATTATTGTACGATTATTGTACGATTATTGTACGATTATTGTACGATTATTGTACGATTATTGTACGATTATTGTATGATTATTTTTGCTATTATTGGTATAAAATCATTATTGGCACTTGTCATTTTTTTCGCTCGAAGAAACCACACTTTGAACTTCGTCTGTAGATTTTTCTAATTCTTTGTTGTCTATCGCAAAATTTTTTTTTACTCTTACAATCCAATGTCTGAAAACCGAAAAACTCCGGAACGAAGTTCGACGAGGGTACATGAAGTGTTTGAACAAAATCGAACTATCGCTCGACAAAATCCACTGCGGAGTATCCGTTGGCACGATTGCTGTTTTTCACGCGATGGGCTCAGCTCGTCGATAGCGCGCCACCAGCTCATCGCTCACCGAGACCAGAGGTATCGTCGTGCGGCGCTTCGTGTTGCCACAAAAACTCGTCTGTCATCGGTTCAGTCGAAAAAAAAAAAATAACAATAATAATAATAATAATAACGATAAACCCAAAAATAAACAAATATATCGTTGGATCAAAATTTCGCTGGCGGGACTTACCCGAGAATAAAATAATGGTCGGATCAACCGAGGGCTCGGGCAGATGTGTTCGATGTTTTTTTTTCTACCAACCAATCAACGCATCTGCCCGAGCAGTTAAAACTACTTTTTTCCAATATTGAACGATGAATATACGAGCGTCGGACTTTTCCTTTTTTTATTATTCAATACATGCGTTATGACGACCGGATATCGAATGGATAAAAAAAAATATATATATGGGGAATTCCACATCAAATCAGCAGCGCATGTCGATTCGGTTCATTTTTTTAGTACGATGTTGTTAACGACTAATAAGGGTCTCGGAATTTTTCAATAATCGAAAAACCAATTCCGAAAACGCCGTTTCAAAAAATCTAAAAAAATTCGCACTGATTCTATGATTTAAAAGATGGGTTTGACCGCTTTTTCGAGCACCGTCTGGTAATGGAATGTTAATATTTACTATTTTTTTAATGATATGAATTGTATTCAAGCCTTCCGGTATTTTTATAAACTTCCGAAAAATTGAAATCCATTGATATTTGAGAAAGCTACGACCAATCAAAAAAATAAAAATTCCAATCCGACATGAAAGAAACTAAAGACTCGCGAAAAAATAGTAAATATTGAAATCCCATTACCATGTGGTGCTTAAGAATCATATTTTAAATCATAGAATGAGTGTGAATTTTTTCAGATTTTTAAAAAGCCCTTTTCGAAATTGGTTTCTCGAGGATTTCAAAATTTCACAGATGGTAAA
Organism: Exephanes ischioxanthus; assembly: GCA_958510785.1. Classification (NCBI taxonomy): domain Eukaryota; kingdom Metazoa; phylum Arthropoda; class Insecta; order Hymenoptera; family Ichneumonidae; genus Exephanes; species Exephanes ischioxanthus. The sequence goes on along the minus strand of OY294018.1, from coordinate 18,599,601 downwards.
AAAAATCTAAACAACAATTCCGAGATCCTTGCAACATCGTGCTATAAAACGAACGAAGTCGACGGGCGTGAGGAACACGGGCTGCTGATTTGACGTGGAATGTCCCATATATATGTATACATATACATATAGTTTCACTGCAGAATCGATATTTAATCAGTGGCAGGGCGTTATCACAGCACGCGCCTCGTCCTTGGCTCGTTTATTTTTTTTTCTGCGTATATACGGGTATACAAGTAGGTGTTAGCTGTGAAACTGGAACGTATCGGCAGTGACGTTCGGACGATCGAGCGGGCGGGTTCTTTATGGTTATATCGTCGGGACGAACGCCCGTTCGTTAGTCCGTTCGCTCTCGCGTGGCCGGCGTCGTCGCGTGCCTTTTATAATTTGCCCCCAACCGTCGGACAGCGGGACAGCGGGTTTTAACTCGACGAGCTCTGCTTTGTATACTCACTACTGAGCGTCGATGCCCCGGCTCGTCTACGACCGATCCAACGATCCACGTCCCTTTTTGACTATCTATATTACGAAACCGACCTCCATCAGTCTCGCTCGGATTTTTTCTACCTAAAATTAAAGCTTAAAAGGAAACTACCAAACATTTTTTACACATTTTTTTTAAGAAAAAAAAAAAAAAACGAAATAAAATTTTCTCGTCAGGCATTCCTTTTCTTCTTCTCAGTCCCATGACTTTCGTTGCTCTACCGAGCGTCAATACGCTGGCTCGTCTACGACCGATCGAATGATCCTCGTCTCTTTTTAAATTGACTATCTATATTACGAAACTGACCTCCATAAGTCTCGCTCGGAATGTTTCAACGTAAAATTAAAGCTTAAAAAAGAGATTATCAAAGATAAATATATTTACCTATTTCATCATTTTTTATTCATTTTTTTAAGCAAAAGAAAAAAAACAGAATTAAGTTTTGTTGCTAAAGACATTTTTTTTTTTCTTAGTCGCATGACTTTCGTTGCACTGCCGAGCGTGCAACGAAATAAGTCTCGCTCGAGACTACAATTCAAGCTCTAATAAGATACTATTAAAAGTGAACATAAATATCGTATTTCATCAGTTGTTATAAGTATTTTTTAAGCAAAAAAAATTGAATTAAATTTCATCGCTATGTACACTGGTTTTTTTTTTCTTTGGCCCTATGGTATGGGTTGCACACTAACGATATTGCAATATCGTTCTCGACGAGCTATGCTTTGTACACAAACTGCCGAGCGTCGACGCGCCCGCTCGTCTGCGACCGATCCAGCGATCTTCGTCCTATTTGGCTATCTGTATTACGCAACCGACCTCCACAAGTGTAGCTCGGAATATCTCTCCGTAAAATGAAAGTGTAAAGAGTACACTAATAAAAATGAATATTGAGCCAGTATTGAAAAGTACACTATTAAAAATGAGTATAATTATCGAATTTCATCAAATTTGGTAAATTTCTTCAAGCAAAAAAAGAAAAAGGAATTACATTTTCTCTATGAACACTTCGTTCATTTTTTTTTCTCGGTTCCACGATATACGTTGCACACTAACGATGTTGTACTATCGTCTGATCGGCTCGTATACCGTTTCCGTAGCAAAATCGTACGATGTCTCAAGGACTGACATTTTTCACGCTTTACGGTGTCAGCATCTGCCGATGCTGCTGGGTATTGAATACAATGTGTAACGGAGCTGGCAGGCTGGTAGACTCGTCGCGTTTGGCTGTCTACATTACGAAGGCCGACCTCGATAAATTCTAGCTCGGAATATCTCCGCGTAAAATGTATGCTCTAAAAAATTAAACTATTGAAAAATGCATAGAACTATCGTATTTCACATTTTATTCATAAATTACATTCAGCAAAAAAAATGCTATTATATTTCCTCGCAATGGATACTTAAAAAAAAAAAATTACAAATATAAATCCCGCCCGAAAAATCCCTGCATAAAATTAAAGCTTTGGTAAGCGACTCGCAAAAAATTAATAGAATTATCGTATTTGATCGTGTTTGATAAATTGCATTAAGCAATAAAGAATGAAATGAAGTTTCATCGCTACGCACAATTCTTTTAACAAAAACAAAAAAAAGGTCTCTCTCGGAATATCTCTGCCTAAAATGTCGACTTTAATAAGCAACAATTAAAAATGAACATAATTACCGTATTTCATTATTTTTAATTTAAGGAAAAAGAATTAAATTAATTTTCATAGCTGTATAAACTTCATTTCTCTCAGTCCCATGACACTCGCTGCACACTTAACGATATTGTACTATCGTCAACTCGGCTGGTATACGATTTCCGTTGCGAAATCGTACGAGGTCTCGAGGACCGAAATGATTCACGATTTACGGTGTCAGCATCTGCTGATGCTGCATGGGTATTGAATATAATGTGTAACGGAGCCTAGCAGGGACAGACATCCGAGAAGCAGAACGAACGGAGATGAAGAACTGTTAAGTCGAACGGCAAAGCTTCGTCCGTGACACTCTCGCACGCTTACGTGAGTGTAATGTATATAGCGTATCGTTTCGAGGCTTCGAAATATCGTGTGTTTGTGTACTACATCGTCGGGGCGTTAATGAATTCACAGTGTCGCATGCGTGGGTGGCCCACCAACGACCTCATCGTCATATGACTCTTCCAATGATTGTTATTATTATTTATTATTATTATCGTCGTACATTATTGCGAGAGATCGAGACGCAAAAAAAAAAAAAAAACGCTGACGACCTACAAAGATTGTTCAACTCGGATGGTTCGTGAAGCGATTACGAAACATATACTATGAATGAATTGTTATGAATTTTTATACACCGTAAGCGCTTTTCAGCCGAAATATTCAGACTTTTCTTCCTAATCATTGAAATCAGGATTTATTCAATCAGTAATTTAATGAAGTAATTATCGTCGTACATTATTGCGAGAGATCGAGACGCAAAAAAAAAAAAAACGCTGACGACCTACAAAGATTGTTCAACTCGGATGGTTCGTGAAGCGATTACGAAACATATATTATGAATGAATTGTTATGAATTTTTATACACCGTAAGCGCTTTTCCGGCGAAATATTCAGACTTTTCTTCCCAATCATTGAAATTAGGATTTATTGAATCAGCAATTTAATGAAGTAATAATTTAGTACTAGTAGCGAAAGTGCATTTATGGGCAATATCGTGTAGTTTATCGTGGAAAATTTATCCAATAGCAAGTACATCTGTCTGTGTAGTGATTACAACGTTCATATGCACATTGCCAATGGGTCATCGATCGGAGTCCTTCAGACCCTAATAATTTAATAAATGAATAAACAAAGAAAAGAAAACGAAAAAATTATTTTGTGGGCACAAAATGTGTTCGCAGCGATGGTTAGAGGGTCGATGTACATTTACCGATCTCGAATGCCATCCCGGGGTTCTCCGCCTATTTTTCTCTTTCGCTTCCTAGTCATGTGGGTGTAGTCAATGGGGATCGATCGATTTTCCGCATTCGAGAATCGTCGCTCGCCGAGACGATCGTATACAATGGGGCGAGAAACTGCTACGTGGTGGCAATGCGCCCGCAGAGAACTCCGCCGGATGCACAGAAGTCTTGTGCACGAGTTCTGTATGGATGTGTGTGTGTGTGCGCGCGCGCGGAGAGATACGAGGGGGTGCAAAACCGGAGGGTGAAAACGGTGCAGCGAGCGTTCAACCTTTAATTTATATACGTCCGAGTACATCTGCGCTTTTCTCTCTTTCCGTGCTTTTCACTGAGTCGGAAGAAGAGGGAGAGTCGAGTGTCAAAAGCAAAGGGGCACGGACGAGAAACGTGAAGCGGAACGGGAAACTCCGAGTCCCGCCGATTCCGTCGAGCTGTCCGGCCAAAACTTTAACTCTCGAATATTCTAAATTCCTCAAAACCCTACAAGTAACAAATTTTCGCAGTCAAAAGACGAAGAATTATTATCAAACAGAGCTGAAGAGTATTTCAAATGCTTGATATATTTCAGGTATTTTAAATACTCAAATACTTGTCTGGGGTTTGAAGTACTTTTTGGGTCGATCAAGTGTAAAATACAAAATATTTTTAGACCTATCGCCATATTTGAATTACAGGAATGACTGTGGGAAAATCCGGAGCCAAAATACTTGGAAGATGTTAACAGAAAGGAATAAAAATGTTATGCAACGTTTTTGAAAATCTTCATTGCAAAAAGCCAAATTACTGATAAGTTCAAAATTCCGATGTACAATCCGGAATAATGCCAAATTTTGATGCGAAGTTGAAAATATACAGTCAAATTAGATAAAGATTTAAAAAATGACATTTCTGTTTCCGAATGCCAAATGCGAAGTGAATTTCAAATTTTTAAAAATCTAAAATTTGCAATGCAAACAACATATTGAATGGCAAATACGGTAACGTGTCAGATGTTAAAAATATCGGATGACAAACTAAAAAAAAAGTTTGAGGTGAAAATAATGACAAATGTCGAATGTGAAAAAAAATAATTTAATGTCAAGTACGAAACAAAATTTCAGACCTAAAATTTAATTAGAAAAAATGGAATTGATACTTCATTGTCTTTTACGACGTATTTTTAGGAAGCACTTATCAATTATTTTATGTACAAAAAGTATTTTGTATTTTCAGTATTTTCTAGTGTTTTGCCCAACTCTGTTATCAAATAGAAATATATAAATTTTGATAATTCCATATGTATTTACATAATTTTCTTCCGTAAAAAATGATAATTATCGACGGTAGGTAAGGAAGATTCAGCAAAAAAAAAAATCATTCTCAAAAACGGAAGTTGAAGTCACGATGCGGCGAGCGTTCCACCATTAATTTTGGTACCTCCGAGTACGTCTGCGCTTTTCTCCCCTTCCGTGCTTTTCACTGCGTTAAAAAAAGAGGGAGAGTCGAGTTTTTAAAGCAAAGGGGCACGGACGAGAAACGTGAGGTGGATTTTATCATCGAATAAAGTCGCCCTCGTTTCATATAAATTTATATAATTTTCTTCAAAAAGTGACATGTTTTTATCGACGGTAGGTAAGGAAGATGAGAAGAAAAATTGAATTCTTGATTTTTTTTTTCTGTCACCCATCAGTCTCTTGAATGAATGGATAAAAAATAATAAAGAAGTCGAAGCTTCCGGCACGGTTCGTCGAGTGGAAGCGTCAGCGAAAAATAAACAAGCCACGTGCCGCGACTCTCGACTTGTCCGATGTTTCGAGTTTGAGGCCTAAAGTTCTCGTTCCATCGGGTTCGTTCGTCCCCCGTTCATCCAGTTTCTATACATAGAGACTTATAATGGGATGTACCACTATAAGTGATGCTTTTCCGAGTGGCCGATGTCCCGGACGAGCCACAGCTGGAAGAGAGGAGAGAGCGAAAGCTGCTCCGCGCCACGGTCGGTCGAAGAATATAATGTATAATAACGCGCGGACGAAGGGAATACGAAGAGGCCGCGATGGATGACGCGGACACGACGTCCGGAGTGAAACGACGAGGGAGTACAAACAACTCCGTGTTCGCCGACCGGACGACTCTTCCAGTTTGCCGATTAAACCAGTTACTTTAATGATAAACAAGTTAATGGCGGTAATGATGATTTATCCCCGTCCATTAAATTCATCCGGCGAATATGCACGATAATCGTGTAAATATAAATATAAATATAAATATAAATATAAATATAAATATAAATATAAATATAAATATAAATATAAATATAAATATAAATATAAATATAAATATAAATATAAATATAAATATAAATATAAATATAAATATAAATATAAATATAAATATAAATATAAATATAAATATAAATATAAATATAAATATAAATATAAATATAAATATAAAAAAATGCTCGTCTCAGGAGGTAAATTTTTCATCAAGAGTATTCTTTGAGCTCTCGGGAAGGACAAGAATATGAGATGAGCTGCAGGGTAGGCGAGGGAAGGGAGTGACGGGTCGAGATGAAAGAGAATAAAAGAGGCGAGGTAAGATGATGAATTTCATGCAAATCGACCGATAATATTTTTTTCTCGGGTCGACTCGGAGCGGAGAACGGCACGGCGTATGCCTCGACGTTTTTTTTATTGCGCGCGGTGTTAAAAATAATATGCAGCAAATATGTGTGCAAATTAGAGTGTACGAGGAGCGAGGTGAAATGATCATTTCGCGGACTGGAATTAACGTATTCGTAATTGCCGTTTTCCAGCTTACCCATGGCGGTACGGTGAGCTGTTATGAAGAGAAGGGTGTGCATAGCGCAATCCTCCTTAGCCCCGCAGCGACGAGCCGAACTATTACCAAGGATATTCGCTCTGTCCAGCGTATGGTTACGATATTGCTTTGGGGAGACTAATCGGAGTCTACGGAGAATCGCCGCAGGCAATTTCTCACTTCCGGAGCGTCGAACCTGTCGAATACTTCGTAATTTTTTTTTTTTTTGTCAAGTTCGTTAAGAATTTTCTAATACACTTTAACGACACGATTCTTTGTGATCCATTTTTTTTTTTTAATAGATTAGTTTTTCCTCATCTTGCGTCGGATTTGTTACTAATTATACATCGCATATTTTTCCCGCACATCTTTGACTTTAGATTAGAAAAAAATAACAAATTTGTTAAAATTGCAGCGTCATTCAATGTTTCATTTTTTTTTTAATACATTTTGCTTCGGATTTGTTATTAATTAAATCCATTGATTCGTGCCCACCTGGACTACTTTTCATGCACTTCTTTCACTTTAGATTTTTAAAAAATATATTAAAATTCGAGCCGCGTTCTAACTTCCTTTTTTTATAAACACTTTTTTGAGCAGTTTGCCACGGATTTGTTACTAATTAAATCCATCGAATCTTCCCCTCCCGCTCTCCCCGGTCTATTTTTCACGTACATCTTTGACTTGAGATGTTTTTGTAATTTAAAAAAACTCTTTAAAACTCGAGCCTCATTAAATATTCAATCTTTTTTCCCGCTAATCGAGACTAAGCTAAATGGACATTAATTGATATTCTCGCACCTACCGAGTCGGGCGTATCACCGACTCGTAGAGAAGCCACGATATTGCTTTGGGGGGACTAATCGGAGTCTACGGAGTATCGCCGAAGGCAATTTCTCACTTCCGGAGCGCCGGACCTATCGAATATTTCGTTACTTTTTTCTCAAGGTCGTTACGAATTTTTCATAATACTTCATTTTAACGATACGAATCTTTATAATCCATTTTTTGTCTCGGATTTGTTATCAATTCAATTAGTCTCATTTTTTGCATCTTTTTAAATGCATTTTGCTTCGGATTTATTATCAATTAAATCCATCAATTCGTCCCCCCCCCCCCCCCCCCCTCAATTTTTGACTCATATCTTTGATTTTTAATTTAAGAAAAAGAAAATTGTCAAATTTGGAATCTCGTTCGATCTTCCTTTTTTTTTCTCCGCTAATCGGAACCAAGTTCCGGGTCGGGCGTTTCATCGACTCGTGGAAAATCCATGACCAATTTCGCCCGAGGCTCTGCGGGGAAGGCCGTTCCTCGAAGTTCGAACTCCGGTTTTATGCATCGGCGCGAGAATTGAAGAAAGAAAAAAAAAATACATCATCGCTCCATCGCGCGGCATCTCGGCGTGAATTACGGCTAACTCTCCTCTATCGCGCGTCCTTGAATATTCCAACGGCGCAACTCTCCGCAGTCCCGCGAGATGTAATAATTATATTCACCGCGTCTCGAAACGCTGGTTTGACACACCGGACTTAAAAGGGAAAAAAAAAAAAAAAAAAAAAAAAAAAAAAAACTAAGACGAAAAAAAAAAATATAACGCAATAGTAAGAAAATTCTCGGAGCCGCGACACGAGAGAGCTCTCTCTCACGACAAAGCCAAGCACACATGAGGAACGTTTCTCGGGCGGTGTGTAAATAAAACGTGACTCTTTGAGTTTCGTAGAAGTGGAGGGAACAGAGTCTCGGGACACGGCGTTTCACGGTTTTTCAGCCGGTCGTACGATTATGTGCGTCACCGTGCGGCGAAATAACCTTGGCCCTCGTATATCCTATTACATTGCCACCTGCGGCGCGTTGACTCTCTCCAAAAAATTAAACATCAGCGAAAAAAAAATTAAAATAAAACCATTTTTATATTTAAAAAAATCAAAATTTGCGTAATAAAATAAGAAAATCGATATTCAGGCATGTTGAACGAGGCGAACACGCGTTTGTAACAAAAGTGACGTATCTCCAATTGCATTGCCTATTACATTACCTATTACACTGCCTATTGCATTGCCTATTACATTGCCTGTTACATTGCCTGTTACATTGCCTGTTACATTGCCTGTTACATTGCCTGTTACATTGCCTGTTACATTGCCTGTTACATTGCCTGTTACATTGCCTGTTACATTGCCTGTTACATTGCCTGTTACATTGCCTGTTACATTGCCTGTTACATTGCCTGTTACATTGCCTGTTACATTGCCTGTTACATTGCCTGTTACATTGCCTGTTACATTGCCTGTTACATTGCCTGTTACATTGCCTGTTACATTGCCTGTTACATTGCCTGTTACATTGCCTATTACATTGCCTATTACATTACCTATTACATTGCCTATTACATTGCCTATTACATTGCCTATTACATTGCCTATTACATTGCCTATTACATTGCCTATTACATTGCCTATTGCATTGCCTATTACATTGCCACCTGCAACGCGTTGATTCTCTCCAAAAAATGTAAACATCCTCGAAACAAAAAAAGATTAAAGTTCAACATATTTTTTCAAACGAAAAATTTTAAAATATTGGAAATTCTCTTCAAAGACTAAAAAAGTTAAATTAATAAGTTAAAGGAAGGATATTCATGCATTTTTTTAGCGTGTAAACATTGAAAGCGTCGAGCACGCGTTTGCAACAAAAGTGACGTCAGTGTCGTAGCCCGGAGAGCTCGGCGATTGGCGGGCATTCTCTGTAGAGTGCAAATTCCGCGTTTCGATAGCCTCAAGCTGAAACGAGTCGACTCTGCTATGTCTATGTATAGGGATATATAGAGCCGCGGTGTGTACGCGTCGTGTATACAGTACGAGCGTACAGCTAAAGAGCAGTCACGTCCGCCGTTCTCCCTACGCCGTGCCACGGTTGGCCACTCGTTCGCTGGAGGACAAGCTACAAAGGCCTCTTAAGGCCGTTCGCGTTCCGATATATTCGAGTCACTGATACACACGTCCGCGCTAACCCGCTGCACCGATGTTACGCGTAACTATTACTCTGTACGCGAATCGAGGGAAGAAGCCGGCCGAGAAATAACGAGTCTCCGCGAGAAAAAAAGATCCATCCATCCGCACCGCTGGATTCAATCCACCGCACGGGACAACAATGTCGCTAAAATTAAAACGTAGCGGGAAATTAATATGCGCTTTTTGCCTCGGAATAATAAAAAAAAATTAATACTATTTATTAATCTCGCTTTTTTAAATAATTATTTCGGTCGTCACTATTATCATTACTATTATTACTAATCCCATTTTTTATAGTTTTTTTTTTTAGGAGTTTTTAAATTATTTTTATTTTATTTTATTATGTAAATTACTATTTTATTTAAATAGTATTGTTTAATAATTTACACATTTTTTTATACTATTTACAAGCTCGCGTTTTTAATAATTATTTCGGTGGTTGCTATTATTATTACGGTAGAACCCCGATTAACCCTCGCTGTGAGGAGCCCCTATAGGGGCCGCAACGCATAGGAAAATACGTTTCTCTGACAGTGAAGGGGTTAACCGAGTTGCTCGGAACCGGAAAGTCCCCGGATAATCGAAATCCCGGTTAATCCGAACTAGACAGCGCAAGTATATGAGCCAATAATGGCTAATGATACAACTTTATTTTGACTAGTTACAATGACATTTGGTATAACTTGCACTTAATTGTTAAATAGTGTGAACTAGAATGTAAAACTGTGGATTTTTTTTCATTAATAGTACATAAGCTAGTCTTTTTCTTTTTAAGTACTCAGTGACTTTGGTTTGCTCCGCGCATAACAAAAACCTCGGAAGACGCACAGTTAATCCGCTTCCCGGTTAATCCGAGTTCCACTGTACTATTATTACTATTATTATTATCATCTTCCGGACAGTTCCGCAAAAGTGTAAAGGGTTCGACCGGTGAAGATATAATGAGACGAATGGATATTATTATTATTTCAAGGCGGGACGTTAGAGTGAAGTATCGGGCCGATCAGTTTGCGGATTGGTGGTTCCTCTTCTCGATCCCGAGTGGGGATAGGACGGAGCGAAGACAAAGGCAGGACACGGGCATCGAGGCCGTTTCAAGGTCGATGAAACCGCGACAGGGAGTCGGAAGAGGCAGAGAGGTTGAGAGAGAGCTGGAGGGAGCGGCCGCGTGTAGGAAAATAAAAGGGCCGTTCGCACTTTCGCACGGAGTCAGCCAGGCAACGGCTTCTCGTCGAGGGCCCTCGCGTCCAGTTCGCGACGCCAGCGGTGCAGCCGATACATACCTCTCGTTCACCGCAGCCTCGTTCCTCGCTGCAGCGGCGAGAAGAGATTTCATGTACAGTTACACGACGGGGACCGGCTCCACGCCAGGAATGGCAGGAGTGTTACTGCTACTTTCCTGTCGCTACTGTTATCATTGTCGACCCTCGAAAAATTCATCCTAAATTGTCTCAAACAAACCGGAAGTGAATTTGCTTTTTGAATTTATACACTTATGTTATGTTAATAAACTTTAACATTTCTTTTCGTTTTAATACATCAACTTTTTTTATTATCAATACTTAAAAATTCTCTTTTATTATTAATATTCTTGATATTTATTTTTAAGTATCATTAAAATAATGTTCGAGTAAATCCGTTCCTGGCCCACGAAAATAGCGGTTATTCCGCACTATACGTATATTTGTATGTATATACATATATATATAGCCCGAGAGAGCCTGCACGAAACAAAAATAAAAAATAGTTCGACCGCGTTATAGGGGTAAGACCGCAAGCCGCCGTACACGCAATCTTTACCAATTATTATTTTTCATACTTATTTTTTTATTTTTATTTACAATACTTATAAAAAAAATATATTTCTCACATTCGAAAAAAAAATGAGACTCTCTACTTTTCTCTCGAGAGATATCGCCGAGAGAGCTCGTCAGAGAACTCGGCGTACTCTCTCGAATCTTTTGCTCTCCGCGCACACACACACACATGCAGCACACCGAACAAAACGAGTAAAACCGCGGGCGCTGTGCTGTTATATCCGCGAGTTGCGCCGGTTAGCCTCTCTGTAAATGGCCACGACGAGCGAGCGCTACCCAAAGAGAGAGCCTTGCCGAGACACGCGCAGTGTCCTGGAGAATTATTGTACGCACACAAGTCGTGCGGCGATATTACGTCGAGAAGAAAAGAACTTTTTTTTTTTTCTCTTTTTTTTTTTCTACACTCCAATTTCGCGACCGCGAAAGCGAGAGCTTGGATCTTTCTTTGATGTTTAGCAGATATCGTTTCCGGTTTTTATTACTATCGTCATTATTATGATTATTTTTTTAAATCGGTGAAATCCACCGTAGTGGAAAATTCGCGGGGGAAGGAGTCGACGATTTTTCCCATTCTCGGACAACCGAGGCTCTCTCGTCGGACTCTTCTTTTGCTGGACCGAGTCCAAGAGAGGCGGTCAAGTAGCCTTATGTAGCGCTCTGCTGTAAGAGCCGCTGGTCGATCGACCGCTCGATATCGTCGTACGTCCGCCTCGACGACGATTGGAGAGAAACTGTACCGCTGCGAAACTGCGGAATCTCTCTCAAATAGTTTTACGAAGAATTCTCCAGCTTTTTTGCCGATTCGATTGTACGAAGATTATCAAACTCGGTCTCGACTCCCTCACGAAAGAATGTTCGATTTATATTTATATATATATATATTTATTTTTTTTTGATTTAATATACACTATATACAGTGCACATATAAAAAAATTAAATTGTACTATTTTTTTTTGTATCTGTTAAAGGAGCAGACCGTTATTAAATTATCAATATCAATATTAATATTAATGATGTACTGTTTCGTTATATGGTCGACTGTCTCAAACCTAGAGCTTCTTTTCTGAACAGCTGCGTGAGAATTGGGCGTAGTGAGCTTTTCGACTTTCTGTGAAATTAAGATACGCAGGCCTAAATCTTACTTGCGGTAATCTTCTCTGTGATTGTCGTATGAAATTTTAGTGATGTGTTATGAAAAAAAGTTTGGCAAATTTGTAAACTTGCATATTCCGAAGATTCCGATCCTCTTGCGGCGAGAATGTATTATTCTTGTACACAATAAATACAATTCCATGTGTACATATACATTATATTATATATCAAACCAAATTCTTCGCTGGGAGTAATCTACTAATCAACGGTTTACCGTTTGTTTACTACGAATAACTATCTTCCTAACGCACAAAGTCTAAAACATTGATTTTCTTGTTTCTTCCTTTCCCCTCGACCAACTACCAACAAATAAATGAACAAACATAACATTATATGAAAGTATACACTTCAGTACCGGAAAACAACAACCATTACGACACCGTGCAGATACACCAAGTCGAAAAAAAAAATGTCACGCCCCCGAAACGCCTCTAATTTTATACACAAACTCTCATAACATATATTTCTTTTTCACCCAGCACTACGGTGCATGGATAATCTTTGGTCTCGTCACCGGGCCTCTGTGCGAGAGTTTCTCGTCTCAGCCCTCCGTCCCAGTAATTACTCGGCCAGCAGGGTAGAGAGAGACATTCTCTCGTTACGCCGTGAGAGATCTGGTTTAATTTACGACGAGCGCCTCTACTACTTTACGCAACGACGGTTCAAAGTTTATTGGCGTGCGGAGCCCCTCGCGAGTTAGTGATGACCGAGCCAGTCGAGAGCCCTCGCTTCGCAGTTCACATATATATATATATATATATATATATATATATATATATATATATATATATATATATATATACGTGTGTGTGTATAAAGGAAGGAACTGCGCTAAGTACTGCTGGGCGAGAAGCAGCGACGAATTGGAGAAACGAGAGAAAACGCCGACGCCTCGCGCTCGGCCCGGCGCTGTCCGAGAGAAAGAGCGCGGCTCACCGTTATTTTCGCTGAAAACTGTGAAGCCTGGCTCAATCCTATTTTTTTTTTTTTTTTACTTCTTTTTCTTCTCCTCTTTTGTTCTTCGCTTCTTCTTCGCTATTCCCCGGTCGATCTGGCCGGTCTTCCTCTTTGCGTCTCGGCGGGCCTGTGCACGGCCGAGAGTATCGCAGGCTGCACGCCAGGCGCGCAACCCCTCCGCGGTTGGATTCTCGTATTTCCAAATCCACCCCCGAGGGTCTTCCTTTATCGGTCGATCCGGCGGCGCGCGGAGGGAAAACCCCCGCCGAATCATCTCCGACTCTCCGAGCGTCCTCGTAAAAACGGGACACTCTCCTCGCGGCCGTAAGAAAATCCCGGGCGCAGGAAAAAAGAAAATAATACTCGAGGAAACGAGACCGAGATCGGACGAGCCGAAAGATTTTACCAGCCGAGCCGACCGAACGCTCGTCATCCGTCGCGTCCGAGCTGAGCTCTCGTAAATCGACGCTCTCTTCACCCCCACCCTTCCCCTTCGCCACATCACGCGGCTCGTGATCGAACCCTAGGAGGCCAACTGCTTCCTCCCGACGCTAACGGTCGTAAACGTCAGCGGAAAAATAAATAAAGAATGAAAAATAAAAGTTTCGATGAGCCGCGTCCAAAGATCCGGTAAACTCCATTTTGGGTACCGGATGGAAAAACGCGGAACTGTTGGGCGAATCTCTAACAACATCGTCCACCTTACTCGGGTCGGTAAAAAAATTTTACATTTCGATACGGGGGCGAAAAAACTTTTTCTAACGAGTGTGAGCTTGCAGCACGAAAACGTTTTTCGCACGAGTATCAAACAAAAATTTATTTCACAAGGTGTGAAATAAAAATAATAATAATAATAATCTTTTTATTATATGCTGGATTTTTTGTTGATAAGTTTATATGGTTGTTGGGATGACGCTTGCACCATCCCAATTGTCTTGTAATTGAGTGCAAACCCGTAATAATTCAATAAATAAATAAAAAGAATGAAAAAGGAAAGTTTGGATAATCCGCGTCGTAAGTTCCGTTAAACTCCATTTTGGTTACCGGAGGGAAAAGCGAGGAGCGAGTTGGGCGAATCTCTCGCGATATTTTCCGTCTCACTCGGCTCCTTGATCGAACCCTGGAAGGACACCTTCCGCCCGACGTAACGGTCGTAAACGTCAACGAAAAAGGAAAAAAAAGAAATACTGCTTTTGTTATATGGCGGTTTGAAAAATTGTTTTTTATGATAGGGTTGTTTGGACGATGCTTGTACCATTATCTTTGATTTAGGTGTAAACCCGTAATAATTCAATAAACATAAAAGAAGGATGAAACAAAAGTTTCGATAATCCGAGTCCGGTAAACTCCATTTTAGTTACCGGCCGGAAAAACGTGGAGAGAGTCGGGCGAATATCTCGTGACATCGTCCGCCTTACGCGGCTCCTTGATCGAACCCTGGGAGTGGAGCTTCCTCCCGACGCTAACGGTCGTAAACGTCAGCGAAAAAGAAGAAAAAAACGAAAGAATGAAAAAGAAAAAAGCTTCGATAATCCGCGTCGAAAGTCCCGCAAACTCCATTTTGGTTGCCGAACGAGAAAAAAAAAAAAAAGAACCGTGGAGCAAAGTTGGGCGAATCTCTCGTGATATCCGCAATATCGCGAAACCGCCGCACAATCCTCCTCCTCGCCGGTTATCCGACCGGCGATGCCATTTCGTGGGATTACAAGCTTTTCCGAATAATACGTGTACATCGCATGTACGCTACATGCATGCATACATAGGTGCGTACATGTCCATATACCCATACACATATACATATATATGAATTTCGCGTGGTTCTCTGCGTGTACTACGAAGCAGCAGAAGCAGCAGCAGCAGCATCGATTGGGAGTGCAACGAACTGACTGACAATGTGCATCGGGCGTCTCGTGCTCGTGTAGCAGTCGGTTGGCAATGCTCACGAAGGGGCCTCGCGGCTCGTGTCGTTCGTTTTACCCTACGCCGGACTTTGTTTACCAATTCAAAAGCGCACACGTCGCTTCGTCATTGCTCCCCATGCGAATTGACTTTGGACACGAGAGAGAGCGGCGCACGTACCGCGTCGCAGCAGCCTCTCGACATAATCGATAATCGATAATCGTCCAGTCGATCAATTTTGCGGAAAAAAGTCTCTTTTTTTCCCAAACGATTCGTACAAATGTTCATGAATTTTTCTTTTTAAAAAAAAAAAAGCTTACCGCTGATCCTCCTCATGTCGTTTCCTGATGACCGCCCTCGCTGCCACTACGTTGCCTCTCCTCCACGGGCCCGAGAACAACGCTCCACTGGGCCTCGTTTATCGTATCTTCGGTTACTCCACGCTCGACGAAGACCCGACTACCGATTCGTCCGTAAAACAACATGCCATACGGGAGAGAACGGTACTTCGCGAAACTACGCGACGATACGATTGTCGGGGAAAAGAGCGATGAAACAAAAGAAGAAACGCGCACTTCCTTATCGACAGATTGGTTTTTTTTTCGTGCCTGTTATGATCGTGCGCATACAATAAACGTGCAACTGCCACGCACAGTTAATCACCTTGCGTCCGCGTTCGCGTGGCGCGCGGAGCCCGCAAACCGAAAAAGGTACGCCAACTCTTTAGCCACTCGCGTATACACTCCGTGCACTCTCCGTTCAGTGTTTGCAATGGTACTGGAAGGGTTTTACGGGTGGACGATCTACGAGAGAAAACGGGTTACGATCGACTGGCGTACCCGATGGCCACTGGGAACAACTACCGCCGCTACTAAATGCAGCAGCAGCAGCAAGCAAGGAAGCACACTAGATAGAGGCGAAGGGAAGAGATAGGACACCACGATACACGACCGTTTCTCGCTTGACGCCGGCGATCTCTTGGGAAGCACTGATTAGTGCGGTTAGCTGCCGCCAGAGCGCTCGGGCGGATCCATTGTGCTCTCTCTCTCTCTCTTGTGTACTACGCTATCCCCTCCACTACCAAATTCGCCCCGCCATACGCGATCTCTCCGCGCCGCTCCTTTCGACGTGTTGGGATGTTTTCGTACGTAGAGGCGCGTACGCAAATGTGTGCTGTATGCTTTTTCACTCGTACCATTCCGACGCTGCTTTCAACCCCACTGCGAAACGGGGAACGTCTACCGTACTCATACCCGCGCGCTCGCGGCTCCGCGTCTAGCCGGCGAATGAAGCCCGAGCGCACTGCGTCTAGCCCTCTGCCGTAGAAACTTGGTAGTGGTGCCGACACCGATATTATATACCTACGGATTCGGTGGTGTGTTTCTCGTTCTCGTAGACACCTGCATGTTTTCGGCGGAGGCACGTAGATTATTCGGGTTTAAATAAAAAATACGGTATTCGAGAATTAATTAGTTTCTTCGGCTTTCGATAGCGCGGAAACCGGAAGTGGGAGTTTCCCTTTGACTTGTCGAGGTGTCCGATCACCAATAATCGATTATGTATGCACAAATTCGAGCGAAAAAATTCCCTTGAGGGTTAAAAAAATTAAATTCTCGAACAATTTATTTTCCTGGTCTGTCGCTATCGGGAAACCGGAAGTGGCTCTTCCCCTTTGACTGGTTGAAGTCCGATTAACTAAAGTCGATTATGTATGGACGAATTCGAGCGAGAAAATTCCCCTTAGGGTTAAAAAGTAGAATTCTCGAATTATTTATTTTCCTGAACTTTCGCTATCGGCAACCCGGACGTGAGTCTTTCCGTTAGACTTGGTGATGTCCGATTGGCAAAAATCGATTACGCATGGACGATTTCGATTGATATAAAATTTCGTCAAGGGTTAATCGATTGAAAAGACGACTATATATATATATGTACGCTTCAATTTCCAGCTACGAGAGATTGTATTTTTTTTTCGGCTCCTGTCCCACCGTTCTCGGTAACGACGCTTCAGCCGGGCTTCCAGATAACCCGAGCAAATAACTGAACGATTAGATAAAAGAGAGCGTACGTTTTAACCGCGAGCGGGCGGTATCAACACCAGTACAATATCATATCGGGCGCTTCTCTGTAAAGGCCTCGATCGCAGCTGGTGTCGGGCCTAATCTTGAATAATAAGCAATAACCCACGTATCGTATATAATCGATGGTGTGTATACGTCGAGTTATTTATATTGGCCGTGAATACGGCTGAAACGCGATGATTGAGTATTCGTATGGAAATAATTTGAGGTTATATTAGGATGGAGAGCAGACAATCGATTCGGCGGACTGTACACGTGAATGGCTCGAAAACGAGGAACAGACATGGATTGGGGGGGGGGGGGATAAATTGAACGGCGTTGTTCGAGCTTTACGCCAATAACGGGGCTAATTAACATCAATTACAAGCCGGGGAGAATATCGAACGAACAGCCTCTCCACGCATTTAGAGTCGACTGCAAACTCGATGCTGTTTGCCGATTATTATATCATTGGCTACAGCCTTGTTTTGCATACTCTATTGCATTCCGTATGGAGATTCGGAAAATTGCGGAATTGATTAACCCTCTCGACTACCGCAGTCGTTTGCTCGAACTCGCCTCGGTGGTATTTTTTTTTTTTTTTAAATAAAAAAAAATATGTGGTCAAATCTGTAATCTTTTTTTTTAGCTAAAATTCGTTTCGAGCTATGGAAAACCATTTGGTCCTCCACTCTACGGTGTCGCTAACGACTTACAGAACTACAATTGTGCTACAGAAAAACCTAAATCTACGCGACGGTGCACATTGCTCAGCCACATTAGTCTAATTCGCGACGCTCACGATTCCCTCCGAACGAGAGACGTCGGAAAATGAGGGTTTAAAAAAATAAACAATCCTGACAAGAGCGAAAGATTTAACTCTATTCGTCCCCTCCTCCTCCACGGTGCCGCTGACAACTTACAGAACTAATTGTGCTGTACAAAACTTCCCAATTCTACGTGTCGGTGCACAGCGCTCGGGCGCATTAGTCTAATTCGCGACTCTCACGATTCCGCTCGAGCGGGACCTACCGTCGGAGATCGGGATCTCCGATCCTCGAGCTAAGTCGCCGTGAACCGCGGGGCGGCAGCACCGGTCGACTCCCCGAAGCTCCTAGTATCAGAAAGTGTATCTACAAAAAATCCCGCAAAACTCCCCCGAGCTCGAAATAAAAAAAATGCCGAGTACCAACGCAGAAACGCAGAGGCACATCCGACCGGCTCGCGTACCGGGCGAATCTCCGCTGCGTCGCACGCTCTGCCTTGAGCGAGAGTGGGTAGAGAAGATGCCGAGAGCGGAGAGTGCAAGAGTCGCCACCGGTGCCGGTGGAATGAAGTGCGAGAAGGCACGCTTATATATATATATATCTATATATATATACACATAACACACAGAGAGCGTAGTGCAAAAGGTGGAAGGAGAATAAAGAAAGAAGAAAAAGCGTGAGAGAGGGCTGTCGACAAATATGAGGGGTGGATGCTGTTTAGGGGTGTCGCCATGGCAACAGACCGTACGGACTTTTCCGCACCTCCCACTATTTCGTCGCATCCTCATTCTCGTATCTCCCTCCCGCCCCTCCTCCGCGCCCCTTCCTCGCTGCCGCGATAATACTATACTATATACTATACACTACGAGCCCGCGATTCGGCCTTCTCTCTTTTATTTCTCCCCCCCTTTCCCGGCTATTCCATTCCATCAGGCTTTTTCTTTCACTACGCTACGGTGCGTTCCACTCACCACTATTGATAAGAGAGGTTCTTGCAGAGTTACAAGGACGAGTAGCCCCGAGAACCTCGCAGCGTTGCGTGCCAGAAGCAAATGACGAAAACTCTCTCCCGGCTCGCTGCTGCGCGTCCCACCGGCGACAGTATTATTGTTCCACCAAGAACTCTCATCCGCGCCTCTTTCTCCGTTCGTCGAACGTTTAACTTGGAATCGATCTTTTCGATCCTGCGACTTTTTTTTTATATATTTTTTTCTTTCTTTTTTTTTTGTTCGTCGACTTCCGGCAGAGAGAAGAAGACTCTTCTCACGGGGACGACGGGGAGCACCTAAGCGGGGCGAATAAGAACCGTTCGACTCTCCTCGCCCACGCACTGTCGCTCTCGGCGCCCGAGCGGCTACCCTGCACACCGCACACGGGCAGCAATAATACCCGGTATCGTTGCCGGGACTCGCGGACGAGGATGATACTCGATCAACTGCCTTCTTTTTTCCTTTTTCTTTTCTTTCATTAACAGCCGGGCCGGTACATCGCCGACGGGGATCGCGAGACCGCACGTACGACGTACGCAACACTCGATCCGAATGATTGATACGGAAACGTTCGTTGGACGGAAATTATACGGATATTATTCGACAACGGTCTTATCGTATCTTTTCTTGTTTTTGTTTGTTTTTTTTTCTCACCGGCTCGGACGGTGAGCTGAGAGCGAACGCGCCGCACCCGCTCCGTTCGCGAGCGTCGCGAACGCTACTTGCCCGCCGCGTTATGACACCCACACGTGTAAACACATCGCGGAAATAAAACTAGTCAGTCACGTACACTGTCGGGGCTACTGAAACCGCTTACCGACAACATCCGTCTATCTCTCTTGCTCTACGCGACTCCGGCCCGATGCAAAATACAACCCTCGTGCCGAACGGCTCTGCCCCGCTGCCATATCGATTGTAGTAACACCTAGTAGTAGTGGTAGTTGTACTCGCGTCGCTACTGCCGCCGGTACTCGTCGGACCTTCCGAGACGCGATGGCTCCGTTGAAAAAAAAAAAGAAATAATATTCATAATTTTTTCAATTTAGCGATATTTTTTTTTATTTCTAATTTTCTAATTTTTTTTTGTTATTCTTTTTTTAATCGTTTTTTAATTTCTAATTTTTATGATTTTTTTTTTAATTCTTCGTAGGGGAATTCTTTTTTCGGCGAAAATTATCACGCCGGATAATGCGAAAAATGTAGCGGTGGATTTAAAGATTGTTGTAAATAAAATAAACACAATTTAGAACGCGATGCTCGGTTGAAAAAATAACAAAAAATATTCGTAATTTTTTCTATTTAGCGATTTTTTTTATTTCTAATTTTATCATCTTTTCATTATTCTTTTTTGAATCATTTATGTTTCATAATTTTTTCATTTTTCCTGAATTCTTCGTAGGGGAATTATTTTTTCCGCGAAGATTATCACGTCGGATAATGTGAAAAATATTGCGGTGGATTTAGAGATTGTCGTAAATAAAGTGAACACAATGTACTTTTGGTAGGAATCCTCTCAGGGTGAACGTTTTAATCTCACAATATTGCGTAAGTGGGACTCGGGAGGGGGGGTTAAAAAAATCGACGTACGATTTTTTTTCTTTTTTTAGTTTTAGTTTTCTTCCTCTCGATATTGCTACAAATTTGAGGTATAGTAAATAGGCGTGGCGCGATACCCGCACGATATACGACGCGATGCGGGCTCGCGGTGGAACACAGAGATTCTCTCGTTTACTCGTCTAGCTTCAAAACGATTATAGCTAATACGTGATGTTTCATCTTTTTAAATCTACCATTAGAATCGAAGGAGAGGCTCGCGTGTGTGTCTGGCACTTTTCTCAAAAAAAAAAAAAAAAAAAAAAAAAAAAAACTTGCTCATTGTCACATATTATCGCCTATAAATAAATAATATTCGGTATAACGCTTATAAATAAAATAACACTTGTTTTTGTCGTGCGCCGATCCGAGACGAACGGCTCGACGGCGTCGAAATTCGTCTCGGATCCTATCAAAGTTTTCTTTAAAAATCCGCACGAGCTTTGAGAAAAGACGAAAAGAAAAAAAAAATATCATATGCCGTTTTTATTCCGCCATCGTCGCAATGTCCTCCGTTGCTCGGCTCGTTCGTCACTCGGTTTCTTTGATTCGGCGCATGCGCAGTGCGAAAACCGTTAGCAGATGCTACCGCTTCTTGCGCAGCCCCTTGCGATATCCCTTACCGAACCACCCGGGATTCTTCGCCGTGGCGATCGGCGCCGAGGAGTCGAGGGCGCCGATCTCCTGTATGTTCTCGAGGCTCGCGTCGCTCTCGTCGTTCGGCAGTGGTTCGGTGACGACGGGATCGTCGCCGTTTCGCTGATAGTAAAGACACGCGAGGGATCCCTCGTGCTCCATGCAGAAGGAGCACGCGGGCTTGGGTTTGGGCGGTTCCTTCTCGGCGACGCCGTTCGGTACTTGGACGAAGGGATAGTAAAACAGGGGCGTGAGTTGGGGATACATGTACATTGGGGGAAATGGAAGGCCCATCGAGAGGAAGGGCAGAGCGGCGAAAAACGGCGCCGGATATCCGCTCAGCGGATCGGCGAGAGTTATCTGAGCGACGCAGTCCTCCTTCTTCGTCTCGAGGCTCTCGTCCGGCGTCGAGTCTTCGACCCGAGCGTCGTCGAGCGGCTCGGCGTTCTCGGACGTTCCGGGCTCCTCCAGACAAGGCTGCGACGTCGTCGAGAGTTCGCTGATCTGCAGCCTTATGGCGTGATGAAATATCGGATCCTTCGCCCGATTGTAGATCGGAATCTCCAGTCCGAGATGCGCCATTACTTTCTTCATTACCTCGTCGCATCGTCCGTTTATCTTCAGAACGGCGTTCTCGTCCTTGGGCGTCCACTGGAGGTTTATTATGTACAGTGAGGAGCGCTTGTGCGCGGGCCTGTCCATCTGCCAGAGCCACGGATACTTCTTCAGTACCTTCAGGCTCGAGCCCAGGCACAGTATCACGTCGGCCTGCTTCGCCGCGCGACTAGCGCCGTTCCAGTTTATCGGCCACGGGAGATTTCCACGCTCGCCGAAGTGAACTATCGAGTCCTGAAGCACGCTCTTGCACTTGTGACACGTTCGTCCCGTGCCGTGAGAGTATCTCGCAGTTTTTTCCGTCACGTCGAAGAGCCTGCAGTACTCGCGGGACGGCTTGCACGTACGGCAAACCTCGACGTACATGTTTCCGTGAACCTCCGACATAAGCGCGCGCGGTATGCCGCTTCGGAGATGCAGACCGTCGCAGTTCTGAGAGACTATGTGCTTCAGCACTCGGGCCTTGTAGAGCGCGTACAGAGCCATGTGCGTCACCGTCGGCTCCGCCTGGGTGAGATCGTGGCTCCTGTTGGAAAAAATAAATTTGAAATAAAATATTATTGTTGCAGTTATTCATTTTATTAAAATAATTGTAACAAAAATTCGATTTGCTCTGTTATGTTCGAGCCTGAGACTTTTTTTTTCTGATATAAACAAAATAAATGAAACGTGTTCTTGAAATATGATCGCTTCGTTAAGTTGCAGCGGCAAAATTCGGTACTCGATTGATACCTGGCGCTCGGTAATTCGAGTCTGCAAAAAATACAGCTACCCGATATCTTCCTGCTGCATCGAAGTTCACATCTCGATAAAAAAAAGTTATCTTTCCACTGTTATTGGTAAGAAACAAAAAAACAAAAGAAATTCTAACAAAAATTCCATTTGCTTTATGTTCGAAACTGAGATTTTTTTTTCAACAGGACATAAAAAAAAATTCAGACATGTTTTTTCGTTTGAAATCGCCTGATCGCTCCATTATGTTGCAGCACAAAAATTCGGTACTCGAGTACTACCCGGCGGTAAGTCGATTCTGCAAAAAAATTGCGACTGTATAAAGTGTAAATTGATGGTCTCTTAGCTGCAAGTTTTTTTTATCTACCCGATATCTTTTCCCTGCTGCATCCGAGTCCACACCCCATTCGTGCCCCTGTAGTCGGGAATGGATGCGGCTGTGCTTATACCAGCGCCGGTATAAACAGCCAGAGATGCAGCCCTGCTGATCGCTCCGGCAAGACGCATGCATTTCTCCTCGAGTATCTCCGGAAGGTCTTCCACCTCCTCCAGTCTCGCTTTCACCCTGTCTCTCTTCTGCTGCCTGCAAACCAATTAAAAATTCAATCCCCGAACACCAAAAAAAATTACCACCGAATATGATTTCAATTAAAAAAAAAAATTACCTTAAATTAACCTCTCTCACGACATCGCCGCAGGAGGTCAAAATTTCGACCTCCTCGGGGCTCCGAGTGTTCTCCGATTTCTGCAGAATAGCGGCGACCTGTAAAAATAAACCCAACTCAGTCAACACTTTGTTTACATTGAAAAAAAAAAAAAAAAATCGATGGAAATTTTTGTCCCAACAAAAAAAGAATTCGAATGATTGATCGTGATTCTCGTACTTTTTTCAACGTCGCAACGCGCTCATCCTTCGCGGTCGAGGGCTTGAGAGTCGCGGTTCGTCTTCTTGACAGTAACCTCTCGTTGCCAGCGTTCTCCTCCATCTTTAATCAAAACGTCGTGTGCATCCGCCGCGTAAGGCCGTGTTGTGCTGCTGCATCGGGAACGCGAGGCCCCGCACATCGACTCTCCGATGGATTTCGGATTGGGTCTATCGAGGGATTATTTATGCGTTCAAACGTCCTGCCGAGGAGAGTGACGAGCGACGCACCGTCCGGCGATCGGGCAGCTGTTGGTCTCGGCCTGCATCGCGATCTCGAAGCCCCACGACAATGCTCGGCTGTTCTCTGTCAACAAACTCGCCTGCTGATTGATCGGGTCTCGTGCCGACTTCGATGCGGCTCGTGCGACTGATAGGCGAAGCATCGCTGATCAATTTTACAATCGAAACGAGACGATTTCTCTCACGGATCGCACGGTTGTCGAATTTTGTTTTTTGTTTTTCGTTTTTTTCGAAAAAGCGATGCACAGTGCGCGCGCGAGAGTCCCGAGTTACCAGCTAGGGTAACAGACGAAAATCAACAGAAAATTCGACGATGTGTGTCTCAGTCATGGAAGACGAGGGTGTGCTCTGCGGACGGATCGGGAATGCGAGCGGTGACCCCAGCTCCGCTCGTCGGCAAGAGCGGAGACTCGCTTCGTCGTGTCTACCTGCGGTGCTCGTTGATCGGTATGTGCGTTTGTTTAAAATTAATTTTATTTTTTTAGTGAGTTGAAGCACTCATATGCCATGAGGTACACGTGACATATGAGAGCAAGAGAGGTACTTGCACCTTTCGAATCAATGTCATGTAAATATTTATTTATTTATTTATTTTCGGGACATGCCCTTTGTACATCGATATACATGTGCAGTAAATGCGTGACATTTGGGATAAAAGCGTATCATCGGACGCTATGTTGAATTCTACTTCGGATAATACTTTGCTTTTTCGCCTAATGTCTACCATCTCCAAATGCCATTCATTACAGTTTTTGTTATCGACGGAGTCTGCTTTACCTCGCTTTGATTGTAAATCTGTAATTCCATATTCCATATATATGAGTGTATCGTCAATGTGAGAGTTTCTAAAATTGAAGTTTACTCGTGCGGTATAGAAATTAGGAGATTGGTGTTCTGGTAAAAATAAGCCGAAATTTGGAACTCACTTCGCAATTACTTTCTCGCGTAGGTTTTGCGATAGAATACTTATCTTCCACTGTCTTCTGTGCGTTTCACGCTCGGCAAACAAGTGGACGATAAAAGTTGTACCGACGATTCCGTGTACATTTACACATATATAGCACAGAGGCGAATAACCTACACTGGCTTAAGGATGCTTCACACGTACATTCCATGCTAAAAGTGAGATTCAGTGAGAATTTGGACACTTCCTAATGGTATAAAAAACTGAACAAAAACCAACTGTATTAATGGTGCCAAGGACATTAATTTTACATAATAATAATATCAAAAAGTTATTCACAAATTGTTTTAAAAATTGTTCAACAAATAACCAGTAAACCTTTTTTTGTTTTCAAGTAAATTGATTGATTTTCTCGAAGTCACACGAATTTTTTCAGAATTTTCTTACATTTTTGTATTTTCCGTTTTTGACATTTTAAAAATAATTTCTCAATACCTCTTTAGCATTATTATAATGCAAAATGAAAGGTCTAAATATTATCAATATGGTGGATTTTTTTTTTGCATATCGCTGAAATTTTGATCGATTTAAACTCTTAGTTGGAAATGTTTGTATGATGCATCTTTAACACCCCATTGTCCGAGGGCCGAGGCTCACTTTCTATTCGTAGCAGCGACGCGGGTACGCTGTGCGCAAAATAAAACGAACGACATCACCGAACAGACCGGAATTCGTGGAATGCCGTTCGAGTAAATCCCACAGAAGCGATTCCATCTGTGGAATTCCGAAGGTCCCGTCGATATTCTCGATAGAGATTCAGAGTATAACGATTTCGATGGAACAACAATATTTTTATCCAATATAACTTTAGTTACAAATATATATATATTTATATCTATATAGTATATTATGTACATTCTCAACGTTCATTCAACGATCGTGAACATTTAACAGTTTTTATCATACAATGTGAATTCATTTATTATACAATTTTTTTTTGAATTCTATAAGATGTGCAAAAATATACATAAGGAATAAAAAGAAATTCGGAAGTTCGAAAATAGTGCTGTAGTGTTTCGTCACTTCCGGAACAGTTTTTTTGTAGTAAAATTGAGAACAAGATATGTCAAGCAAATAAAAAGATGAGAAAGGACAAGCGCTCCTTTCCGATTTCATTGTCACGATGTACAAATCTTAGACTGGCAAAAATTCGACTTTTTTGTTTAACTCGCGATTTTTGAAATTCTATAACATGTCCAATTTTTTTTTATATTATATAAGAAATGCAAAATATACATAACGAATAAAAAAAAATCTTTCGGAAGTTCGGGAATACACTAGTGTTTCGTCACTTCCGAAAGTCTTTTTTTTCTCAAAATCGAGAACAACATATATCACGTAAAGAAAAAAAAATCAGAAACGTTTCATTGACCGTGCAGCGAGCGCGCCTTTTCGCTTTCATTCTCACGATGTACAAATCTTAAACTCCGAAAAAACATTCGACCTTTTTCTTTATCTCACGATCGGTGGAATGCAGCAATATCGTGCCGAGGATTAATTGGCTAATCGCAAGAAAAGATAAAATATATAACAGTACGAAACACAATTAATCAGAGAAATATCCATTGCCGTCGAGCCCAGAAAATTTCGCCGCGCGATAACCGCAAAAAAATATACAATATAAATAAGATGTATATTACATATTGCTCTATCGAAACACTTGACATCGATACACAATTCGTTCGTCGATCTAGGCCACATAGACATAACAATCTTCTCGTTAACAACGGAAAGATGCGGCATATGCCATAATCTCATTCTCTCGCCTCTATCGCGTCCATCGAACGCTATCTATCTGGCTCTCAACGTCGATTAAAAGAAAAAAAATAACAATCAAACGCCCAATTCGTTTCGACGTGAGTAAAAAAAAAATCCTCATCATCGCGCACCCTTCCGGCGTCGCTCAAGTCCTCGTCACGGTACGAAAAATACTGCGACTAGGAGGCCGATGGAGAATTCCCGAGGGGAAATTAATCTCACAGCCGGATGTTGCACATACGTTACAATTAACTCCGTACAGTCGATAGGATCGCTATCGCAAAGACTATGTACACAGATTCCCAGTCTCCCGCCCCCGGTCGATACCAAGGCGAGTCGATAAGAAGAACTGACCCTTTGAAAAAAAAGTGTTTTCCTAACACATGCACGTAAAATCAATCTTTCCATTCCTGTGAAGTGTCCGCAGAAAGGCACTTTTTCGCATCGCATTCGGGAAAAACACTGCGCATGCGTACAAACGTAATATCGTATTTTTTTCTCACCCTAGTGCGAGAAAGTGCCTTTCTGCGTACACTTCCCAATAACGACGAGCGTGATTTATGCGAATTTGTTGGCTCGGCCTTTGCCAAACGGTCTTCGGCTCGTCCGGCATTTTCACACTCGCCAAGAACTCCCTTTCTACGCTCTTGTCACACTGCATTACGATACTAGTGCGAAAAACCTTTTTCTGACGAGTGTGAGTTGCAACACTCGCCTTCGGCTCATATTGCAATCGTCGTTCAATCACACGAGTTAATAAAACATTTTTCCGAACATCGTCAAAAATCTTATTTCACAAGGTGTGAAAACGGTGCTTTTACGCACTCGCCGCGCAAAACCGCAATTTTCATCCCGAGCGAAATAAACAACAACGAAGAACGTTCCACGACAAAAGAGTATCGAACACCGAACGGTAGCGATCTCCTCATTCCTCGACGCTGATGCTGTTGACGAGATTCGGATCGATCTCCTGGACGTCGTCGACGGTCGATCTCTTGTGTCTCCGTTCGACGAAGCAAAACGCCACAGTGCCAAGCACGAGCGTAACGAAGAGTATCGACAGTTGTCCGTGCAGTCCAAGGTGGCTGCTGTATACGAAGCTCAAAGCAGCGGCGACCGATTGGCAAAATTTGAAGAGGGCAAAAGCCGGTGCGCTCTCCTTGGCGTACAGGACTCCAAGCAGCGAGTAGATCTGTGTGTTGAAGCACGCATCACCGAATCCAAGTGTGACGCTGCCAGCCATGGCGAGGATGGGCGAAGGTTCGATGAACCCAACATCGGGTGTGTCCTTGAAGGGCGCATTGTCCGGCAGATTGAGGAGGACGGTTATGTAAGCAAAAGCGCTGATGAGGAAGCCCGTGACAACGACGGGCGATCCGGAGCATCGAATGCTCGCCCTGGAGGCGAGCAGGCCAAAAATCGCTCCGCCGAAAACCTCCCCGACGCCGATGCATATCCCGGACAGTCCGACGAAGCTCTTTCGGCTCTCGCCGAGGGCCTCCGTGAAGCCGACGCTGGAGGAGTAGACTCCGGAGAAGAAGGTCAGTGCGAGGCCGGTGTAGACGAAGGTGATCGAGAGAATCATCATCTGCGGCGTGACGAATAGCTTGAGGGCGTCCCTGAGGGCGTGCCAGGCGGCCCTGCAGCTCCTCTCGCGTCTCGGCTCGGGGATGGCGAGTTCCTTATCCGCGCTGGAGACCCCCTCGGCCTCGCCGAGGGTCAGGCGTGCCGGTGGACGACGGAGGAGCGCCAGGACGACCGTTCCGCCCATCGCCAAGGCGCAGAGCACCCAGAAGACGAGTTTCCTCGTCTTCAGGTCTATCGTCTCCTCGGTGAACATGAAGTAGACGAAGAGGTTTCCGGCGAAGAGGGAACACTGGAATATCGCCCAGAATACACCGGCGTTACGGGACATCGTGTTGGAGTTGCTGTTCTCGGTGAGGTACTGGCCGTGCCCGGTCCATATCAGGGCCGCGCCGAAACCCAGCACGGCCGACACCGAGTAAAGAAGCTCCGTTCTCGGGACCAGGAAGGACGCTATGAAGGCAACGTAGCAGCAGCAACCGGTGAAGATCGCCACTCGGGGACCCGTCATAGAGATGAACGACGGCGCCAGCCAGTTGCATGTCGCCAACGCCGCGTAGATTATCGCCAGACTCGTGTAACCGTCACCCTTGAAGTTCGGATCGTCGTCGCCGATGCTCTGCAGTATCGTTTGCTGAAATTTTTTTCAACATATTTTTTTTAAGAATAAATAAATAACATATAATACATCGTTTCGTCGATAGTTTATCGAACAATTCGTTAAATAACGATTAATTATAACGATCAATCGTACCGATCAATCGTACCGATCAATCGTACCGATCAATCGTACCGATCAATCGTACCGATCAATCGTACCGATCAATCGTACCGATCAATCGTACCGATCAATCGTACCGATCAATCGTACCGATCAATCGTACCGATCAATCGTACCGATCAATCGTACCGATCAATCGTACCGATCAATCGTACCGATCAATCGTACCGATCAATCGTACCGATCAATCGTACCGATCAATCGTACCGATCAATCGTACCGATCAATCGTACCGATCAATCGTACCGATCAATCGTACCGATCAATCGTACCGATCAATCGTACCGATCAATCGTACCGATCAATCGTACCGATCAATCGTACCGATCAATCGTACCGATCAATCGTACCGATCAATCGTACCGATCAATCGTACCGATCAATCGTACCGATCAATCGTACCGATCAATCGTACCGATCAATCGTACCGATCAATCGTACCGATCAATCGTACCGATCAATCGTACCGATCAATCGTACCGATCAATCGTACCGATCAATCGTACCGATCAATCGTACCGATCAATCGTACCGATCAATCGTACCGATCAATCGTACCGATCAATCGTACCGATCAATCGACTAATTGTATCGATTAATTGCATCGACTAATTGTATCGATTAATTGCATCGACTAATTGTATCGATTAATTGCATCGACTAATTGTATCGATTAATTGCATCGACTAATTGTATCGATTAATTGCATCGACTAATTGTATCGATTAATTGCATCGACTAATTGTATCGATTAATTGCATCGATTAACTGCATCGATTAATTGCATCCATTAATTGTATCGACTAATTGCATCGATTAATTGCATCGATTAACTGCATCGATTAATTGCATCGATTAATTGTATCGATTAATTGTATCGATTAATTGTATCGATTAATTATATCGATAAAATTATTCGGAGAGAAAATGCTCGAAGGTGAAAAATAAAAGGCCATGAAAAATAATGCTCGAAGGTGAGATGCATCGACGATCTCCATTACTCTGATACGTGCATGCTGATCATCGTTACTTAGTATTCTAGAAGAGAATAGATACGACCTCCGTGTTGTTTTTTTATTCTTAAGGGAGGGTCAATCTATTTCCAGCAAAAGACGTGCTTCATGTTTATTTTCTAGGTAATAGAAATTTGTGAGAGTTCCTGTTGTTTTGAAAACTATTTTTCAAAACATTTTCTTCCATTGCTAAAAAAAAAAGAATTACTTTTGCGTTTAAACTTTTTTTTTTAAGGGCTTCTCACAATTTCCGCCAAAAGACGCGTTTCATATTTTTTTTCTACTAGAAAGTTGTGGGAGTTCCGATTGTTTTGGAAACAATTTTTCAAAATATTTCTCTCCACTTATAAAAAAAAAGAATGAAACTCCTACGAGGCAATTTTCGACAATTCGATAGTGTTTATTTTCCTTTTTTTCTACGAATTAATACGCCACTTTCAACGTCCTGACAGCGGAGCGGGTCGTTGCCTGTGACCTTCTCTTAGAGGTATAATTATTCTCTCCTTGTCCCGCAGCCGAGCGATCCGGTGGGTTCGATCGCCAAACTCGCTTGAAACAAAACTACTCGCGCGACCAGTCCATTTATTCGTGACGTATTCAGGTTTTTTTTTGTACACCAGTACGCGCGTGTTTTTTTCCGATCTACGTAAACTCGCCGTCGGTACGAGATCTTTTACTTGACAAGAAAAAGAAAAGTACAATTTGCGTGACCATGGAACAATTGTTATCGACTGCAACGATCGACCCGGCCTGATTCTATCGTAACACTCAATTATTATCGCCTCTTCGTCGCTGCAATTCGACAGATTATCTTACCGAGTGTAAACAATTTTTATTTTTTTTTAAGAAAAAAAATTAATCTGGTCGCCAAACGCGAATACGAGAACCCGAAGGAGGATAAATGCACGGGGGATTCTCCGTTGGTATGTCACAAATGCGTATCGAGAGAAATTAAAGATAAACCGGTTTTGCTTTTAACTAATCTACATTAATTTGAGAACTCGACGAAATGTCGAATCCGATGATAATAACACGATATCCACGTTGGTTCGAAAAGGTCAGGATAGTCATTAGTATTACAGGAGTAGCTCGGTAGCGCTTTGTTTTTTTTTTTTTTTTTTTTTTTTTTAGTCCCGCTAATAGTAGATAACTTTACATTGAGTATTTCGAGCGACACACCTCCGGTTCGCCGAGCCGATAAACAAGAAGTGTACGTCGGTCTCGTAGAAAGTGAATCTAATCCGAGGGCGTTGATTAATTTCCGTACGACGAATTGATATTCTCGATTATCGATCGTGCCCCGATCGTTGACTAGAACCGATAAAAATTCATGGACGCACCGACAATAGAACGGTTCCAGCTCGCCGTCAGTGCTCTTAAGGTGAAGTGAAAGTCACGTGACATAGCCAGGAGTGCGAGAGAGATAGCGGCATCGGTCTTATAGTGGAGCGAGAGAGAGAGAGAGAGAGCAACAGAGAACATGTTTCACTTCACCTTAAGGCATGAGGATTTGGTCCAAAAACGGGTCGATTTTTTACTTTTGTTCTTAACGCGGATATTCGAAGGACAAGGTCACGTCTTCGCACACACTTAGCACAAGGTGTTATGAAGTTCGAGCTTTTTTTTAATTGAAAAATATCAATTAAAGAGGGACTTATTAACAATTAACAACGGAAATCGTATCTCGAAATCTATTCGTCCGATTGAGTGGAAACTTGGACAGATTCTTGGTTGTAACATTTATAATAACAAACGATTAAGATCTTCTTTTTTCGTCGTAAAGGAAGATAACGACCTTGATCGTTTGTTATTAACAAATAAGTTTGTTGTTAATTCATATTTTTCAATTAAACAAAAACTCAAACTTCATACCACATTGTAATAACAGTGCAAAAACCCGACCTAGCCCTTCCAATACCCGCGTTAAAAAAAAAAGTTAAAACACGACCTGTTCTTTCAAAGATGTTGTTTGGTCAAAGAATGTCAAAGAACCAAAGCCTTAGTCGTTCAAAGTCGCTCCCTCGTGTTTATCGGCGAGATTTGACCGCGAACGCATGAGCCGCGAGTTATCGTCAAAAAGTTAATAAAAACTCGGTATTGCACACGTTTAATGACGAGACAACAAAATCGCAATGTCTTGTGCGAGGTGGGATGTAATTTCGACCGAGCGGTTTATCATGATCATGAAGATATCTGCGTGGCACCAAATGTCATCTTTGGCGAGTCTCCGTCAATGCACTGCTTTGGAAAGAAAAAAAATGCATCACTTGTAGAATTTTGTTCCCCAACTAAACTTCCCCGAGCGAAGTTTGTGCGATGCAAAATGCAGCCGTTGTAAATCAATGAAATATAGTCTCCCGCAGATATCTTCAAGGTCATGGTTTATCTTCCACACGGAGTATGAGAATAAGTTACGGAACGCAGTCCGAAGATTTCCCATGTAAAATGTAACAATGCGCCGGTGCACTAAAAATCATTTTTCGATAAGATTTTCGACCATGAACAGCGGGAGCGGCGAGTTATCGTCGAAATGTTAAATTAAAACGCGGTATCGCACGCTGTTCCTCTACCGCGTCACATTATCGACAAGAAAAAAAAAAAGTGTTATGTCTTATGCAAGACGAGATGTAATTTCGTCCGACAGAACGATTTATCTTCCGTATGGGTTATGGAACGCAGTGCTAAGGGTATTTCCCACGTAAAATGTGGACTGTGTGCGCCGGTTCGTTGGACACATTTTTTTTCAGTCATTTCCGCAGTCTCGCTGGAAACGAGGAATTTCATCTCTCCCAGGTGAAACTACGTCGTAAACATCATTCGCGAGAAAGTAAAACGAATCGGCGTCTAAACAATCTATCGGCTTAAATTTTACGACAGCTACGGCCCGAACTAATCCTCATTCAATAGACTTATCAACCGCATGCGCAAACAATACTGTCATTATCTCGCTCAGAAAGCTCCGCAAATATCGCGACGATCCGAGCGGATGTAGAGTTCCAACGTAGGCAGCGCTCGTCCCACCAGTGCCGAAACAAGACTCGCGCGCGTTCGAAAAACGACCAGGATGTACAACGAAGAGGCGCTTATGGACACACACGTTCCGCACTGTCGAGCTAGAAGAGCCCGCATAGCTCTGTGGGTAAACCCGCTGGCATGTGTTATAAATCGGACGAAGATCGTTGCAATTTAAACGCGCCACACGCGCCAGTTAACTCACCTCTATATTGCCCATCGTCTGGAATGCCGTGAACACCAGCATGAAGCCGAAGCTCAGCATAATAACGTTTAAAAATGCTTTATCCATAGCTACTTAGGCTCGTTACTCTTTTATTGGCAAACGTCACGTCCGCGTATGTTTATTATATTTATCGACAAATGTTTTTGGTTTCTTTCGTTTTCGTTCTATCGTAGGGATACGTCGTACGGTCGACACTCTTCCGGGTCTTGTCGTTAGCGCCGCAATCCACCTCCGAGTGACGTGGTTTACCATCTGAAAGTGGTCGCTACCACGGCATGAGTAAAAACCAGTCTCCGCCTGCTGCTGTCGCTGCTGTGTCTACTGTGCGCTCACGGTAGCTGTACGTGTATGTGTTGGTCCGTGACTTTGTGTGTAAACTAAATGCCTAACAGCCGCTCGCTCTCACTATCGGCAAAGGTTGCGCATGCGCGAGGGAGAGAGCGCGATTCGGCGCGAAGTCGGCTGACGTCGAGCGACAATCGATTCACGTCTCGCTCGCGGTTGTTCGATATATCGTTTCGACTTTTTTTTTATTATTGTCCCGCGAAACATTATTTCAAAAATGAAATATATAAGTTAGCAATAAATAATACGTTTCGGACATGTAACAGAGGATAAAGATACGACGGAGGAATTACAGTGTTTAAAAAACATTGCAAAGTTAATGCATCGGACTGGAAGTTTTTATGCAAAAATGGGTACATTAAATTTAATGTACATTTGCTATTATGAAAAATTAATGGATCTTTATAGTGAAATTGAAGTTAATAATTTCTAAAGTTTTTAATGTACGTTCATTTTTCATCACAATTGTACATGAAATTTAATATACAAGTTTATGCATAAACTTCCAGTCCGCTACATTACTATCGTAAATTTTTATGCAAAGACCGGTATATTAAATTTTATGTACGATTGCGATGAAAAATGAATGTTCAGTGTATTAAAAACATTGGAAATTCGTAATGCTTAATAATTTACTTTAATTTTAATATAAAGGTATTTAAATTTTTATAATTTACTTACATTTCAATGAAAAAGTATATTAATTTTTCATAACCATTGTTTATTAAATTTAACGCACCAGTTTTTGCATACAAAATTTCAGTTCGGTACATTAAATTTACCATTTTTTTTTTCGTTTGTCATGAGTCATGACGACGAATGAAACTTCGCTTCGCAACAATTTCAGTTTTTTAATCCTTTTGTTTCACACTGTTCCTTTTTCCCACGATAGTCTCGCGAATCGATCGAGAGCCGCAGCGCACTTCAGGCAGCGGCGGTGGCGAGACACACTTTCCTGCTCGGACTATACACGCGAAATAACGACGTCACGTCAGTTGACTCTTTGGTCGTTCCTGGGCGAGGATTGACGATGTTGCCGGCTGTGATTTTCTCTCGTCATTTTGACACGTAGCCCCCCCGTATCAGTGTTTATCGCCGTTCGTGAATTTAATCTATCACCGATCGTTGATTATCGACGGGAGACCCGTGTGCGCGTGTCTCCGTCTCACGAAACGACGAGACCGCGCGCTGCGAGCTCCCGAGAGGCTTTTCGGCCCGACAAAAAGAGGGAAAACAATTTCGTCGATAAAAATAGACCGACTTTATCGTCGCTCGGGTTTCGTCGATGCGCCGTTCCTCCGTCCGGAAACCTCAGCCGTGTGTTAGTGTCAAGTATGAGATCACGGCGCGAGCATTATGACGGACTCTTCTGTTGCCCAACGACACTCCGAGGATCCGTCCTGCTGCCGTAAATCGTAATAAAACGGCAAGGACGCGCCCCGGTTGAAAAAAACACACGGGCCCGTTCGACAACGCGCGAGATCGAGAGATGATCGTCAGCTTCGGATAAAATCCTCGTCGGCTACTCTATCAGTGCGGACCGGACGGTCCAGAACAGTGAATTGTGTTCCTTTTTTTTTGGCCAATATAATTTTTTCTTTGTTTCTCCACGTTCGATTGACTACGTTTTCGACGGCGATCCCACGTCGGAAGGCCCAGCCATGAAGAAGGGATTTTTCAGGGTGAAACAACTCGCCGATCAGACGTTCTCGAGGTAAATCCTAAGTTTCGATTAAATTTTAACGTCGCTCGATATCATTTTTTTTTTTTTTTTCATAAGTCGGATATTGTCTCGTGTCCTGCGGGACGAGCGCTTCGAAAATTTAGGTACGAAAAAAACACGGTTTACGCTTCGCTGGACACTGGCGTAAACAAGCAAGGAGCGATTTTTCAATTTTTTTTAAATTATCGATAATAATTATTCTGACGTGTCTGTGGCGAAAATCGGACGATACTCGGCGACGAATCTGCGAAAGAACGGCGTTCGAGGGAATTACATAATTCATGGAGAATTATTATCATTTTTTTTAATCCGGCGATTAAGTGTAATTTGCTATTAAACTTAACAATGGAAAGCTTGGAAATTTTATCTGCTTTCCGTTATTACTGTGTACGTGCGGCGGGTCAAAAGTCACCCACAAATTTTAAGCTCCTGATAATCGGTGGGGACTATTAGCGCTGCGTAAACGATGAATCATCCAGATTACAATGCCGGTCTGTGGGCATGAATGAAAGTATTATTGGACCGAGCGCACAGCTTTGCTCCCGAGACAATTGTGCGAGCACGAGAGCAGATTCAATGTAACTGGGGGTTTGAGATTATTTAATTTATATATATATTTTTTTATTGTTTTTTTCAGAGCCGGAAAGACAGAGGTGCTGACTGACGACTTGCAAGCGGCGGACAAGCACGTCGAACAGATAAGAGCCGCGCTCACTGGATTGAGCAAACGTCTCGGCACACCTCAGAACCCTACCGTGACTCAGGATCCAGCCTACAAGGAGAAACGTCTGGTAGATATCCTGAAATTCGTACAATTGATTTATTACATTTTTTTCATTTAATTTATTCCACGGATTTCTCGTTTCTCATCCGGTTTACAATAAATCATAATTTATTTGTTGATTTGTTTATTTATTTAACGGAGACTAGTCGTTGGTACATTTGATAAAGATGTTTAATATTGGTATAAGTGTGATAGAAAATATTAAGTAAATAACGGGTGCTGATTTAATCCTCTAATAATTCAATCTAGTAAATCACTCATAGCGAAGAGTCGATTTTTACACAGCCCTATTTGGAGCTTAGAATAATAAATTTATGTGGAATTATGCAAGTTATCTGTCCAGTATTTCACTTGCGGTATGGATTTTTATGTTGAATATTTTGCTAGTAAAAAAAAAGTAAAAATCGTCATAAAAGCTTTTTTGAAAAAATTGAAATGCGGACATTTCTTTTTCCAGAGAAATTATCGTATAGCGTATTTCCATGTACTTTTTTGGACCCAAATGTGAATCTGATGAAAATTTTTGCCTAAAGATAGGCTGAGCATTAGTAATCGCAGAAAATATTTTTTTTCTCCCTGATAAATTTTACGTTAATTAGAGATTTTCGATATTTTCAAATAGCGATATCGTTGCTTCCCGACGCATTCACGAAGAAACCGAGACGCCCATCGTGTTCAGTGCAAAGAAATACACAAGATAGGGTACTCATCAGAGTTTTGGAACCGATTTTTCGGTCGATGAAAAATGCGAAAAAATCATGATAAAGGCCGTGCCATTTTTTTGTTGATCAAATCAAAGTGTTCGAAAACAATTGCTGAATCACACGATTCGATGCATTTTTCCCGCATCGACCACAAATGCGATGTCAGTTTTGGCCTAGAGCCAAGACGGACGTTGGTAATTGCCTAGAGAAATGTTTCCATGTTTTTTTTTCTTTTACGCCTCGACTAAGTTTTCTCGGAAATAGCTTCCAGCTTCAGCCTCGCGCAATACCCGATAAAGCGACAAAAATACTCTTCGCTATTTTCCTTTTTTAGTTTTTAAATGATTTTTCTTAACACGGATATTTTTTTTTAGTCAGGAAGAAAATTTAATTATATCGATGTTAAAAAAAAATGGTATTTTTTGCAGAAAAAATGCCCGGAATACATATTGGGCCAGACGATGCTGGAGAACGTATCGGAGGACGGTCTGATGAGTTTCGCGCTCGCCGAGTGCGGCCGCGCTCAGGTTGCCCTGGCGAACGAGGCCGTGGATCACGAAGCCAAAGTCGAGCAGTACGTCGCGGCGCCGCTGCAGCACATACTCGAAACGGACGTTCCGAATATCGTGAAACACAAGAGAAACCTTGCGCGTCTCACGCTGGACATGGACAGCGCGAGAACGCGCTACCAGCAGGCGAATAAACACAGCGGCGGAGGTGAGCCAAGCGTATTCGCTCGACTTGCTCTCCCAGTGAAATTGTTTAATGTCAATCTAAATTGTATAATCGTCGGGACGAATTCTGTTGCGAAGGTACCGGAGCGACGAAGGTCGACAGTCTGCGGGAGGAACTGGAGGAGGCCGAGTCGAAGGTCGAGCAGTGCAGGGATCAACTCGCCGCGGAAATGTTTCAGCTTATGTCGCGGGAGACGGAACTTGCTCAAACGATAATACAGTACGTGAAGCTGCAGCGAGCCTATCACGAAAGTGCCTTACATTGCCTGGCGGATCTCATACCGGGACTCGAGATCTACATAAGTGAGATATTATTTGTATATGAGATCAATAAGGAATACATTTTTTACGATATTTAAAAATCGGAGGGTCAAAGAATGACCGACGAGCGCTTGGAAGTTAATAGATTAGTTGTTGATCGATCGAAGGATACGGGACATTGAATTTTATTTAACGGTCGATTTTTTTTTTACGATTATTGGAAATGGAAGGATCAGCGGCTGACTGACGATTGCTTAGAAATGAATAGATTAGTTATTGATCGATCGAAGGACATTGCATTTTTATTTATCGAGCGATTTTTTTTTCCGATCACTGAAAATTGTAGATTCAGAGAACGATCGATATTGCTCAAATATTAATGTATATGAGATCGTATATGAGATCAATAAGGGATACATTTTTTACGATATTTAAAAATCGGAGGGTCAAAGAATGACCGACGAGCGCTTGGAAGTTAATAGATTTGTTGTTGATCGATCGAAGGACAAGGTCTTTGGATTTTTATTTATCGAGGGTTTTTTTTTTTACAGTAGTTGAAAATCGTAGATTCAGACAACTATCGATGATTGCTTGGAAATTAATAGATTAATTGTTGATCGATCGAAGAATACGGGTCATTGCATTTTATTTAACGACCGATTTTTTTACGATTATTGGAAATAGAAGGATGAATAGATTAGTTATTGATCGATCGAAGGACATTACATTTTTATTTATTGAGCGATTTTTTTTTTTGCGATCGTTGAAAATTGTAGATTCAGAGAACGATCGATATTGCTTAAAAATGAATGGATTAGATATTGATCGATCAAAAGACAGGGGACATTGAATTTATATTTTACGGAGAGATTTTTTTTCTATTACAGACGACAATGAGATGAAGCCGGTTTACGGTTACCCTCTCGAGGAGCATCTCCGAGTGACGAACCGAAAGATCGCTCTGCCGATCCAGCTCTGCGTATCCGCGTTGCTCCGACTCGGCATGGAGGAGGAGGGACTCTTCAGAATAGCCGGCGGTGCGTCAAAATTGCGGAGGATCAAGCTCAGCCTCGACGCGTGTTGTCTGACCCTTCCAACGGCTCTGGAGTACAAAGATCCGCACGTCGTCGCCGGTGCTCTCAAGTCGTATCTCCGAGAATTACCCGAGCCTCTCCTCACCTACAAGTGAGTTCTCCAATTGGCGAAAATAAGAGAGTTGCGAAAAAAAAATGCATTCTCGGCTTCAACGAAACAAGTAGATAAGTAGAAAGTAACGCAGCACCGAGTGCGATGCGCTACACACATCGGAGAAACGACGTCGTGACTAATGCTCCGAGGCGACGAATGAAATTGATTTGACCTCGGGCAGCTCGTTGCACTTACTCGACACTCCTCCGCCGAGCGAGCGCGATGCTTACACGCTTAATGTAATAATGATGCAATCTAATTGGGACGATCAAAACTCATTCGTACCAATATAATATAAATCGGTACTCGCGGACCCGTCCAGCTGCGCTGTGCCGTTCGACGAATTAATCTAATATGTTTAACATACATTTTGTCATTGTTAGAATGTTTGCTCGATACGTTACGTTTTTTTTTTCTCGCAGATTGTATCCTGAATGGATGTCAGCTGCTAAGATAAGTCAAATAGACGCGAGGCTACGGGCACTGTGGGAGGTCATGCACAAATTACCACCGGCGAATTTTGAGAATCTACGATTCCTCATCAAGTTTCTCGCGGTTCTTACGAAAAATCAGGACGTCAATAAGATGTCGCCGCAGAACATCGCGATCGTTATCGCCCCGAATCTTATATGGAGTCCACAGGAGGATATAAATACGATGGTGTAAGTTGCCCGTCCGATGAGAGGATCTTGTCTACTCGGAACAAAAAAAAAATTGTCCTTTGGTAAATTTTTTTGTCACTCTTTAGTGACGCAAAGAAAATTCAACAAATGTATCCTTTGATAAATTCTCCTTGTCACTCTTTAGTGACGAAGACGAAAAATCTTAAAAATGTATCCTTTGATGCATTTTTTTCACTCTGGTGACAAAAAAAAAAAAAAAAAACACTAAAAATGTATCCTTGGATAAATTCTTTTTGTCACCCTTTAGTGACGAAAGGAAAATCCTCAGAAAGTACCCTTCGATACATTTTTTATTGTCACTCTTTAGTGACGAAAAAATAAAATAACTGGATTTAAAAAAATTTCCAGGATGAACATGAGCACGGCAAACAACTCTAGTCTTATAGTCGATCAGCTAATAACGTTCGCTGATTGGTTCTTCCCGGGCGACATAGACTTCGACCGTGATCTGGACTACAGGTACCGCATAGGTATCCTGAACGGTTCGGAGGAGCAAGTCGTCGTGGGTATGAGACGGTGCGTGTCGAACAGCAGCCTGAGCGATCACGGTGAGAGTCCGCCCCAGGGCAGTCCGAAGCCGGCGACGAGGAGAAAAAACAAGCCTGCCCCGACACCGCCGAGCGGCACGCCGGACAAGCACGAGAGAAGATCCGACGACAAACCACCTCCGGCGCCTGACAAGCCTCCGCGACCCTTGACAACGGCGACTCTCAATCGTCACACCTACAAGTCCCAGAAGCACGAGGTGAACGCCGAATTGTTGGCTCCGCACTCGGACGGCAAAGCCGAGAAGATCGCGGAAAAGCCGACTACCGACGGCGATCAGAAATCGCAAACGGTCGAAGCTGCAGCGAAAAACGATTATATTCCGTCGGACAACAACGAAGTGGTCGCCGAACCGCGGGTACAGAATCAAGAATCCGCGCCAAAGATCGAGGCGGAATCCGAGCGGAGACTCGGAAATTACGATCATGGCTTTCCAGCGATCGGATTCGAGGGATTGCTGAACGCGCGTGAAAATATTACCAATGTACATATCAAGAGCGGCGGCGAATCGGAACAGACCGAGAGCGCGACGCAGAAGCCCAAGCCCGTTCCGGCCGAGAAACCCTCCACCTTGGAGAGGCGAAGAATGCCCGTGGCTGCGCCGAGGAATTTGCCGAACGCGACGCAACAGAATCCAGGTGAGAGTGGATCTCTAATCGGACGAAAGTTTCAATGCTGGAGCATTTTTTTTTTTTTTTTTTTTTGCTTTCTCGTATAGGAAACTATGTTTTCGTACAAAAAAAATGAGATTTTAATGTCAAAGTACTTAAAATAGTCTAAATCGTCGAGAAATGCAATTTTTGGCTGGTGTCCGGATTGTACGTGTGTGTGTCTGTATGTATGCATGTATGTGTGATAGACTTGCATCTTTTGAGGATGTAGGAGCGCGATGAAAGGAGGGGATAGAGGTATGTGTCGCGCAACGCGATAACTAGACTCAGACAATCCAAGATTTCTCTTCGGAATGTCCGGTGATCATATTTTTTTTTTATGGAATATACAGAATCGTTAAAGCCCAGGGTACATTTTGATTCTGTATTTCGAACGACATCTGATCGACGAAGATGAAAAATACACAACAAAATTGCCTACGTTTCGCGTAATACGACTCCGCAACGTAGGCGCATTTTAAATTGTCGCACTTTCAACAGTGATTATTTAATCGAAATGTCCGGTGACCGACACTCAAATTTCACAGGTTTAACATATAAAAAAATAATTCTATGTAATACCAGGCCTGGGGCATGTACACTTTTAAAACGGCTGTAGATCGGAAACGGCTTGTAATTTCATACCATTTTCATGAAGATCGAGTCCAGATTTGAAATTTTATGCCATTTTGAAATTTTTGAAAAACGTTTGGTAGCTCCACTTACGTATATTTTGAGTTATCGTCCTCCACAGAAATGTAATACTATGATCAAATACTTTTGGTATTGAATTTCACGACAATCTGTCGAAGGGATCAGATTTTATGGAATTCTGATTTTTTTTTTGGGAAAAATTACTGCAAATAATCTAATTCCAGTAAACATAGAAGTATCGAGTTCACATTTGGCTCATTAATGAACTAACGCTGTCTGGTGTTAAATGATGTATCTAACAGTTTAAATTTTATAAGATTTTGACATTTTAGAATTTTTTTTTCAATCTGTATTTTACACCCTAAATACGTATCCGCATGAAATATCATTCCAGGCGTAAATTAAGTTGGATATTCATAATCAGCTCAAGGAAAAATTGTGCAAAGTAATGTGCACATTACTTCTTCATGTTTTACTATTTTATGCATAACTTCCTCCACGAGAACATTCAACGAATTTTTTTTAGCTCGTACCAAGATGTGTGCGCGCGTAATGTTCGTTTATGTGTGTGTAGGATAAATCTCCAATGATCAAGGTATTAAACATTTTCCTTTCTTTATTGCGATAACGGTTTTCTAATTACCGAATTCGCATATCGAGCATCGAAATTTCTCATAGCGGAAGTTATAAGCAAAACAGTAAAAAATGAGGAAACAATCTGCAAACGACTTTGCACCATTTCAATGAATTAACATTATTTTTCAACAACAACAAAAATGTGTCTACAGAGGAGACGATAGAGTTGCGCAGCAAAA
Organism: Exephanes ischioxanthus; assembly: GCA_958510785.1. Taxonomy (NCBI): domain Eukaryota; kingdom Metazoa; phylum Arthropoda; class Insecta; order Hymenoptera; family Ichneumonidae; genus Exephanes; species Exephanes ischioxanthus. The sequence goes on along the minus strand of OY294018.1, from coordinate 18,557,574 downwards.
CCGATGGCAACAGCGTTACCACAGTGGAGAGAAACAGCAAGCCGGCGATTCCCGAACGTCCGGCCGGACTGGCGAGACCCTCGAGCCTGATAAGGCCGCCTCAGCAGCAATCGTCGAGGCACAGTAACGACGTTAACTTAGATAGCGATCCCGGGGTAAGTCAGACGTGAGATCATCGCGATTTAATTATCGTCGATGTCCGCGTGTTCACATAATTTTTTTACATGCATTAAAAAAAAAAAAAAAAATCCTGTAAAGAAAATTATGAAACAAAAAATAATACTGAGATGCCCGATGCAGCCTCTGACTCTGGAGAGGGCTCACATGTACTCTGTCGACAAGCAACAGGTCAGTATAATACAAGTTCGTGGAACGAACGCCGCTTTGGTCAGCGCGTCCAGTGAGAGCAATGGAAACGGGGCTTCGAACTTGCAGAGAAGTCCCAGCGTGGGCAGTCGACCGGCCTCGCTGATGTCGCTGTCCGGCGAGCGACCGGAGAAACCGCCGAGGCCCGACATGCCGGAGCAGACCAGGGCCCACGCCAGAACGCGCTCCGAGGGCAACATTATCGACGTTCACACACAGACTGAAACAGTGATCGTTCCTAAGTCGCCGCAGCAACACACCCCGGCCTCGCCGCGGATCGTCCAGCGACCGCCCCGGCCCCAACCGCCGCCTCCGCCGCCGCCGACTCCTCGACCCAAAACCGAACAAGAGAGCACCAATCTCTGAGGAATGGAAAAATAAAAATAAAAAATGAAAATCGAATAAACGAACGAACGAATCGATAAACGAAGGGGATCGTTATGTTAGACGATCGAGAACGCGTTTATACATTATCGAACAAACTATCTTTTTATCTACCACTACGAGGGTAGAAGTTTAACTACTATTGCAAGGAACGTGACAATCGATCATTTAATTCGAATGTGAGAAATCCTGCCATTTAGCGTCGACGATGAAAAATATCATCACTGAGAGCTTCTTTTTTTTTTGTCGAGCCTCGAGATTTATTTACTATACGTATATATCATCGTAGCAATTGACTTTTTTCAAATATTTTACGTATGTAAAGAAAAAATGAAAAAATTATGTCTCTCTTGAACACATTCTCTCTGGCCTCGTATTTTTTTACGGCGTAGCATTTTTTTATACATACTTTGCAGTAAAGAATGAAAAAAACAAAATGGAAAAAAAAATTGAAAGATAATGGGGAGTTCGTCGCAAGATAGCCCGGCCCTAATCTCTATCTTCGATATTTCGATAAATATTGTTTGTATCTATAAAATATCGTAACAGCGCACAAAGCTCGGCGTGCTCGTGAATTGTAAAAGCCCGACTTGTGAGAGAAGAAAAAAAAAGAGAAAAAAATTGTGCTGGCTCTCGTATCGCGGTGCGCGTTATCGGATCGATTGTAAAGCGGTCCGTGTTAGGTCGATTGAATTCGAGCTCATTGTGCGATTCGGTGATAAGGTATCGAGATAAAATGTGATATGCGAATCGTCGTAGGGTGGATTTACCTGCGTTTATTTTATTAAACGCTTGTTCGAGACTGGGGCTCGTTATTGAGACATTTGTACGAATGTTTGGATTAAAAGAGAAAAAAAGGGGGCGCTGAACGACGAGTTAATTAATTGATTACGTGGGAGATAAACACGAGTCCAGCCAGTGTCAGACACTCAGGGACTACTTTGTCGCAATTGACGAGATCGTGTGCGTGAATCCGATGAAGGGAAAAAAACCTCTATCAGGGCTATGAACATTTACGATCGCCGATTTGTTTAAAATTAAATATCTCATTGACGAAAACACATATTTATTCGCGCCAACCCAAGGCATTTTTTTCGTAAAAATGACGGAAAGAAATCAGCGAATTGTTAATTGAAAATTTTCGATCTATGCATACGAAGAGTAGCGATAACGATCTTTTAGTTAAAGAAAAGAATGAAAAAATGTGTAACCGCATCGCTCACTATTTCCCCGTTTGAGGGCGATGAACGATCGTTTGATAAACGAATTTTTTTTAAACATACGTCCGCGCGTTAAATTGTAACGGCGGCGTTGAAAAAGGAGCACGCATTTACCTAAGGAAAGCTTAGGCTGTGAGTAAATTGGAGTATTAGAGGATTTATTTGTACATAAATAAAGTTTTTCTCTACTAAAAAATAAACAACAAATTAGAATTCCGATCGACGATCCCGATTAAACATTTTTTTATCGTTCTCTACGTTGAGCTAAAAAGACAGTCGTCTATCGTTCATCACAGGTGTCTATTAACAAATTCTAGATTTACCAATGACCGCCAAAAAGTAAAAAAAAAAAAAAAAAAAACAACAAATTAGGACTCCGATCGACGATCCCGATTTTTAATTATTTTTACAATCTCATTCCTTACGGTGAGTTAAAAAGACAGTCGTCGATTCCCATCGTTCATCATAGGTTTATTGACAAATTCTAGATACAAGGTTGACAAATATATCAAGTTTACACGACTATTACTTTTATAAATTTTTTTTTATTATATTTTTTGTTTAAATAGATCGATAGTTCAAAACATGTTTACGAGCTGTTTGTCGGCGACGTCCTTGGGGCTCATGCCGTCGTTGTCCTCGAGTAGTTTGGCTCCGAGGGACATGAGGTATTCGACGGCCTCGACGTGGCTGCAGGAGGCGGCGTAGTGTAGAGCGGTCTGTCCATTGGAGTCCTGAGCGTCGAGATCGGCCCCGGCCTCGACGAGACACTTTATCGTCGCGACTTGTCCGCGATCGGCGGCCCAGTGAATGGGCATCATGCCGTTCTCGTCCGCGTCGTTTATTCCCGAGGGATCGTCGGCGAGCGCGGCGAAGACTTTCTCATCGTCGCCGTCCTTCACCCAGTCGAGAAGTGTCTTGTCGGAGTCGCGCAACTCGGCGTCGGTGCTCGCCAGCGTGCTCACCGCGACCCAAGCCCTCGAGCCGAGCCGCGAGTTTTGCTCCCAGGACGGATCGAGCTTGCCGACCGCGCGTATGTAGTTCTCCATAGCGAGTTCCTTGCTCATCCCTCCGAGATTCTTCCAGGCGTCCCACTTGTGCTTCGCCTGAGTCTGATACCAGTTCGGACGCGGTATGTCGCACATGCCCGATGTCGCCTGCTTGTACAGCCCGTAGAATCCCAGAAGCTGGCCGGTGTCCAGCTCGGCAACGAGGGACTGAAGGTGATTCGCCGCACGGGAAAAAGTCTCCTCGAGCTCGCTCGATGTCGGACTCTCGCAATCGGCCATCCTCGAGTCCGTTTATTTAGTGTTTTTTTGTTTGTTTTATATCTCTCTAGTGTTTCTATTTTCCCCCACCCCTCGATAGTTGAAAACTACGTGATTACGAAATGACGATGATTAAAAAAAAAAAAAAAAAAAAAAAAAAAAAAAAAATAGAGCTTTTTCGAGAGCGCTCTATTCGTTGCTGACTCTGACCATGAGGTTTTTACCCTCGAGCTTGTGAACGCGCCTGTTTATTATGGACTCGTAAGTGTCCTTGTTCAGTACGTCGACGAAACCGTAGTGCTTGCTCAAGCCAGTGTCCCGGTTGAATATCACCTTGGCCGCCGATACGGGACCGAATTGGGAGAAATATTGTTTCAACTCCAATCCGGACACGGTCCACGGCAGATTGCCGACGAATAATCTGTAGAGACCCTTTCCGGCTCTGTTAGCAGCCATGACAAATTTGGATTGTTTGAATGTTTTTTTTCTTTTTTTGTTTTTCTTCGTATTTAACCGACCCGGCGTATGTCCAGCAGGTGGATCGTGTGATCCTGCATCAACTCGTGAACGCTTATACCGGAATCTTCGCCCAGTCCGACGAGGGACACGTGAGTGCAGGCGAGTCCCCACTTGCTCAGCAGATGCTCGATCGACCAATCGGCGCTGCGCTCCTGGTACGTGCAGAGAAACTTTGCCGAGGGATTTCTCTCGAGGAGAAAGGCGACCGTTACGATGATCTCCTCGAAAACTGACGGTTCGTAGAAACAGTCGGAGCCGAGAATCAGGTCCAGTGGACCCACCGAGAACAGACCGGAGAGAAATATTCCCCAAGTTATTCCGACTATCTTCACCTGGGAGAGGACGCCGTTCAGCTCGCAGCTTCTCTTTATGTGCTGCAGACTCTTCGGCAGACTCGCCGAATCGCTCAGAGTGACGAGGGCACCGCACTTGCTCGCTACTATGCCCGGTAGAGCCGTGCCCGAACCCAGTTCAAGCACTCTCTTGCCGACTAGATCTTCCCTGTGCTCCCAGAGGAACCACGCGAGAACCGGAGCCGACGGCCAAGTGTAGAAGCTGTAACTGGCTTGCAAGAGCTGTGGAAATCATAAATGATCGTTATTTTTTTCACAACAAGGAGTGATTTTTTTAGAATTTTTTCTTTTGTTTTTAAGACGATTTTGGAAAGTTTTTTTTTTAAAGAAATTTATAGAATCTACGCCGAAGAAGCGAATTTTCGATTTTCTTCGATTTTTTACACTAACCAGAATGAAATGCGCAAGAGGAGCAGAAACTTTTCTCTTTTTTTTTATAATTAATAGTTGGGACAGTGCGAGAGACCAAACGTGCTGGATAAAGTGCAAAATCTTTGAATCTTTGAATATTGTAGATACTCATTATTTTTTACGAAACGGAGTGATTTTTGAGAAATCATTATTTTTTATTTTACCTATTGATAATAATTTTTTCACTTTTTTTTTAAAGTTTATATTGACAGTTATTGATGCTCAAGCAGTGAACCAGTATGAAAACAGACTCGAGTCTCATATGTTTAGGTGTGGAGTTGAATGCCGTTCTGCTCTGATCAACTAAATCCAGAAATATTGCAGATATATCCACATGTATGTGCAGCTGAAATAGGCGTTCTTATATTCCAGTCTGCTCTCAGTTCAGGGTTTAGTTTTGTTATCAAAATGGACAAAATCTGTCCCACAGAAAGAATTGGATGTACTGTTGGCAATAAAAAAAAACCATCTAGCAGTGAACAGTCACGAATGAAAAAATACATAACTGATCTGCGTTCAAGAACACGAACTAAAAGAACAGAGCTGGGTCGATTTGCATTTAAGAATGCACCCTTTATTTGATGAGATTTTTGTTGAGCAGATTATATAAGTTTTTACTTCCTTTCTGTACGCATTAATAATAACAATAAGAAATAATCATTTCCGCGACGGTCTCAGAAAAAATTATTTTTCGGTCGAAAATTGATTGAAACAACTGGGAAGCGATTAGTTTTTTAATTGTCGTCACGGATTCACGAACAGACCGGCGATTTTTCGGGACGAACCAAAAAAAGTGCGTAACACCGATAGGAAATTATTTTACTTTTTGTAAAAATAACTAAACACTACAGTGCGAGAGATCGAAAGTGCAGGAAAAAATGCAAGCTCTTTAAAAAAAATAATACATATTCATAATTTTTCACAAAAAGGAGACAATTTTTAGAACATATTTAAAAATTTTCGCTACGATCTCTGAAAGATTGTTTTCTTCGGTCGAAAATTGGTTGAAATAACGGTGAAGAGGCAAATTGCCGATTATCGTCACGGATTCCCGAACGGATCGGCGATTTTCGGGACTAACCAAAAAAAAAAGTGCGTAACCCCAGTAGGAATTTTTCAGTTTATTTTCTTCATAAAAATAATCAACCGCTATGACAGTGCGAGAGATCGAGAGTGCAGGACGTCGGGGCTCACCTCGGGAATGTAAATTTCCAACGATTCGTCGTGTTCACCTTCTTCGCGGGAGCGACGAGACGTGAAAAAGAATTTTTTCACTTGCTCGGACGAGACTCCATCGGACATTAGGCCGTGCGCGGATGAGGTCGTGTCGAACCAAATTCTTCCTTCTAAACCGGGCATCACTGAGCCTCGAGCTTGGCATGTTAATTACTCCCGTCGTTAATCATAATTACTCGTTGTCTTTCCGACTCTTTATTCTCACGATTAAAGATCTTCGCTGTTCGCGGAATCGAGAAAAATTAGGCTTTGTGTTGTTGAGAGTTGTCCGCCATACGAACAGGCGGCGCATGCGCATTGGCGTCGTGAAATCGCCGTTGCAGTTCCGCTTGTTCGCGAGAGATGGCGCCATCGGCGCATCGTCCCGCGCGCCGGTAAAACACATCGGGACGCTCAACAGAAAATCTCTCACGACCTTTAACATTGTCGAAGTTGTAAAAATGTTTTCGTGCGCTTTTTTTTCTTACAAGTTCCGGATGAGATCTTGGAATCTCCCCGATTGTATGTTTATCAACCGAACAATCTGTAGTCAGAAAAGTTATTTTATTCGAACGGGCAGTGTGTTTGTTTACCAATTTCCAGAGCCCTTGAACAGTCAGTTGGGTCGTCCGGCCAAGTCCCTATTTTTTTTACTAATTAGGGACATTTCCTTTTTTCTAATATCGTTGTCAACATCGTTTGCGTGAAGCTGGCGAGCGATATTATACGCTTTATCAAAGAGATCTTATTGTCGACGATAAAGAAACAATGGTTTTTTTTAAATCCAATCGTCGAAGGATCAATTTTTTGCGGCGTAGCGTCACATAACCAGCGCAGCCTCACGCGATGTTCCTGCCGAACGAGTTGACAACAATCATTCAATCGTGAGAACGTACAATCAAGAGTGCCGGAAAAGCGTGGCACGAAAAAAAAGAAGAAAGACGAGGAAGTTGCAGTAATTGTGGCGAGATTAGTGAGACCTAACGTTTATACCTATATATATTTATATATATATATGTGGACGCATTAGCGAAGTGACGCAAGGCCGGATGTTCAACACTCGGCGATCGTGATGAACGCGACGATTCATCCTTATCGTGTAAGTTGCACGCTTATTTGGATTGTTCCTCTCATTCCTATTTTTCTTTTTTTTATTACCGAACGTAAAATTTCATGTCTTTCCTGAAAGAAAAAATCATACGGGTAACCCGAACGCGTTGAGGCGAAACCGGAAATACTTTCACCGACTTTGTACAGCCTCCTAGAACGTATTATGATTATCTAGCCGGCGTCCCGTGGCCGTGCAATCGCGATAATGGCCGTCCTCAGAAGAGAAAGGTAATTCTAAGCTTCAACTCGGCAAAGCATTCTCGTATCTTACGAATAATAAACTTGTCTCTGGCGGACCATATTCTTTTCTTTTTACTTCCTCTCTCTACAAGGATATGTATCGTAACAGGATAAATTTAGCTATCGCACGACTACACCGACGCGAGTGCGCAAGGCTCTTGTGGTCGGGACAGCCCACATATAGCACGTAAATATTTTTGAAAGGTTTCGAATTTTTTTTTTTTTAATATTGACAATATTTTATCGATGTTAAAAACGTTTTGACAACATTTTTTGGTCGCTCATAAATCTTATCGAAATATAGTTGTTGAATGCTGTGACCGATGAGAAGATATATCTCATTGATGTGCTGCGGCTTCGAAACGGTACAATTTCAGAATCCTCTTCTTTGGTTTTTTAAAGAGACAAAGAGACTCACTTTACGTTTCCACTTTGGTCTTATCGAAATGTTTCACTGAAAGATTTCTAAAAATATTTCAAAATATTTTGTCACTATGTTTAAGAGATATTTCGCAAGATTTTAAAGATTGAAAATATTTCTAAAATGATATTCAAATATTTCGTGCTGTATGGGAGTGTAAGTGGAAGTGACATTGGACAGTAGAAGAAAAGGTAATTCTAAGTTTCAACTCGGCAAAACATTCTCGTATCTTGCGAATAATAAACGTGTCTCTCGCTGACCATATCTTTTTCTTTTTTCCTCTTTCTCGATAAAGATACATATCGTAACAAGGACAGTATCGTAATCGGATAAATTCAGCTATCGCACGAATTACATCATGTAAGTAGAGTGACAGTAGAAGAGAAGGTAATTTAAGTTTCAACTCGACAAAACATTCTCCTACCTTACGAATAACAAAAACTTGTCTCTAGCGAGCTAAATTTTCCGTAATTTTTTCCTCTTTCTCTACAACGATATACATCGTAATAGGATAAATTTAGCTATCGCACGAACACATCGACGCGAGAGCGCGCAAGAGGCTCTCTCGTGTTCGTGACAGTGTGCGGTCCACTGGCGACTCTTAATAAGCCGTAATTCTCTCCATTCTTAACGCAGCTGTGCAGTCTCGAAACGAGAGGCACGAGCGAGGACAGATAGAGGAGAGCTCTTCTCTCCATTGTCGAGAGATAAAGAGAGAGAGGCGAGCGCGCGTTTCTTCGATCTGGAACGGTCTCGTGTGCGGGCCGTTCCAGAACAGCACGCGCTCTCCTGCCGCCCACATATTAACCGGCCTCAGGCCCCTCGGCCTTACGCTCGCGCGTCGCCGTGTACGAAAATATACGTGCACGCCACTTTGAACGGCTCTTTTCACAGACACAGTCGCCGTTCTCGCGCGCACGATCTCCGAATCGTGATATATCTTGCATATTCCGAGAGGCGCTCGCGTCGCTTGCTGCCTCTGCTGTGCGCGCAACCTTCCTTAAATCCCGACACCTACGTGCCCTCCTACGTGCTTCTCGTATTGCCTCAATAGTTTCCAGCTACGTATATATGTATATATATATGTTACCCGAGAATTACATATTCCCCGGCTACGTCTCTTCACCGGCCGTGTCGCTATAAACGCGACGAATTTATCTTTCGCTTTCTTCTTTTAATTTCGAGAACGATTCAGAGACTCGGATTTTCATTCTAGGGTGATTTTTTTTGCTGGCTATTATGAAGAACGGGGGAAAAACAATCAAATAATCGGAACATGAAAACATAGAAAACGTTTGACCTTAATGTTTTGGAAATGAGCTTGAATTTTTTACTCTGAGAACCTTGAAATTCTTGAGAAAATCCTTGAAATGTCATTCAATTCTATTACGATTTTATTTATGTTTTTAAAAACTAGTTTTTATTATTACTGTTTTTTTTTTCTTTTCTAGGGAGAAGAGACGATTTGACGAAGTTGCGTCAGCAAGGAATCCCGATTACATATTCTCTTGCTACGTGTTCGTGACGAATTTATCTTTCGCTTAGGGAAGACATTTTTTTTTTTCGAGAACATTTCCGAGACGCGGCTTTGCGATTGGCAAGGGTGATTTTTTTCTCTGGCAATTATGTGGCGCGGAAGAAAAAAAAGGAGCAAATAATCGGAACATAGAAACCTAAAAAAACATGGCAACATAAAAAAGTCCATGAATTTCGCATGACCTTAAAGTTTTGGAAACGAAGTTGAATTTTTTTTTTCGATCATTGGAATTCTTGAGAAAATTCTTGAAAAGGTCATGCAATTTTATTTCGAATCTGTCCTAAGACCGTTCGATATTTAATGATGTTTCTTAAAACTCTATTATTATTATTGTTTCTATCTTATTTTTTTCTAGGAAGAAGAGAAGATTCGACGAAGATGCCTCAGCAAGGAATTCCGAAGCACCAGAAAGAAAAGGATTGAACCGACCAGGAGACGACCTTGAAATTTTTATTTTTCTACATCCTCGAAATTCTTGGGAAAATCCTCGGAAGGTCATTGAATTTTATTTCGAATTTGCACGAAAAACCTTCGATGTTTCATTAATGTTTCTTAAAACTGGTTATTATTATTATTATATATTTTTTTCTCCCAGGAAAATAAGCTTCGACGAAGATGCGTCAGCGAGGAATCGCGAAGCTCCAGGAAGCAAAGGGTTGATGTAAAAAAAAAAAGTCACGAGTTCGACGGCGAAACTGGAGGGTAAGAGCGAGAGAAGTAACGGAGAGCGGGTTTTGTGTCGAGAACGCAGTTCGCTCTCGATCTCATTGCTCCCAATCTTCTCAATCATCTTCTCAATCCCGCTGCTGCGGTTGCCGCCGATGCTCGGCGCGACCCGTTGAATCATACTAGAGACGCTTTTGACCTCTCGTCTACGTCCGCGAGATCGGGTGCTTTATGGTTCTCGGACCGTGCGGACGTCGAGCGTGGAAAGGGGGGGGGGGGGGGGGGGGGGAGACACGTGGGCTGCGCGATGCACGGCGCAGGGACCTGTTGCACGTGGCGCGCCTTATTTCGTAGTCGCTTTTCACCCTCCTGCTCGCTTCTCGCTTCCCTGCAACCAGCATGAATAACAGGCCAGCTTTCGTCGAAGGGTGTCTCTCGTTTGCTCGTGGAACTGGAGACCCGCCGTCGCTCCATGTGTGGATCGCCATCGTGGTCGCCCGAAGACACTCGGAGAGCCGAGACTGCGCAGCTGGTCCTCCTCGCTAGCGAATGTATTTCGTATTTGTAAAGGGAGAGAGGGTGCTACGGCGCGCGGGTTTTTTTTACACCATAATATTAACTAGCGTCGAGTTTCAAAATCTTGAGAAATTCTCTCTTCGATTACTCAACTCGAATTTCGATACAGGTTTTTTTACGCTGATATGCCATTTCGTCTCGAAGATTTTGTTATTCTTATCGGAGGAAAAGTTCTTAGAATGTCGGGGACGGTTTGCATCTCTTGTTAATAAGTGTCTGGAAAGAGAATTTTTTTTGCCTTTTTTTTTTTTGTGTACTTGCTCGTTCGCCAATGTATTTCCTGTTTGTAAAGGGAAAGAGGGTGCTACGGCGCGCGGGGTTTTTTTTTACACCATAACATTAACTAGAGTTTCAAAATTTTGAGAAATTCTCTCTTCGATTACTCAACTCGAATTTCAATATATCGACATTTTTTACGATGATACGATCTCGTCTCGAAGGTTGTTATCCTTATTGGAGGAAAAGTTTAAAAAACGTTGGGAACAGTCTGCATCTCTCGTTGATAAATTATGGGAAAGAAAACGATTTTTTTCCGCCGATTTATATGTAACAGGTTTCCAAAGTTGTCTCTTAGCTGAGGAAAAATTTGTAGCAGGCTCGAGGGACGAGTCAATCGGAACTGAAAGTTTTTCTTCGTTCTTTTCAGGTCTCGTTGCTGCCGCCGGTGGATTAGGATTACCGTGCAGGCCCCGTAGCGAGGGAGATACCGAGGGAGAGACTGCCACATGAGATCCTTGAAACTCGAAGCCCCTCCGTCGTGTGCACTTGGAAACCCCGCAGCTTATGTACCCTCTCGGCGGGCAATAAACAGACGTGCCTGAGGGTGTCTCATCCATAGCGAGCCCGAGAGAGCCGTTCGTTATCGGGTAGGAAAAAAAATAGAAATAAAGCAACAGGTTATCGCTTTTGAAATAGAAATAATTATCGCTTTTTCATGTTCAAGGGAGGAAACGAGCGGTCGCACTAGGGATAACGATTAGCGGCTTTAAGGCGGTCAAGAAACAGGTGGATTTTCAACATTTTTCTTAACGCGGCTGTTGAAAGGACACATTCGGGTTTTTAGACACACTTAGTACAAGGTGTTATGAAGTTTGAGTTTTTTTCGTTATTGGAAAATATAAATTAACGGACTCTTTAACAATTAACAGCGGACATTGAATTTCAAAATCTATTCGTCCGATAGAGTTGAAACTTAAGCAGATCATAAGATTTTCTATCTAATGAACGGATAATAAAAAAAAATTAATTTATCTGTTAATAACAAACGATCAAGGTCATTGTTTTTTTCGACGAAAAAAAGATTAACCCTTTATTAGTCGCACTTCTATCCCCACTCTTGGGCGCTACCGTAGCAACGCGTTGCCCCCACTCCGCGGCAGTTAGTCGCGTTTCGGGCGCTGTGACTTATAAAGGGTTAACATACGATTAAGGTCGTTTTGTTTCTTTTCGCCGAAAAAAACAATGTTAATACTTTGTTATTAACAAATAAATAAACTTTTTTTTAAAAATCATCCCGTCATTAGATAGAAAATGTTATAATCAAGGATCTGTCGAAATTTCAACTTAATCAAACGAATAGATTGTGAGATCGATGTCCGTTGTTAATTGTTATTTGATATTTTTCAATTAAAAAAAACTCAAACTTCATTACACCTTGTATTAACCGTATGTAAAAACCCGATACTGTCCTAATAGCCGCGTTTAAAAAAAAACGTGGAAAATCGACTAGTTTTTTTGTCCTTACGCTAGTGATTTAAAAGGTCGGACATGCTAGAGGACGAGCAGGAAATGCTTGAGATATTTTGCGTCCGGACAAACCTCTCGGTCCTCACCGGTTCGAGAGTGTCTCGAACTTTTAAATTCGTCCTCGTTCTCGTCGGCATATTCGCGGCTACGCGGTAACAAGGAGGGGTCTCGCAGAGTCGGCGAACTCTCTCGCTCGATCGAATATCGATTCTTCTCGAGCTTCCTCGGGACAGCCGAAGCCTTATCGATCCTCTCGTCCTGCTCGCCCGATCTTCGCTTCAACGGTAGAATCCAGACGATATCCACCGAGGAATGCGGTAACTGTGCCTCGTCCCGTGTACACACCCGAACGGCGCTGACTTTCACGGAACCGGAAGATTTTCGTGCTCGCTCACCCACGAATCTTGCTATCGTTGCCGAAGCCTTTTTTCCCCAACTTTCTCATCGCTCACGGCGTCTATGAAAACGATCAAGCATCGGAATTTGAAAAAAGAAGCGACGGAAATGTTACGTTAAAAAAAAAATTGATGAGTATAGACACCGGATATGGGACGCAGGGTGAGCGAGCGCGATTATGAATTCCTATCACGTTGCATAGTTAAATTTTTCGAGGATGCTCGTCGAGAGCCTCCCGAGTACTTAGTTCCGAGGGAGCCGGAGCAGTCGGGAAATCGATTCACGCATCCAGCTCACGTTCGCATATGAATAGTCAGTCTGCCTCGGGTATACACAAACAGTCTTTGTTGTTATTGTCGTCAGAGTTTTATTTATAGATCGAGCCCGAGCGTATGGAAAAAATTAATCCCGGTGGCTTGGAACAAAAATAAGATCGTTTTTTCTCTTCAGAAAAAATTAATTGACTAATGAAGATTTCGTTGTTATTGTTTCAGGATCAAAGTCGATGAAAATATCGACACATCTTTGGCCGCGAACAGCAAACTATCGCGCGAGGGTCGGACGTTCGATGTGGAAGGATGCGTCGCCATTGGAGCTTCATGGTACGGGCAATAAAAATAAGGCTTTGTTGGAAGTTCCGCAGAAAAAATGTATCAATGTGATTCGTTCGACTAATGAAGATTGCGATTGCGATTGCGATTACGATTACGATTACGATTACGATTACGATTACGATTACGATTACGATTACGATTACGATTACGATTACGATTACGATTGCGATTGCGATTGCGATTGCGATTGCGATTGCGATTGCGATTGCGATTGCGATTGCGATTGCGATTGCGATTGCGATTGCGATTGCGATTGCGATTGCGATTGCGATTACGATTACGATTACGATTACGATTACGATTTATAATACTTATTATTATTGTAGGATTAAAGTCGATGAAAGTATGGACACGTAGTTAGCAGCGGAGAGTACACGATCTCGTGAGTGTCAGACGATCGATGTGGATGGATGTATCGCCGTTCGAGGTTCGCGGTACAGGCGGTGCGCGAGTCCGAACGAGGGGGCGCCGAGTCGAGGACACACCTACGCCCTCGAGTCTCAGACAGGGACCAGCATTAATCCCAAGGTTGGCAACGGACAGAGAGATCTGCCACGAATTGGTTTATGCGAAGCTCACCCTTTCTCTCGCCCTTCCATAGCCCTTCGCTCGTCTCGGCTCGATCCTGCGCTCCATCGTTTCACGGGACACAATGATATCGCACTGGTTCCTACGAATTCGCATTTCGTAAAATAACCAACGGATATTACTCGCCGGCGGTCGAGAGTATAATGCATAAAAAAGAGAGAAGAACGACGAGAGGAATGCATGAGAGGCAGAGAAAGAAGAAAAAAAAAAGTTCGAAGCAAAGAAAACGTTCAATATTTAATGGTCTCGGTCGAAGCGTCGTTGCTCGGTCGGGTCGATGGAGACCGTGCCTTTTTTCGAGATTACAGTATGCACGCGTGTGTATATGAGAGTCGTGCATACGTACATAATAACATAGCGTTGTCGCTAACCGAAAATTCGGATCGGGTCCAGAGCGCGTAGTAATCGTATGCAGCACGGGCGCGCCCGCGGCTTTTTCTGCCTCATTCTTCTTCTTCTTCTTCTTCTTCTTCCTCGCCCTCCTCTTCTTGTTTCGTTGCTTTTCCTTCTCTTCCTCTTTCTTTCGTCTTCGTTATCCTTGTTACTCGATCGAGACTTCTTCTTCAGCCTCCTCGTTCTCCTCGTCTTGTTTCGTTGCTTTTCCTTCTCTTTCTCTTTCTTTCTTCTTCGTTATCCCTGTTACTCGATCGAGACCTCTTCTTCTTCGTTCTATAGATACCTATATAGGCTATGACAAGCTATACTATAACACACGATATAATATATTCGCGGCCGTTTCTCGACTCACCAAACTGGTTTTCTTTCAGTGGCTACGCGCGAGCACGACGACAACCACACGAGCGACGACGACGATGCCGAGGAGGACGTTCGATCTCTGTGCACACCACCAGGGGGGGGACTTGTCGGTCGGTTGATCGTGTTCGCTCGGCTACCCCAGCCTAATTACGGCTCTCTCGGATCGACCGATCCTGACTCAACTGATCGACGATTCTAATATTCAGGGAGTTTCGTCAAAGTTTCTTTAGACGATCGGCTCGAATAGATCCGGTGAGATTATCCGTCTCTTATCTGAAATCTAGCTGATCGCTCTTCGGCTCCGTTCGCTCGAGCTGAATGACACTCCTCGCTATTTTGGAAGGCAAAAAAAGCAAAAATTTGTAAGGTCGAAACAGTAACTCCGATACTCTTATAAAAAAAAAATCAATCGTCCAGCTAATCTCGCACTTGTTAAAAATCATAGCTGGTATTCAAAAACCACGGATAGACTATAAGAGATAACCGAAACGAAACGGAAAACAAGAATAGTAAATAGGGTGAAGCGTAACGGATTTTTTAAAATTATTAATGCAACGAACGTAAAGTAGTTCTTACTTTATATTCGGTGCATAAAAAAAATAAAACAAAAAATCGGCTATACTCCAACCGACCTATCGAAAATAA
Organism: Exephanes ischioxanthus; assembly: GCA_958510785.1. Classification (NCBI taxonomy): domain Eukaryota; kingdom Metazoa; phylum Arthropoda; class Insecta; order Hymenoptera; family Ichneumonidae; genus Exephanes; species Exephanes ischioxanthus. The sequence goes on along the minus strand of OY294018.1, from coordinate 18,542,543 downwards.
CTGATCCGGCGAATTCCGCACATGTTACAAATCATGGCTAGTATGAAAAACCACAGTTAGATGCCTGTAAAGAGGTAACGGAACCGAAAAATAAACTAAGACTGGTAAATAGGGTCGAGCGTAGCGGAAAATATAACATTTTTTAAATGCAACGAAGGTAAAGCGCAAAGTAAAAGCGGAAAGAAGAAATAACACACGAAGTACCGATAGAAAAAGCGACTGGAACTACCCCCAAGAGAAACTCAACGAAAATTGCACGTTAACCCGTGTGTTATTTCGATGCACGGTTATACGAGTTATATTCGCGCACGCGATATATACTGTGCATATATGTCTTAGCCAACTGCGTAAGCGGCACGAATATTATAATCATGAAATCTCGCGATCGTGCCACTCCCATATCGCATCCCGATTCGCGTCTGTATCCGCGCATAAACGAAGTAAATATTCCGAATACACACACACACACAAATGTAAGTGTATTGGCGACTGCAAATATCTCGTTAATGCAAGCGACGATCGGTGAACTGGAACAGCCTAAAACGGAGCACTGCTATCTCTACGATTTCTGCTCACTCATAAATACATACATATGTGTGTGTGTCTGTGCGTACAGGAATAAAACATACGTTCGCGGTATGGTGACATAAGAAGCCAAGCATTTAAGCGAGGAGAGCAGAAAGCAGGACAACTTGAGCGCGTGCACAGAAACCGGCTTATTTTTTTCCCTTTGTACGGGGCTGTAAGGACTTTTCTGCTTAGGCCACTCCCCGTCGCGGTACAAGACGATGGTCTCTATAATCCACGGTATATGCCGACGGCTGAAAATCAAAAGGGCGTAACTCGTGTCCTTCAACGTTGGAGTTACGCCCTTTCATTTTCGGCCGTCGATATATGTGATCTGGTACAGTTATATATATATATATATATTTGGGGCATTTCACGTCAAATCAGCAGCCCATGTTCCTCATCCCCGTCGATGTTATTCATTTTTTTTAGTATGATGTTCTTACCGGCCCATAAGGGTCTCAGAATGTTCCGATTTTTTTTTCACCACCAGTGAAATTTTTTTATCCTCGAAAAATGAATTGCGCAAACAGTTTTAAAAAATCTGAAAAAATCCACACTGATTCTGTGACTTAAAATATGATTTTTAAGCATCACACGATGATGGGATCTCAATATTCACTATTCTTTCGCAAGTTTGTTGTTTCTTTCATGTCGCAATTGAAATTTTTATTTTTTTGATCGGTCATAATCATAACTTTCTCAAAAATCAATGGATTTCATTTTTTCAGAAGTTTATAAAAATACGAGAAGGCCCGAATAAAATTGGTATCAGAAAAACAAAAAAAAGTAAATATTGAACCCTCATCATCGGATGGTGTTTAAAAATCATATTTCCAATCATAGAACCAGTGTGAATTTTTTTAAAAGGCCTTTACAGAATTGGTTCTTTGAGGATTAAAAAATGTCACTGGTCGTATAAAAAGTTTCAAAAAAATCCCGAGAGCCTTATGGGTTGGTAAAAACATTTCAAAAATTGGCTGCTGATTTGACATGGAATATCCCATATATAATATCTATATATATATCCCATATATAATATATATATATATATATATATATATATATATATATATATATATATGTTTATGTATACACAGTGTATAGGAGAACATACGAGTGGCGCGCGCGGCCGATAGGACCGGTCCAAGTGAGTTGGCACGAGCTCTCTCGCCGAGCAGCATGCCTTATCAGACCACTTGTAGCATTTTCCTGGCCACTCAATGCCTCCAGTGCGAAAATAAAGCACGGAGATATAAACGAGCGGAATTGCCGTAACGCCGATGGAGAACGGCTCGGCTGTTGCTGACCGAGAGACAGAGAATCCGTTTAAATATGGTAGTCGGCGGAGTACCATAAAAGAATGAGTTTGCAGTAGACGGATAAGGCACTATGTTGATCCCGTCGAATAAATCGATCGAGATTCCTAGAATTTTTTTTTTTTTCCTCCGAGCATACCGCTACAGGTAATTCGATTATAGTCTCATATCTCGTGGCAGTTGCGAAAGAGTTAACGACACTAAAATAGCTAGGGTTTTAGTTTTTTTTTCGACCCTGTACATTGATGTAAAAAAAGTAATCCCGAGTGAATAAAACGCGTATTCGTCTCGTATCCCTCGAAGTAGGTTTAATTATTCTCGATCGGCAAAAGTTGATCGTTATAGTTTTTTTTTCTCGAATTCTCCGAGACACCGAAGGCTCGATTGATAAACAGCGTAATAATTTTAATTTTTTTGTTTTCTCATTGAAACTTGCGAAATCGTGCGTACCGTCCTTCGTCTTTGAAAGGATAAGTTATTATGTTGATCCCGTGGAATAAATCGATCGAGATTCCTAGCACTTTTTTATCTATCGAGTACACCGGTACATTGATTAAAAAAAATCTGATCTCGAGCGGTAAAACACGTGTCTGTCTCGCGCCCCTCAGAGTAGGTCTAGTTTTTCTCGAGCGGCAAAACTTGATCGTAATAGTTTATCTCGTACCAATTGTGGAAGGGTTAACGAGACTAGAATAGTGCGGTTTTTTTTTCGAACCTTTGCATTAATTAAAAAATAAATCTCGTCTCGACCTGTAAAATACGTTTCCGTCTTGCCCCCTTCAAAGTGGGATTAATTTTCTCGATTGGCAAAAGTTTATCGTAATTGTTTTATTTTTTCGGATTCTCCGAGATGCATCGAACTGTCGATCTATAAACAGAATAATACTTTAAAAAAAAGTCTCATCTCCAGCGGTAAAACAAGTGTCCGTCTTGCCCCCCACCCCTCAAAGTAGGTTTAATTTTCACGACCGGTAAAAGTTGATCGTAATCTTTTTTTTTTCAGTTTCTCCGAGACGCATCGAACTCTCGATCGATAAACAGCGTAATAATTTTACTTTTTTTTTCTCTTTCAAGCTTGCGAGAGATCGTGCGTGCCGTCCTTCGTCTTCGAAAGGAGTCCATGGTCGTTCCCGTACGGTCGGGACTCTCTCGAGAAAGCGATCCTCGTCGTCGTCTTCGTCGTCGCCGCCGCATCGCGAACCCTTTTTACTCTGCTTATGGTACGTATCGAGAAGGGCGAGCGAATCCGCCCCTGGGCTTCGCCGATCGCGCTGCCGCTACGGTCCTCTCTCTCGACGTATACTCGCCGATTCGCATTCTTGGCAAGCTCGATCGCGGAGAGAAGCTGACCGATACCCGATTCGCGATCGGCGAGCCGATCGCTTTGTGTTCTGTCCCTACGCTGCCGCTTTCATCTGCAACTTACTCCATACTTGTCCGCGCTTTCGGCCTTAGGCTTTCGCCCTTCGAAACCCCCTGTTGAATATATGCAACGAGTTTCGACCAAAAAAATATATGATTCACTTCGGTAGAAATATAGAAATGTTTGTTTTATAAAAAAAAAAAAAAATGGTTAAGAAATAAATAAGGTAGAATTAAAGTGACGAAAAATGCTTTTAAGCGTGAAAAAATGTCTGTTCCTCGATTCGAAAGTTTCGATTCCTCACGGAGGAAGAAAATCGGAGCTCTGATCGAGTTGGAAAAAAATAAAATTGGAAAGATTCGTCAGCGATTCGGAAGAGTGAATGTCCAGAGTTTCGAGCAAAAGATTTATATTTCTTCGACACAAACATAGAAAAAATAAAAAAATTGGTAAAGAAATAAATAAGGTCGAAATTGACGAAACATGCTTCGAAGGGTAAAATAAATTCTCTGTTGCAGGCTCCGAATGGATTGGCAAGTTTCGCTTCGTCACGGATTAAGAAAATCGAAGCTCCGAGCGAGTAGAAAAAAAAGACATTTGGAATTTTTCAGCGATTCGGAAGAGTGAACGTCCAGAGTACCGACAAAACAATATTTCTTCGGTACAAATACAGAAAAACTAAAAAATGAAAAAAATCGGTAAAGAATTAAATAATGTATTTATTGACGAAAATGTTTCGAGGAGTAAAAAAAATCGTCTGTTGCAGGCTCCATATGGATTCGGAAGTTAGGAATTCGTCACGGAGAAAGGAAAATCGAAGCTCTGGGTAGAAAAAAAGGAAATTTAGAATGATTCTTCAGCGATTCGGAAGAGTGAACGTCCAGAGGCGTCGAGAAGTTTCTGGGCGTGTTTCTCTCGCTCGTCCCGAGTCCTTAATTATCGGACTCGAGTGGCGTCGCAAACTCTTACGGATGCAGAGTGAAAACCGTTAAGAGTGCTAATTGGCGCTGCTCCTTCAAAGCTCCCGCTTTACCCGGCCTCGGCCGAGAGGAGCCTCAGAGAGGAGCCTTAATTTATTGCTCATACACCGCTCGGCTCCAGTCGCGTAGAGGAATCTTTGGCGGCGTTATAAACCGCCGATGAGTTCCCCGCGTCTCCGCCGATCTTTCCGGTGGAGAGTGCCGGACAGGGATGGAAGCGAATATCCCCGAGTTCGGGAAAGCCGATACGCGCACAGTAAAAAAAAAAAAAAGAAGAAAAATCTTATATCACGGAAGGAAAATAAAAGGAACGAGGCGACTCGTCGAACCGATAAATAAGTTTTGCGCCAAGGTAACACAATCCCCATCGCAGCGTCCGGAGTTCGACCGTTCGATGCTCTGCCGGGGGGTAACACGAGACCCGACAGCAGTTAGCCTCGCTCGACTAATTTGTGAAATTTAATCAACTGCGCGATCCGGACGGCGTCGACGAAACGCCGCTCGTCCTTGTTCATCGCGCGCAGCCCGTAACGGATCGACGGCCGGAGTATACATATTACTCGAGCTCATACTATATGACTCGCCATGTACTATTATGTACTAATAAAAGGCCGCACGTGCGACGCTCTATCCTCTCGTTACAAGCAACAAAAAAAATCAACTCCAACATCTCCGGGGAAAGCGCTGGGGAGAGATTGAAAAAAAAGAAAGAAAGCAAAAAAAAAAAAATGAGGATACAGAAAGGAAGATAAAACAAAACGTAAAAGAAAACCGGCGAACGGACGAGGGGGAAGGCCGGAGGCGTCGGCGTCGATGGTGCTCGGTACGATACGTTGCCAGGGAAAAGTAAAAACAAAAATGCAAGAGGAGCCCGATGAATAAGAATAAGAAGAATAATAAAGGGAAGAGGGCCGTGGAGGGAGGTTTTAAGGCCGGAGCCCGCGGGGCGTTGCGGTGATTGCGGGACTAAGTTATGCCCTTGTGATGCTCGGTCCACGATGGTAATAAGCGCGGTCGGAGCAGGGAGAGAACCCTGGCCGGGCGCAAAGAGCTACGGCAAAGAGAGCTGGCTTTGGGGCCCTGCGGTGATCCGGTCAGCGGAGCAACTTTTATTCTCCTTCCTCTCTCCACCTCGGCGCCCCTTCTCGTTCTTCATACCGAGCATGGGTGGACCCCGAGAGTACTGTAGAATTCTGTGTCTACCATAGACCGAGAGCGCCGAGAGAATATAACGACGCGTACGAGAACGGGAATTGTACCTCGGGGAACCGACAGCTTCTACTGTAATCGGGCACGAGCGCCCGACACGTATGGATATATAGATATGCATACGGGACATTCGACGTAGAATCAGCAGCCCGTGTCCCTCCCCCTTCGATTTTGTTCATATTTTCAGTATAATGTTGCTACGGACTCGTAAGGGGCTCGGCATTTTTTTCAGATTTTTTTACCGACAGTGAAATTTTTTAATCTTTGAAAAACCAATTCCGAAAAGGCCCTTTTTTAACAATCGGAAAAAATGGACATTGCCTCTATGATTTAAAATATGGTTTTTAAGCATTACACGATAATGAGATCTCAATTTTTACTATTTTTCGCAAGTTCTTCGTTTCGTTCATGCCGCAATTGGTTTTTTTTTTTTTTTATCGTTCATTATTTTCTCCAATATCAATAGATTTAAATTTTTCTGGAGTTTATTAAAATACCAGAAGGTCCAAATGCAATTGATATAAAAAAATAAAGTAGTAAATACTGCGACCCCATTATCGGGTGGTGCTTAAAAATCATAGAATAAAATCGTTTTAAATCTCAGAGTCGGTGTGAATTTTTTTAGATTTTTTGAAACGGCATTTTCAGAATTGGTTTTTCGAGGATTAAAAAATGTCACTGGTGGTGTAAAAAAAATCTGAAAAAATTCCGAGACCCTTATGGGTAGGTAACATCATAATTTTTTAAAAATTGATAAAATCGACGGGGGTGACGGACATGGGCTGCTGATTTGACATGGAATGCCTCATATATTTATATGATGTTATACTATGGAAGCGCCCACAGGTATACGCATAGAGGTTCGTGATTTTATGGCGGGGCCGATTTCTCTCTCCTCACTCGATTTCCTCTCTTATGCTGAGGAAAAGAGCGGCACCGTATAACAGGCTTGTCGCTCACGTATCGTCGCGGATCTCGCTGAACGTGACTGTACGATTTGCCTTGCACTGCCCCCGCACGTGCCCCATAAACTTGCCGGCACGAGTCTCTTGCATCTGCTCATGTTACACGGATAAAACATACACGGTATGTTTTGTACGAGTGAATCTAATTTTTTTTTTAATAAAAATAGTACAAATTCACGAGAGCGCTTTGAAAAAGCCTTCGGACGAGAGATACTTTTTTCGGAGGAATACTTTAGCGTTTTGTAAATTTGATATTGTTAATGAGTGATAAACTGTATTTTTTTTTTTTTTTGCTTCAGCGCGACCATCCTTCGTGAATGGTTTTGCAGCGAGCAGACAAATCGACAACGATAATTTCGATTATCGTGACACACTTGGATAGTGGATTTTTTTTATAGGCAGAGGGTCAATAGAATTTCGACGTCAAGGTTTGGGATAAATTGGTCAGAGAGTCCGGTAATTACAATTTCGTTTTCTTATTTTTATTTACGACAATTTTTTACGATCAGAGTCGATAATATAAAATTTTGATTTACAGAACGATAATTCATTGGCGCGGACGCATATCGGTAGCTGGACTTGCTGGAAGAGCACATGTATATGGTCGATCCATACTATGAGCCTCGATGAGTGGTTACGTTAATGCAGCGTAAACGATTCTCGGAAGAGAGGCCGGTATAAATTCAATCCGCGATGTGGAGTTCGGCATAAATAATGCCGGTACGTAAGGGAGTATCCGCGTACAATGGAGCAAGAGTCCTCCCTTATCTCGATACACTTTGGATCGTGGATTTTTTTTTGTATACGAAAAGAGTCGTTCGAATTTCGACGCCAAGATATTAAGACAAATATTAGGATAAATAAAAATATTAAAACCAAATAATAAAATCTTGGATATGAATGTTGGGAAAAATTAGTCAGCGTCAGTTAATCGCAATTTCTTTGTTATTTTGAACGACGACTACTTCTTAAGATTAGAAATCGATAACATTACACTTTATTTTACAGAAAGATAATTCATCGGCGCGGAGGCTGACCAGAGGCTGGACTTGCTGGATGAGGACGTAGACACGGTCCACTTGTACTGCAAGCCGGGATGAGTAGTCACGTTAATGCAGCCTGAGCGATTCTCGAAAGAGAGCCCCGCATAAATTCGATCCGCGAAGCGGAGTTCTGCATAAACAATGCACGGTAAGTAAAGGGGAGTATCGACGCATAACAGAGCAAGAGTCTTTTCTTATCTCGATACACTTTGGATCAAGGATTTTTTTTGTACACGAAAATAGTCGATCGAATTTTGACGTCCAGATATGAAGATAAATATTACGATAAATTAAAGTATAAAGAACCAAATTGTTAGCCACGGTTACCGCACAAATAATAAAATCTTAAATAGAAATATTATAAATTAGTCAGTCAGGTAATCGCAACTTCATTTTTAGTTTTAATTACGACTACTTTTCAAGATTAGAAATCGATAACATTACATTTTGTTTTACAGAACGATAATTCATCAGCGCAGAGGCAGAGTGGACTCGCTGGAAGAGCACATAGACACGGTCAACTCGAACTACGAGCCGGGATGAGTAGTTACGTTAATGCAGCCTAAACGGTTCTCGAAAGAGAGCCCTGCATAAATTCGATCCGCGAAGCGGAGTTCTGCATAAACAATGCCGGTAGGTAAAGGGGGGTATCTGCGTACAATGGAGCAAGAGTCCTCCCTTTTATTTCCTTATCGCCGATGTGTGTGTCTGTCGCTGCTCCACCTTCGCAAAAGAGAGCAGCGGAGAGCGCAGTCCCCCGCAGTCTCTTTCGCTTTGGAGCGCGGGCGCGCGATCGAGTTCGGTACCGGCCGCGCCTTCGTCTCGCGTTTTCATTTCATTCTATTTCGTTTATTTTCGGTCGGGCTCACACAGGAGGCGTCCAACAATGGACGTTGTCCCCCGGGTAAGAGCCGCACCCACGCTCGAGAAAGGGAAAGAGATCGAAAGAGTAAAAAAAAAAAAATAGAAAATAAAAAATAAAACCATCGACCGCACTCTGTCGTGAGTGCTCCAGTCTTGCTTCGTCGTCTCGCCATGTCCCGACACACGCCGCACAAGCGCTGGTCCATTAAACCACATAGCTTCAACCTATGAAATCCGTTAACATGATTTTCTATTTTATTAATAATTCTCGACTATGATACAAATTTTCGTACCGTATGGGTCATTGGAAACGAACTCGGAGAGCCGATTAAAAAAATTAAAAAATACTATGGACTGCACTCTAGTGAGTACTCCAGTCGTACTTCGTCGTCTCGCCATGTCCCGACACACGCTGCACAAGCGCTGGCCCATTATATTCCAAATAACTTCGGCCCATGAAAACAGTTAATATGATTCATTTTTGTAAATAATGATTCTCCATTATGATACAAATTTTTGTACAGAAAAGTTCATCCGAAAGGAGCTCGGAGAGCTAATAAACAAAACAAAAAAATTCCGACGACTCTAACTTTTCTTTCTTTTTCAGCGAGCGCACGTGTTTGGGCCTTGGGCGCGGTATTTTCATTTCGAGGCTCTCCTACGGTTAAAACCGCTGGGTGTGTACTCTGGGGACCCTCGACGACGCGACGCTTCTTTCCACGTTTCGACGATGACGAGGCGAAGAGAGAACGAGAAAAAGGGCCGCGTCTTCGAGTCCAAAGGTCTCCACAAAAACGCTGATTCACTCTTGAATTTAAAACAATCTCCGGGCCACACCTAGGAATACTCTCTTACTCCGATCTTCGGCTATGAGTTTCGGCTATGAGATCAACACGTTAAAAAATTTGTATGAAATTTAATATACGGGACTGGAAGTTTTTATGCAGAAACTAGTTTATTAAATTTCACGTACAATTGTGATGAAAAAATTATGTTCAGTGTATTAAAAACATTGGGAATAATTTATTTTTTATAATTTACTTTAATTTGCTTTGAAAGTATTTTAATGTGAATAACTTTAATTTAGCTATGAAAGTATTTTATTTTTATTAATTAATTTTAATTTCAACGAAAAAGTATATTAATTTTTCATCATAATTGTACGTTAAATTTAATTTACCAGTTTTTGCATAAAAACTGCCAGTCCGGTGCATTTTGTCTCGTGCAGATATCTTCGGGGTCATCTGTGACGCATCGGTCCCGGAAATATTTCCCGGCTCAAAGCAAAAAGTCCACGATCGGACATTGTGCACGATAGAGACGCGCAAGTGAAGCAAATAATCCTTTTTCTCCGGCTCGCTCGTAACGTACGCGTAAGAAGAGAAACGGGATTATTACACATCTCGTCAGTGCTCGAGATGTGGTGCGCAGCCGGTTTTATCCGTCATGATCTCTCGCGCGGACCCGCTATAGCGTTCTCGGTAAAATGCCTCGTACCGGAATGAATTCACGAGAGTCCGCGAGGAGAGGGCGAGAGAACAAGAAATCCACGAACCGAGTACAAAAAAAAACCTTTATTATTATATTTCGTACTTTTATCGTCTCGGGTTATCAGATTTTTTCCCTGTGGAAAGTTGCACAGCTATATAAGCAATTGGGTCAAAACCTCGCGCACGTGCAGCGACCACGTGTTGCGGCACTACCTTGCCTTTTACTTTGCTTCCTCATAGAGGAAGCTATGTTTTTGGTAAAAAACAAAAGATGTTCGAGGTTTTAGTGTCAGAGTACTTAAAATAGTCTAAGACGTCTAGAAATGCGCTTTTACATCGGAAACGGCTTGAGATAGGCCGTTGAAATTTGGCACACTAACAGATTGGTCACGTCCCTTCCCTCGATCCAATTTTCATGAAGATTGAGGCCGCGTTCGAGATTTTACGCGATTTCGAATTTTTTAAAAACGGTCGTGGTAGCTCTAACTTACGTAAATTTTCAGTTATCGTCCTAAACTGCATACAAATATGAATACAATGATCAAAGACTGTTGGCATTGAATTTGGCCGAAATCTATCCAAGCGTTTATGAAATGTTATGGTTTCATTTTATGGAATTTTGATTTTTTTTTTAAATTACTAAAAACGGCCTAATTCGAGTAAACATGGAGCTGCAATTTGACGCGATGTAGAAATTTTTTAATGTTACGAAAAAAAGTTCAAAGTAATTTGCATACGGCTCATCATCTATTACAATGTTGCGCATAGCTTCCTGTATAAGGAAACCAAAATCGTTCAACGAATTGTCTCACAGAGAAAGCTATGCGCGAAATTGTAACAAGTGAGAAAAGCATGTGCATTCGCAAAGTAATTTTACTTTGCATCTTTTTATTTTTTATTATCTCCTTTCACCGAAGCTCTCGTGCGATATCAGGAAAACGTCTAAAGGACAAGTTACTTAAAAACTCGAAAGGTAAAGCGCTCGCCTCGTTACAATAAACATAAAAAAATTCTTTTATTATGATTTTTCTTCTTTGTACCGTCTCTGGTTATCGGATTTTTTTTCCTGTGCAAATAAGACACCGCGAGCCGGGAATACAAACGGAAACAATATGTCGAAGATAAGCCGAGCTTAGCGAGGACACGTACACGAGGGGGCCTCATTTTTTTTTTCTTCTCTCGCCAGCTGATAAAGCCACGAGGGCTTGTTTGCTCCGGATAGCAATTCCGACGCGCCGCTGTTTGTCTTTCGCGTCGAGGTTTGCCCTACGATATTATTTGCTCTCCCCGCAGGAACCGCGAAAATATTCCGTGCTTCTATGTATTAATACCGTGCGGCCCGGCGTTAGGTCATCGATCAGCGGGTTCCGCGAACCAGCCGAAACTTCCCGCGTCAATTATCATCAACGATCGTTCGAGAGACTCGTCGGGTCTGCGGAGAGTGCAAGGCAAACGTACTCCGTTCCTCGGAATTTCGAGTGCGATAATGCCGCGAGTCGAGGAACTCGAAACCGAGAGCGGGCTGCCCCTCGCGTTTTATCTACTCGTCCTGCCCGGATCGTTCGAGAGCATTATAAACACTTCGTGCGAAAGAAGAAATACCGGTGAAGCACTCGGGCCATATAACGTAGAGATATGTTCCGTGCGTTTTACCACTCTCTTTCGAGTGGTCGACTTTTCGTTTCTTTTTTTTCGATGATTACTGAATACATTTTTTCGAGAATTATTGAATTAATTTTTTCGCGAATTATTGAATTAATTTTTTCGCGAATTGTTGAATTAATTTTTTCGCGAATCATTGAGTTCATTTTTTCGAGAACTGTTGAATTCGTTTTTTTCGAGAGTTATCGAATTAATTTTTTCGAGAATTATTGAATTCATTTTTACGAGAATTATTGAATTCATTTTTTCGAGAATTATTGAAGTACGCTGGACGGAGGGACAGAAGTCCGAGGGGCGAAAAAGGATCTAATTTTGCACAGGTTTCTCGGAGTTGAATGAATATTTATTATTAATTTATTTTATTTTATTTTTTATTTGTTATTTATTATTAAATACTCCTTAATTTTTTTTATCCAAAATCATTGAAGTAATGCATTTTTTTCCTGTCGCCAGGGAAGCAACGGAGTCGATTTTGGGTACGCTCGACAGAGGGACACAAGGATCGAGGAGCCCGAAAAAAGGATCTAATTCCGTACACGTTTCTCGTAGTGGGAGGAAGATTACGAGTCGCCGAGCTTCGTCGTTCGACAAATATTTTCTCCGTCGTGTTTCGTGATTCCGTTGCCACGACCGTGCCGGAGACCATGACGACGTCGGAGCTTACCCGTAGGGTTCTCGTAGCCGTCATAACACCGAGATTGACTCCTCTTTACGATCCCGCCCCCGACGACCGTTGCCTCACCGCCGCTCCTGCACGAACGGCACGTCTCTCCTCGCTTCTGCACTCCACTCGTCCGGAGCTCGACGGTATTTATCCTACGGACTCCAAAACCGAGCGAGAACCTGGCTCAAATTTCATCCACGCAAACATTCTCCTCCCTCGTTCTTCTTTCTTCTTTATTCCTTGAGACTGTAGTTCGACATACTAATATACAGGAAAAACTCGCTAGTTGGTCGGTGAATGGAACTTACGAGTGGAAATTAAAAAAAAAAATTACCAATGGATTGAATTAAGAGGAAAAATAAAAATTGACGGAACATTTATTTATAGTTTTCAATTGCTCGAGACTGGTGGAAAGAAAAACATTGAAGATGAACGGGACAGGTTTATTCGTAGTTCTGACATTCTCTTTTATTTTTTTCTGAGCCTGTTCGGCATACATAGTATACTGTAAAAAACAAACTCGCTAGTCCGGCGGCTCCCGGTTGGTCGGTGAATGGAACTTGTACGAGGAAATTAAAAGAAATTAATTACCAGTCGATTGAATTATGAGGAAAAAAAAAAACAATTTAGACGAAACATTTTTAATATTTCTCATTTGCTCGAGACTGGTGGAAAGAAAAACATTACAGATGAACGGGGCAGGTTTATTCGTAGTTCTAACATTCTCTTTTCTCTTTTTTTTTTCTGAGCCGGTAGTTCGACATATACTAATATACAGTAAGAACTCGCTAGTCTGGTAGCTCCGGGTTGATCGGTGAAAGGAATTTGCACGAGGAAACTTAAAAAAAAAAGATACCAGTTGAATAAATTATGAGGAAAAATAAATTAAACTGTACCGTCGATTCTGAGATAGACATTTTTTAAATGGTTTACACTTGCTCGAGACTGGTAAAAAGAAAAACAATAAAGACGAACGGGGCAGGTTTATTCTAATTTATTAATATACAACACAAAAAAAAACCCTCGTCCGTTCCGTAACTCCTGGTTGAACGGCGAGCAGAACTTGTCCGAGAAAATAAATATGAAAATTACCAGTTGCTTGAATTATGAGGGGAAAAAAAAAAACAAAACAATTCAGACGAAAAAATTGGAATACTTTTCACTTTCTCGAGTCTGGTGAATAGAAAGACAATAAAGATGAACGGGCAGGTTTATTCTAATTTTATTCTAATTTACTAATACACAGTAAAAACATATGGTTCAACAGTGAGCGAAACTTACACGAGGAAACAAAAGAAAATGCCAATGGTCTGAATTATGAGGAAAAAAAAAACAAAAACAATTCTATGGAAATTTTTTTATAGTTTTCACTTGCTCGAGACCGCTGAGAAGAAAAACAATAAAGATGAGCGGGGCAGGTTTATTCGTAGTACTAACAACAGTGTGGTCTTTTGTACAACAGGTAAAACATCCTCGTCTAGTCGGGATCTCCGGCCGGCTATAGCCCTGGGTCAGAAGAACAAGCGCTGTAACGAACCACCGAGGAAAAAAAAGATGCTACCTCCGATAAAGAGTGGGATTGTGTAACGTGCCCCGAGCACGTTCCTACCATCTCGTCTCTTTCATCCTCGAGGATCCGTCCGAGGAAATCTCGATAGACGCCGAGTCACGTGCGCGACTTGACCATAAATATTAAAAGAGCATAAAAAAAGAAAAAAAAAATGGGAAAAAAGCTAAGCACGGCGTTATGGATCCGCTCAACCGCTGTTGTTTCAATTACGTGCAATGTTTACGAGATGTATATAACGCGCGAAAGATCCAGGCGGTCTCTCGTCGAGGGGTCGGTGGTCGACCGGAGCTAGACGAGGCACCTCATTAGAATTCCCATAAAGTTTTACAGACAAAATCCTTTTTCTCGTAAAGCGAGATTTTTACACAAAATCTCGCTTTACGAGAAAAAGGATAATCGCTATATTTTACATTTTATTTCCGTTCTGTCGACTGATTTTTCTGGATTTTGTTTGAAACGAAAATTCGTCGTAAAAGTAAAATCAGTTTAATTAAATTTTACTCCGAATAAATTAATTCGTCGCACCTCATTAGAATCCTCATAAAGTTTTAGAGACAAATTTTTACACACATCCTACCCGGAAAAAAGGTAGTAACTAGATTGAATATTTTCTTTCTGTGCTATTGACTAATATTACTGGATTTCATTGAAAACGAAAATTCGTCGTAAAAGTATCCATTTAATTAAATATTACAAAAAAAAATGAATTCATCGTACGATTCGATCGATTTTTTTGCCGATCGCACGAGCAACATAAATTTCGATGGCAAGGAATAAGAACGAGTAAAAAGTTACCCAGCTATATGAGCATTGGGTCGAAAGGCCAATATACATTTTATTTCCTACCTATAAATTTTGGTGGATTTTGTATAAAAAAAAAATTCTCGTAAAAGCAACATCAATGTTATTACTCCAAAAAAATTCGTGGTACGATTCGATCGATTTTTTTTGCCGATCGCACGAGCAACATAAATCCCGATCGTAAGGAATAACGACGAGGAAAAAGTTGCGCAGCTATATGAGCAATTGGGTCGAAACGTCGCGCACGTGCAACGTCCAAGAGTTGCGGTACTACCTCGTCTTTTATTTTTATTTATTATTATTTTCATTTTGTTTTTTTATTATCTCATTTCAGCGAAGCTCTCGTGCGATAGGAGGGAAACGTGTGGAGGACAAGTTACTTAAAAACTCGAAAGGCAAAGGGCTCACCGGGCTCGTAGCGGGAGGAAGATTAAAGAAGAGAGCAAGAGAAACTAGTCTCGCTCGTGCCTTCCCTTCGTCTCTCGGCTGATGGCATTGCTCCTGCTCCTTCGCCGCTGATGCCCTCGGCAGCTCTCTTCCGTAAACCCGTCCTGCTCGGCAACCAAAGATGGTCACGAACGAAGGAGCCCCGTAGCTGCCGCTCGCTGCTCCCGGTGGAACGGTCGTCCAGCCGCGCGGCCCCCATCCAAGAGATTGATAAAGATAATGACCCTGACTCCGCTTCGTCGTCGAGTGAAGAAATAAAAGAGTGAACGCGTACGAGAGGGAAGAAAGAAGGAGGCTTACCGAGTAACGGTATGGAACAAAAATTCTCCTCTTGCCTTCTTCGGTTCTTCTTCTTCGCTCCGCTCCTTAATCTTTCTCTTTGACAACCGAACGACAATTTCTACGCTCCCTCTCTTCATTTCCTCTCTTTACTTCTTTGCAACCAATTTAATCTTTTTCGCAGTTACCTTCTCGTCGCTTCTCGGCGGATAAAAAGAAATTGTCGAAATCCGAGCCACCTGCACGAGACTAAATTTCATAAGAATGTAAAATACAGTTGTTAATATTATGTACCGGACTGGAAGTTTTTATGAAAAAAAAACTGGTACTTTATGTTTAATGTACAATTATAATGAAAAATTAATGTACTTTATTCATTGCAATTAAAGTGAATTATAAAGAATTAAAGTACTTTTATAGTAAAATTGAAGGAAATGATTAAAAATAAAGTATTTTCAATGTTTTTAATACACTGAACATTAATTTTTCATCACAACTGTACATGAAATTTAATATCTCAGTTTTTCACAAAAACTTCCAGTCCGATACCAGATATTAAAATTAAAAATATTTTGTCTAACATTTATAAAAGTTTTTCATTAACAATAAAACATTTTACTGTAAAATTGAGAAACACATGTGTTTGAAATTTCAGAAACAATTTGTGTAAAAAAAAGCTTTCAATACCGTCAATTAATTTTCAATCAAAATTTGTATACAGTGTATTTATAAACCACCGCACGTAACACGGCACTCGCATGTTTCAGGTTGTTCGGGGGCACCGGATGAAGAGAACGAGGCGCTTAAAAGCGTTATCGGGATGACTCGAAGATTTGAACGCATACGAGAGGGAAGAAAGACGGAGCTTTACCGAGTAACGGTACAGAACAAAAATGCCCTCTTGCCTTCTTCGGTTCTTCCTCTTCTCTCCGCTCCTTAATCTTTCTTTTCGACAACCGAACGACAATTTCCACGCCTTTATTAATTTCCTCTCTTACATCTTAGATGTAAGCGAAGATTCGTTTCCACAAATTCGCAACGAATTTGAAATTTGTCTTAGTTTCCTCTCGTCGCTTCTCGACAAAGAAAAAAAAACAAAATCCGAAATCCGCGAGGCTTCGAAGAGGCACTCAGCTCGAACTGCATTTATCTCCGTACAGCATAAGCTTTAGTGTACGATAAAACATCCATAACACGGCATTCGCATGTTTCAGGCTGCTCGGACCACCGGATGAAGAGAACGAGGCACTCAGAAGCGTTATCGGGAAGAGTCGAAATTTTTTTTGGAAGATAGGAACAACCGTGAAAGGTTTCGACGATGAGTGGACAGGTTAAAAGGAAACTTTCTACGGAAAGAAACATGACTCGAGGAGTCACGAGTTTCACCTTCGTTACTTTTTTTTCTTCTTTGTTACCGAGCGAACAGTTAGAGATTTTTTAAAAACATTAATATTAATTCCTTTTCTGCGTTCTCTCTGTTAAAATTCGTCTCGCGGGCACTCGACGGCTGAGTCATCGAGGCTCCGGGGCAATCGGGTCTCTCTAATATATATATATGTATATAATATGCGCTCTGTTGCAGACTCTCGGAGGGTCCGTGTTGTGTATTATAAAGCGGACGGTGGAGCGAACTGGCGTCGAGGCTCGACCGAGCTCCACCCAGAGACCGTTACGAAGTCCCCGCCTCGAATGTGCTCCAGCGAGACAAGAGGAAGCTGGACAAGAAGAATAATAAGAAGAAGAATATAAAAAAAAAATAAAACAAGTAAGCATCGCCTGCGTGCTCTGTGTCGTTGCGGGGATCGCACGCGCTCGCCCCCTTTCCAACGCCGTCTGATTTATCGTCTCGAAATGTCTTCGATCGGTTCTCGATACGACAAAGCGAGGGCGCCCGAGAGACTCGACGAAGATTTTTAACTTTGTTTCTCATATCGAAAAATAATGTTTCGACCACGAAAACAAAAAGAGAAGTCGAGGGCTCGAAAGCCCTCGACTTTCTTTTTGCCTTCGAAGGCACCGACGGAGGAAGGAGAGAACTGTAACAATGAGCGATTCGGGCAAAAACGAAGAATCGAATCCGATGCTGCTTCGTCGATTTTTTTTTTTTCGGTCATAAAAAATTTGATCGGAAATCCCTCGCCGATCGATGGACTCTCCTACGACCTTAGGATCGTTGTGCGGGTCGAGTTTTTATTTTCGAGGCGAAAAATCGAGTCGAGTCGGCAAAAAGGGAACCGCGAAAAAAAAAAAAGAATCCGTTCTCGAACGACCTTAGACGGTCGGAGAGCTGATCCGTCCTACACGCTGTGTCCATCGGTGGTGGCTTTGGTCTGCACCGGCGCGTATTATACACCGAGGAAGGTGATGACCCTATAAGGCTAGCGGAAAGGGTTGGCGGGCCGACTCGTCCGTGAGTTTCTTGGAAAACCCGCGGATCTCTTGCACGCGCACGAGTTTGTTTCTTTACGCAGTTAGAGAAATGGAGAGAGGAAGCTTGTATACTTCTTTTCGATGACCCTAGGGAGCTCTCCTCGTTTAATCGACCGGTTCGGCGTTCAAACTCGGCGCACTGTGTACTACCTACACCTCGATTCGTCGACTTCTTCTCCGCGTCCCCCAGCCTTAATTCAGCCGTTTCTGTCGCTGGCTACATTCGAGAGAAATTCCAAATACATTTAATTCGTATCGCATACGTTCTTTTACTCACTTTCCAGCGTTCCTTAATTCACATGTTTCTGCCTGAATTGAGGAACCACGTTGGAATTATGTTTATTATGTTTACGGAGAGAAATTTAAATGTTTTCCGTAACGTCACTTCCGGCTTGAAAATTTCACCTGTAAACCGGAAATACGTCACTTCCGATTTCACAATCGCATTTTTCGACCGGAAGTAACTTATTCCCAGTACGACATTACTTCCGATTGCAAACTGGGATTTTTAATCAGAAATCGACGTCACAACAAGATTCTAAAAAAATTCTGCGTCACGTCGCTTCCGGGTTAAAAGTGAGATTTTCAAATCGAAAGTGACGTTACCGAGAAAATGTTCAATTCTTGCGTGGAATGGATCTCTCGTGCAGCCAATAACGGAAGCGTGTGAATTTAAGGAACACAGGAAAGTGGTAAAAGAATTCGAGTGATTACGTCTAAAATGTATTTGGAATTCAGCCTCGAATAAAACCAGCGACAGAAACGGATGAATTAAGGAGTACACGGTTATGGCATGTCGGCTCAACTCCTTTCGAGTTTCGCCTCCTCCAAGCCTTCGGCTCGTTTTTTTTTACTCTTCTCCAGAAAGATCGCACTCGCTTGTTCCGCTCGCGAATCGACAGGAATTTCTCCGACGTTTAATTAAACTAAACGCGGATTTTTTTTTTACCTACTCAGAATTTACTGAAGCAAGGTGGTGAAAGGACTATGAACTTTCAGGCCGGCAGGAGCGAAGCTTCCGGGGACGAGATCTCGAGGAACGATGCGGCCGGAATTCCAAATAATCCAGACGAGAGTTCCAGGAACCGGCAGGACCAATCTTCAACGATGATCGATCAAGCTAAAATCGACGGCGATTCCCAGCCGGTGAGACTAGTTTAATTTAGTTTAGTCTAGTTTAAAACTGGAAGATCGCTTTATGATCTGACTGATCCGACGTGGACAATTTCTGATAATGCCCGAATTAATTTTTTTTCTGTGATTATCAACTTGTTCAGGTTAAAAATCAGTGCTATTAATAATTATCGAATTAAATTTCACCGAGTGATTATTATCTGAGTCTGGCCCACAAGCCCGCGCTATTTATCTATTAATAATTCATTACAAATATCTAAAATATCTAAGATATAAATATATAAATCGGCACTATTTATAATGAGCTATTTATAATTGAATTTAATGCGGTGATTATCAACCGATTGAGGCTAAAAATCGGTAGTATTTACCTAACATCGACCGCGATTCCCAGCCGGTCAGGCTAGTTTGATTAGTTTAGTTCGAAGCTGCATTCGATGAACTGGAAGTTCCGATGCGGAAGAGAAATATAAATTTCTCTTACAGTCCCACTCCACGCAATTTGTCTTTCAATATTAAAAAAAAAAACATTAATTCCAGCGACTCAACGATGAAGCCCAAAAAGCGACTTAATAACGAAGACCATCAGAATCGGCCGAACCCACGTTTACCGTCGAAGGAGGTGCGAAGTCGTGTGATCCGTCCGAGCCTAAACACTTCCTCGTTTTTCCACTCCCGTCGCTCTTCTCCCATTCAAATTTTTTTCTTCCCCGCCCCCGCTCTTCTTTTTTCTCCATCAAGTCCCGAAGCGTGGGTACTTGATTTTTTCGAGTCTCGCACACCACTCCTGCACACGCTGTACACTCTACGTGCGTTCGCTCCGCTATCGACTTGACGCAGCGGCAAGCCTCGCTCTTCCTCTGCGTGAATGCGTGTGACGATTATTCCGCTGCGCATGCACACGAATCTCGACTGTCGAATACCAGAAGAAAAACCTCAACGTGCACGATAAAAAAAAAAAGCTTCATACATTTTACAAACATTTCTTGTCCACTATTTTTGTTGTCAGTCAGAATTATAGTTCTCTGACAAAAAAGGAGTTAAATTAGCAAGAAACATGTTGGTTAAATGTACGAACCTTTTTTTCTTTACCGTGTACAAATCCGCCGACTCCGACTCTCAAGTCTCGACTCCGACGCCGAATTTACGGCTCGCACATACCCACGAATTTACGGTCGTGCACCGCGTGCAATACCAGAAGGAAAACATCATCGTGCGCGGTAAAGAAATAAGCTTCGTCCATTTAACAAAAATGTATGGTCCACTATTTTTTATTTGTTACTCACAATTATAGTTCTCTGAGAAAACAAAGTTAAATCGGCAACAAAAATGTTGGTCAAATGTACGAAGGAAAACCTCGTCACGCACGGTAGGAAAAAAAGCTTCGCACATTTGACAAACATTTCTTGTTCACTACTGTTTTGGTATTCAGAATTACAGTTCTCTGTAAAGAAAAAGAAAAAAACTTAAATTGACACGAAAAATGTTGGTCACATGTACGAATCTTTTTTTTTTACCGTGTAGAAACCCTCCGACTCCGAGTCTCAAGCCCTTCCGCCTTTGATCATTCGTTCGCACATACCGACAGGCTTATGGTAGCCGTGCGGTACGTGCAAGGAATCGCCCGTAGCGTCTGAGAAGCTCCAAGCTTCGTAGTGGTGTTGTGTGCTCCGTAAGTAGGTTGCCAGGCCAGGAAGGGCTTCGCCCTGTGCCTCCCCCTTCCCCCTGTTTATTATTGCTCGAAACTGTGCGTGTGTGAAACTCGCGAGTTTCCCACAGGAACGCCTCGAGAGGGACGGGGGGAACGCAATGGGGGAGCCCCGGCTTGCTTTAGCGCCACGGTGCTCGGTTAATGCGAGGCGCCCCCTTCGACTCCCCGTCCGTGTAATGTATATCGTTGTACGATTCGTGTAGCTCATATAGTCGCCAGTCGAGTAAGTAAAACTCGACTCTGACGCGCCATACGAGCTCTCAGTCGAGTACGCATACGCAGAAGGGACCAAGACGAGTTTGTTAATGACGAGACTTCCCACATAGCACGTAAATATTTTTTAAAGGGTTCAAAAATATTTCTGTGAAATATTGAAAATGTTTCATTGAAATATTGAAAATGTTTCATTGAAATATTGAAAATGTTTCATTGAAATATTGACAATGTTTCATTGAAATATTGAAAGTATTTCATTGAAATATTGAAAGTATTTCATTGAAATATTGAAAGTATTTTATCAATATTTAAAAATATTGAAATTAGTACATTACTCCACGAGGGCGAAAAACTGTTTCGCACGAGGGATGTACGAAATTTTTCATCACAAGGTGCGAAAATGGCGGTTTTACGCACGCGAAGCGGGCGGAAAAGTGGCCATTTCCGCACCGAGTGATGAAAATACTTTTTTGTCAGCTGACAAATCTTACATTGAAATGTTTCGTATGAAAGTTTTATTTTTGAAACGTTTCAGCGAAATGTGAAAGATTGCATCACCGATCCAAATTGCATATACACTCCCGTATAAACACGGAAACATTGGTAGAAGTAAAAAAAATATATTTCAAAGTATTTTATCACTATGTTTAAGAAATATTTCAGATGTGTTGAAAGATTATTGATATTTCTGAAATATTTACGAAACGTCTCGTTGGAATATTTTGATAGAATATTTCAGGATATTATTTTCATATACTTCAGAAATATTTCGTAATATCTGAAAGATCGAAAATATTTCTAAAATGATTTCAAAATATAGCGTGCTATATGGGCAGTCGAGTGCGCATGCGCACAAGAGTAAAGACGTAAACAGCACGTATATATTTTATCGATATTGAAAATATTTCTAAAATCATTTCAAAATATTGCGTGCTGTATGGACAGTCGAGTGCGCATGCGCACGAGGGACGAAGACGAGTTTGTAAATGACGAGACTTAGGGCTCTCCTCCGATGGCCCTCGTTTCGCCGGGTTTAATAATAGCAACCACCGTCTCCCCGACGCATTTACTTCTCGGTTGTAGAATCGTCGTCGTGGGACTCTGGCATTTTACGCACAACCGCTGCGTCACTCCAGGCCGAGGCAACACGTGGCCCTCCGGAAGTTTCCCCGAAAGCCGCGCGTCGAAGAGAGATGGGCTTTTATAATGATTAATATTCGAGATTAGAGACAGATCTTTTCGTGACGCACGGATGAGCCGGAGCTTGCGCGAGTCGATTAATTGATGTTAATTTCTCTGCGAGACGCACGTGGCCCTTGGATTAAAAAACGGGAGAACAGTCGGCGGGCTCTGAAATTCGTAGATTGAGTGAAAATAATTCATTGAGAAATGTGGAAGATATAATTTTTTATAGAATTTTTTATACACTCGTAAATTTATGCCTTTCGCTCTGTCGAATCTCATTGATCTCGTGAGAAGGTGTAAAATCAACTGTTCAGATTTTTTTAAACATAAATACAAATAATTTATATATTATACAGTTAATATTATATAAGTAATTGTATATTATTACGAAAATCCTGATTAATATATTATATTGATACAATTGCGTGCGTAAAATCAAGTATCGAAGTATCTTATTTTGTGTGCGCAAATAAAATACGATTTTCTGGTTTTAGTCACGCGATATTGAAATATTGGTTATTTTTAAAATTTTTTTATTTCTACAAATAAGTAATTATTACTTTGTTAAAAATGGGAGGCAACACGTGGCCGCCCGGAAGTTTGCTCGAAAGCCGCGCGTCGAAGATAGCATAGGCTTTTATAATGATTAATATTCGAGATTAGAGACGGATCCTTTCGTGACGCACGGATAAGCCGGAGCTTGCGCGGGTCGATTAATTTTTGTTGATTTATCTGCAAGACGCACGTGGCCCTTAGATTAAGAAAAAAAAAAACTGTTGGCGCGTCGCCGTAATTCGAAGATTCGAAGGAATTGGAAAATGTGTGAGATCATTTTACAGAATCATAAATTCAAGTCTCTCCGTTCTATCGAATCTCTTTGAGCTCGTGGGAAGATAAAATTAACCGTTCATTTTTTTTATATGAATAATTATATACCATTACGAAAATACATATTAATGTATTGGATTGATAAAATCGCGTGAGTAAAATCAAGTATCGAAGGAGCGTATCTTATTTTGTGTGAGCATATAAAATACGCCTTTCTGGCTTTAGTCACGCGATATTAAAAAACTTATTAATACATTATTATTATTATTATTATTATTATTATTATTATTATTATTATTATTATTATTATTATTATTATTATTATTATTATTATTATTATTATTATTATTATTATTATTATTATTATTATTATTATTATTATTATTATTATTATTATTATTATTATTATTATTATTATTAATTTATATAAATAATAATTACTTTTTTTAAAAATGAAGATCGGACTGAACGATCGATTACTTAGTCAGAAAAAAATCGACTCGTGACGCGTGACGATTCAAGCCTATGCACCGTGTTCCAGGGGGAACTTCTAGCATGCATGCATGTTGTACTGTAAAGTTACACATAAAAGCCCTCAGTTCGCCGCTACGTCGCGAGTCCGATTTCCCACGGTCGCGTTATATCCGAGTCTCCTTTGATGATGAACACAGCCGAGCGAAGTAAGGTACATAGAGGCAGCCGCTCGACACGTTCCCCTTGCGCGACGACACGTGGCCGTCGTGCGTGTGTGTTCACCCCTCGGTAATGCCTGTCGTACCCTGTGCAACGACCCTCGACTTTGCGCGAGGGAGGCGGAACCCCGGTAGCTTCGCTTCTGTTTTTCTTACTTCGTTCATAAATTCGACAAACTCCCGGAGAGATAAATAAAAGTTCGTCTATTTACGGACATGAAATATTGGTCGAAGCTTTTGGATATCTTGGAAATATGGAATTGTCGAAAAATATTGCTAATGCGTCATCACACGCCTGAGGTGGTTTCATTTTTTTAAATTTATTTTACCATGTATTTTTTACTTTTTAAATTTTATTTCATCCTGTTTTTTTCTCTAAGTCGGAAAGGAGGAATTAATGTTATTCGATGAAGTGCAAGTAATTTTTCGATCGTTTAAAAATTCTACAAACTCCCGGGGAGATAAATAAAAGTTCGTCTATTTACGAACAAGAAATATTGGTCGAAGCTTTTGGATATCTTGGAAATATGGAATTGTCGAAAAATATGTCTAATGCGTTATCAAAAGCCTGAGGTTCTTTTACTTAAATTTTATTTTATTTAACCATGTTTTTGTACGTTAAAAACAAAGTTATTTTACTTGTTTTTTTTTCTTCTTTTTTTTAGTTCGGAAAGGAGTGCGCCGTTTGTGCTAGAACGTACTACGTGCCGTGCGCATTACATAGCTGCATATCCACCATGGAATTACGGTAAACAGCGGTGGCACGTTAACGACCCTCTTCAGACGCGGAGTATCCTCCTATACTCTGCCAGATACTCACTATGCACTTCGTAGTTTCCTACATTGTGCCCCGAGTGTACAGTTCAGGTCACCGTGCACAATCGCGCGTAACGTCTGCGCAGCATCGAGGCGTTTCTGATACGGACAGAAACTCGCGGAAATCTACTCGTGGGTAGTCAGCTGCGAAAAAAAAAAATTGCAGGGGTCAATGAGCCTGCCATTCGGATCTTCACCGAAGAACTGGCTGCGAATTCGAGGATTCGGATCTCGTGAAGATAGAACGAAAATTCTCAAAAATTGTTACTCTCGATTATTCAAAAATGTTCATGTTTTGTTTTTTAGCTCGGCGTTGAGTGCATTTTTTTTTTTTGTTATAAATGTTTCTTTCGTTTCCGTCGATAAAGGAGGCCATTGGGAACAACTTTTGTTTTATAGTTACTAAAGCTGTTCTCGATCATTTTACCGGAACTTTTCACTTATCTCGTGGTGATGAGTGAAAAGTGCTTGTTTGGTGCTAACAGCAATGACAAGGATTGTTGTGAATAATATCAGGATTTTTCATGTATTTTCCTACGTAGAAATGTTGACATAAATGCTCACGATAAGGAAAACTGTTTGCATTTTGTTTGAGGCTTGTTATACGCAATCTAAAAAGTGACTGAATTTTAGGTCCGCCAAACCTGCGATGACCACTCATCGAGAGATGGCAAACTGCGTAGCGGTCCTTGCGAGAGCACATCGAGTGGAGAAATCGATCTACGACTGTTCGAAAGGATACACTGTGCAGAGCCCGACGTGGCCGGAGTGGCGTCGAGTGGCGAAGCGGGAGGACCTCTCACGCCCGAAAGAATGCAGTCGATAAATAAATTCCGGCCCGCAACCTCGTCGGTCTTAGCCGGCGGGCGACCGATTATATCCAGACCTCTCCGGGTCGTCTCGGGCACGAGCAGAGCATCCAACAAAACGCCGACGCGACGGACGGAGACGGAGCGAAAGAAGAAAACGGCGCGGCTATTATGTAGCTCCGGACGATGGATTTCGATGAATCGGCCCAATTTCGAAATCCTCCTCGGGGAGAGTGCCAAAGGGGAACTGCGCGCCCGCATGATTGGCTTCTTATTCTTTTTTAAATTTTTTCACGTTTCCTCTGCCAGTTTGGCACTCGAGGGGGAGGTCGGAGGACCCGCTATGCTCGCCCTCGCGCGTTCACGCTCAATTTCGTGCTACCGCAACTCCGACGAATTAACCGAGCGGAGTCCCGAGCGCGGGGCAATTTTTAACTCTCCGGAGAAACGAAAGGCCACGGACAGCCGAAATGAACTCTCGAGTGATCGACGCACGGCCCCCTCGCTCGCGGGTTCTCCCAAATTCCGAGACAAATATTTTCTTCCTCCGAGTCTATTATTCTCGTCGAAGGCGGGGAACGAAAAAAAAATAATAATTCGCTTCGTTCTATTTTGCATGTTTATTTTTTATTTATTCCGTTGCAGGTTCTCCTAAATTCCGAGACAAATATTTTCTTCCACGGACTCTATTATTCTCGTCGAAGGCAAGGAACGAAAAAAATTCCCTTCCTTCCGTATTACATGTTTTTTTTTTCAAATTTAGTTCCTTAGTTATTTATTTGCACATAATTGTATCGATGAGCATTTATCAATGTATTTTATGATCTTGTTTCAGCACAGAAGAAAAAATCGCCTCGTACTATTTTGCATGTTATTTTTATATTTATTTATTTACTTATCTATTTATACACAATTATATCGATGGAACAATTATCAATGTATTTTCCGATTTTGTTTCAGCGGAGAAAGAACATCGCTTCGTTCCATTTTGCATGTTATTTTTATAATTATTTACTTACTTATCTATTGATAAATAATTATATCGATAGAACAATTATCAATATATTTTTAGATTTTGTTTCAACAGAGAACAAAAAAATCACTTCGTTCCACTTTGCATGTTTTTTTTTTTTTCAATTTCATTTATTTACTTATCCATTGATAAACAATTATATCGATGGAACATTTATAAATCTATTTTTTGAATTTGTTTCGTCAGAGAAAAAACCATCGCTTCGTTAAATTTCGCCTTATATTCTAAAAACTGTTAATTAAAATATTTATTAATACATAATCATATCCACAGAAGATTTATCAATAAAATATTTTCCATTTCTGTTTCAGCGGAGATCGTTAAGCGCTCAGGCCCAAGCCGAGAGTTATCTCGCCGACCGAAAGATCTTCGAGCTCTTCAACTTCCTCATCGGCCACTTGCTCGTTCACGAGCCGGACGATCCTGTCGGGTATCTGCACGATCTGCTGGACAAGTGTACGCTCTTCAGATCGGGCCTCGCCGAGCCGCCGTTGCTCTTCGACCCCCGGTAATTGCAATCCTCGCTCTATTCGTCCATTAACGCAGGAAGTGTTTCTTTTCTTCTTTTTTTTTTTCAAGAATAAGAAGAAATCCGGAGGTGCGGTACGGCGAATTCAGCGTTCCTAATCAAAGAGGCGAACCGAGGATTTCGCGAAGGAGTTGATAATCAAGAAAACAGTGAATCATCATCTTCCCCATCCGCAGTTCGGCTCCTCGCTAATGCAAAGAAAAGTGCCGGAGCATCCTGTCGTCTCTTCGTCGTTCGCGGACGGCACGAGCGACGACGTCGTCGTCGTTATTACTGGACGAAAGTAATAATACATCTTCCCTCGGACTTTCGCATTTCGTCTCTCGCCCGCAACTTCGCCCTCGGTAGATCGCCGGACGACGATCAAGACGGCAGCTCGCGTAAACAGCAGCGCGGAAAGAGTTCGCCTCTGCGAGCGGCGAGCCTTAATTTCGCGGTGAGGAGCGTCGTCGTCGCCAGCAGCCCACAATCCGCGGTCTCGTGACAAACGGAATTGGTGAAGATTATACCTCGCGCGCCTCGAAAGCCGTACGAGCGAAGACGAGGACGAGAACGAGCGGATGAGACCCGACGGGGAGAAACGAGGGAGGATGGAGGAGAGTTTGCGATGTCGTGCTACGGTTAATAATTTTAAGACGCCCATTCCGCCTCTACAGTGTCGTCTCCTCGCGTCGCGCTCTCCGTCCTCCCACAGTTCCGTTCATTTCCGTTGCCGCTGCAAACAACATTTCGGTGTCGCACCAGCGAACGATAGCGCTTCGGGGCTTAAGTCCAGACGGGCAGGGGAAATTGTTGGAAACGGATGCATTTTTTTTTTTTTTTTTTTTTTTTTTTTTTTTTTTTTGGTGGGGAAAATCTGAAATCTTGGAATATCAAATAAGCTAGTCGTACGTATTTTTTTTTTTCACGGTTAATCATTTCAGGACTCCGAGGTCATTTTGCCAATAAAGTGTAATTTCTTCGCTTCGCGCTCTCCGTCCTCCCACAGTTCCGTTCATTTCCGTTGACGCTGCAGACAATCTTTTAGTGTCGCACCAGCGAGCGATAGCGGTTCGGGGCTTAAGTTCACCGGGCGGTGGAAATTGTTGGAAACGGATTGATTTTCTTTTATTTATTAATTCTCTTTTTGTTATTTCGTGGGGAAAATCTGAAATCGCGGAATATCAAATAGGCTAATCGTACGTATTTTTTTCACGGTTAATTCTTTTAAGACGCTGAGGTCATTCTCTAAAGTGTAATTTCTTCGCTTTGTCAATCAGTTCTCCCATAGTTCTGTTCATTTCCGTTGCTGCCGCAAACCATCTTTTAATGTCACACCAGCGACCGGAAGAGATTCGGGCCTTAATTCCACCAGGGCAGTGGTAATTGCTGGAAACGGATATGATGCATTTTCTTTTTAATTTATTTTGTATTGTGTAGTAAAAATCAAAAATCTGGTAATGCTGGCTGAACATCGGACACTGTAAATTGGTAATTTCCAGAATCGCATGTGACGCATTGTCTTTTTTTTTGGAAAATTTAACATCTTCCAATATCAAATAGGCTTTGCCTCTCGACCTCCCACAGTTTCGTTCATTTCCGTTGCCGCGGCAAAAAATCTTTTAATATCACCACCAGCGACCTATAACGGTTCTGGACTTCAGTCCACCGAGCCATTGATAATTACCAAGAATGGATACGATGCATTTTCTTAGATTTTTAAATTAAATTTTTTTTTTATATTTGAAGGGAGAATTAAAAATCTTGTAATATTAAATATGCTGATAGTATGTAATTTGTTTTTTTTTCAGGCACATCAGGAGTCTTTTCCAGAGTCTGGATCCGGAAGGCTCGGGCGAAATCTCCCTCGACGAGTACAGGACCGGCATGGAGACTCTAGGAATCACGAGTTACGATAAAAATCCTCGTGAAACCGTGCCCGGACGAGTCGATAAGAGTACCTTCGAGAACGAGGCGTAAGAAAACAACAGCATCGAGCCATTATTTTTATTTTATCGTAATTTTATTAATGAGAGCACAGCACTGCTCGAATCTCGCTCCCACACGGGCTGTCGGTAATACGGCAGCGAGTTCTTTATCTGCTCGTCTCATCCTGGGAAAATCCTCCTCCGGCATGGAGCGCGCACGATGTTTACTCGGAGAAAAGGCGTAACGTATATAATTTATTGGATCATCCGCCTCGGCGATAATTCGACGCGATGGGCTTTTTTCCCATATTGCGATCTTCGTATCGAATGCAGTCCGTGTGCAGATGCTCGAGCCTCCGCTTTACAACGTCGGGTCGAAGAAAATTTAAATTGTTCTTGCTCATCGCCCGGCCCGAGTCTTTGTGCATTCGCGAGACTGCTGTTACGCCGTCGTGGTTCTTGCTCACCGGCCTGGAATGGCACACGACCCCGCCGATAACGGATCGCCGGGAGTCGAGCACGGCTCATGCACCGCGTGGAAAAATAAGATTGCTTTGCGATTTCGGAGCCGACTGACCATCGGACTGTAATAATTTTTTTTTTTTTTTTTTAGTGATATTTTTTATGATTCTTTTTTTATTTTAGTCGTAGGTTTTATTTAACTCGGTGGGAAAATTGCCGTTTTCACACCTTGTGAAATAAAATGTTGTACAATACTCGTGCGGCAAACGCTTTTCGCACTAGTATCGTAATGCACTATTTAGTAACAAATCTTCCAAGACAACTCGATGATTTCGTTTCTTTGCGATTTTGGAGCCAACTGACTGTATTCATTTTTTTTTCTAGTAGTACATCTTTATAATTCTATTTCTATTAGAGTAATGGATTTTTTGTAACAAATCGGAGAATGTAGGATAGAACAGGACTTGCCTCTACGGGTGTTTAACTTCTTTTGGTTTCGCGATGTCGGCCTTGGTCAGTAAATGGACGTAAATGGACGTCGCAAAATTGTCTGTGATTTATTTTGCGAATGGAGGAAGACACTGTTTCATTATTGTACTTTTAAGATAATCCAGCTACTGCTGGTTGCTGCGTCTGGCATTTGTCTCGGAAAACAAGGTTTCTTTGCAATTTCAGAGCTAATTGACCATCCGACTTCATTAATTTTCATTATTTTTTTTTTCTTTAGCTAACAATCTTTCAAGACGACTTGATAGCTTCGTGCGGAGGATACAGGATAGAACGGGAATTTCTTCTACCGGCGTTGTACATTTTTTTCGGGATGTCGGCCTCGGTCGGGAAATAGACTCGACCTCGCAAAATTGTCGAATCACCAGATAAGTCAATGAAAAAACAGCTTCTATGATTTATTCTATGAACAGAGAAAGATACTGTTTCGTTATTGTACTATGAAAATAATTCAGCTCTTGCTGGACGCTCCGTCCAGCATTTGTCTCGGAAAAGCAATATTTCTTTGCGGTTTCGGAGCCAATTGACCATTAGGCTGTATAATTATTATTTCTTTTATAGTAATACATTTTTTTTTCAATTTCTGTTTTAGTAATGGATTTTTAGTAACCATCTTCCGAGACGACTCGATGACTTTCTCCGAAGAAAATAGGAAAGAACGGGAACTTCTTCTGCAGGTCTTGCAAATTTTTTTCGCGAGTTCGGCCTCGGTCGGTCGATGAATTTGACCTCGCCAAATTGTCGAATCTCCGGATAGGCCAGAGGAAGAATTTGTGATTTATTCAACGAACAGAGAAAGATACTGTTTCGTTGTTGTGCCATTAAAATAATCCAGATCTCGCTGGACGCTCCGTCCGGCATTTATCTCGGCGTGTCACTCGATTATTGACTCGATGATTTTCTGAAGAGAGAGCGTATCGCGACTAGACGCGTGCTCGGTGCCGCGCTCGTAATTCAGTTCAATTGCCCAGCGCTCGCATCCCGCTCAATCTCCCGTTTCTACTTCGCTCGGGCTGTACACTCGCTTTTGCCATTACCGATACAACAATCCACTGTGTACACACAAACGCACTGCAGTTCGCTGTTACAGTTAGCGATGCGGAGCTCGGGCCGAGCATCGCGAGCAGTCTCGACGACCGTGACGTCAGGCATCTTTGGGTCAAGTGGAACCCATCAAGACGACGACACGAATAATTCCACTACTACGTTGATTTATCAGACGAATCTTGCGGAGCGTTATCGCTTCACGAGACTTCGACGCTCTTGCCCGGCAATAATTCTCTGCTTGCAAACAAGAACACTCGAAATCTCCAAGCTACGACGGAGAGCAATATTTTGCGCATAAATATAAATGATGATAATTATTGTGTACAATTACTTGTATGTTGTTGTGGCTCGGGAAATTTAGATTTTCGTACATTTACCGGAAATACGTTACTTCCGGCTTGAAAATCGCATTTTCCTATCGCGGAAGTGACGTCATACTCGAAGTACGCTACTTCCGGTTTAAAAGTCTAATTTTCCGACCGAAAGTGATACCATATTGGAAACACGCCAATTCCGGTTTGGAAATCTCATTTTGCGACCGGAAGTGATGTCATACCAGAAATATGTCACTTCGGGTTTGACGTCATACTGGAAATGCGTCACTTTCGGTCGAAAAATTCTATTTTCAAACCGGAAGTGACGAGTCCCCGGTATAGAAGATTAATAATTATTAATGAATATACCAGTGTCAATTCTAAGAGCATTCAATGTGTTTGATGCTAACATTTGTTTTCCTTTTACAGAAAGCGCTGCCTGGTGAGGATGCTCTCCGAAATGATCGGCAAGTCCGATTGACACCGAGAGACTCCAGAATTTGTTCACTCGCCGATGCGGAAAACAAACCGCTCGCGTCGTGCGGCCAACTTTCAAAAGTAACAGAGGTGAGTGTATATAGAAGAAATAAAAATAAAGAATACTCGAGAATTCCAATTCCGCTCGTTATCTTGCATCTGAATATGTTACAGTACAGATTCGACACGGTCTCGCGTCCGGAGTCACGGTTGATCGGGAATCGCCCTACATCTCTATCGACGAACGAGACGCTTTTTCTCCGCGTCGTCCGTCGAGCGGAAATATCTCCGGCATTATCTTCACGAAACGGTACTATCGGTGAACTCTTCGAAATCGACACTCGCGGCTCGCACACAGTCGGGCGAACAGCAACAACCTTATCGGAGCTTCAACGAAAGCGAGACGAGAATGTGTTCTCGGTACCGCGAATGATTTATAAATCGAAGCTAGTCCAAACAACGTCTCGAATTCGTTTCTCGCGTTTCTCAATTCGTGACGACTCGAGCGTCGAGCGAAGAGGAATCAGCTTATCGGAGCTTTAACCCTTTGAAGCATTCTTTTTTTTTATGTATGAAGTTTCAAATACATCGTTTTTTACGTATGAAGTTTCAAATTAGTCAAATGAGTGCTATATTTTTAAAGTCGTTTATACAACCTTGTACGTATGATTGATTATAGTGGAGGTTGTTTGTGTTATATTACATGTCCTTAAGATGGGAAAACATTGATTGCAACGGATTTGTAAAAATATTAACTGGTTTGTGCTAATTTTCGAAAAGCTACATATTTGTTTAGTTTTTTTTTTTTTAAAGTGATCTGTAATTTCTCGATTTTAATGTATCGCGGCTCATTCCCTTCCTTGGAAGATGCTCTACAAATTCACCGTCTAGATATCCGATAGTGTTTTCCGTTTGAAAATGACAGCTGTTTTTTTTATTATGGGATTTCGCCGATGGATAAACGAAAGGCCGTCATTTTTAAATGGAAAATACTATCGAAGATCTACATGGTGAATTTGTAGAGGATCTTTCAAGGAAGAGAATGAGCCATGCTATATCAAAATCTAGCAAAAATTATGGAGTATTTTTTGAAAAATTTGAACGAATAAGTACTTTTTCGAAAAGAAGTCACAAATCAGTTAATATTTGTGCAAATCCATTGCAATTAATGTTTTTCTAGTTCAAGGACCTCTGTTTTAATACCAATAACAATCCACTATAATCAATAGACGCGTAATAGTGATTTACGATACTAGTGCGATAAAACGTTTTCTGACGAGTGTGTGAGATGGAAAAACTTTTTTTGAGAAAAAGTCTTTCGCACGAGTATCGTACAAAATTTTACTTCACATGGTGTGAAAATGGGGGCTTTACGCACTCGCTAGCTTACACAAATTGCGCGTGTTTACAAATTGCAGTTTTACAGCTGCAATTTTCCGAGTGAAGTAAAACTACAATTTAGGCACTCAGTGAAGTAAAATTTGTACGATGCTCCTGTGAAAAACTTTTTCATAAAAAAGTATAAACGACTTTAAAAAAAATGTAGAACTCATTGGACTACCGCGAAGCGCTCCAACGTTCGTTTAAAGAAAGCGAGGCGATGTGTTCCCGGTACCGCGAGGCCCTCTACGAGTCGAAGCTCGTCCAAACAACCTCTCAAATTTGTTTCTCGCCTTTCTCAATCCGTGACGAACTTGCCCGCGGGACGCGAGGGAAACGGGAGAGTCCTATCGAACCAAAACGAGACCTCCGAGCCAGCCGCGCGAGCGGTATTGTATGACTGCGGTTTTTAGTACACCGTACAGCATATAATCATAACATACGAACTATGCGGTCGTGTGCTACGATCGTGTAACGAGGGACGCACGCTCGCACCGCAGGGACTCCGACGGCTCTCGCCGTGTTCGTGCGAGATTGACTCGTGTGCGTGTGTGTATTGATGCGTGAGTCGCCGGCGAATCGGAGCAAAGTCGCTCGACGCACTCGGTGGTCGAAGGTGGTTACCGCAGCTATATGGAAAGGACTGCTCGGAGCGTGTAGAGCAAAAGGCGCGCGAGACGGAGGAAGGAGGAACGACGAAAGGAGTACCCGGCGAACCTTAGGTGTGCGTGTTACCCCGCAACCCGGCCACTTTGCTACGGGGCAACTTGTTGCTTCTCGGACCTACGGACGAGAAACTCTCCGCTCACCCTCGTCCGCCTCCGCTCTTGCGGCCGGGTCGCGCTCTTCCGCGGTCCTTATCTCCCCTCTCTCGACATCCTGCTCGAACGTCGCTGCCTTCATTCTCGCGCGAGACGCTACTTTATGGTTTTTTTTTTTGTTTTACGATAAACCAGCTGTAGAGCTGTTATTTTTTCGATTTCATTTTTTTTTTATTTATTCGGTGTTTGAGGAAGGCGTACAAAATTAAATTAATCCGGTAATTGGGCGTAAAATAATTGGGCCTCGAAAGTCTAAAAGAGCTTTTTTTTTTTGTACATTCTGCAAGCTGCTTTCCTACTTAACGGATTTGTTTCTTTATTTGACGATAAACGAGCTGGAGAGCTGTAATTTTT
This sequence comes from Exephanes ischioxanthus, assembly GCA_958510785.1. Lineage (NCBI taxonomy): Eukaryota > Metazoa > Arthropoda > Insecta > Hymenoptera > Ichneumonidae > Exephanes > Exephanes ischioxanthus. Next base: position 18,508,668 of record OY294018.1, on the reverse strand, counting down.
TTCAATGTAATTGTTTTGTTTTATTTGAGTTTGAGGATGAAGTGAGAAATTAGAATTCGGTAATTGGGCGCCAAATGATCGAAAATCTAAAATCAGCTTTTTTCTACTTTCTACAAAGCGCTTGTCTACTTGATTGATGAAATTTGTTATAAAATTTGACGATAAACCAGCCGAACAGCTGTTACTTTGTTTACCGTACGAATTTCTTACACTTTCATTAATTTTATTCGAATTGATGGTAAAGAAGATTTCAAATTGGAATAAAAAAAAAAGTTTACGATAAAATTCGATATGCAAAATAATGGTAATCGGGCGTAAAAAAAGGATGCTCCAATGTCTAAAATCAGCTGTTTTTTTGTCTTCCAATGATCACATGAGTGAAACGGCTGAATGCCTAAATGAGCAAAACAAATATCCGGATGTGAAATTACGACTAAAAAAAAAACGACCTCAACGAAAGTACAAAAGTAGATTCCCTCGCGGAGAAGGAGCGTAGTATATCTGGTCCTCGAGTGACGCAAGTTGGACTGACGGTCGTGCACACATCGACAGTTCTGTAGTTTCTGCCGCTCTCGCTGGTGGCCGATGTGTCCCCACAACGAAGAAAACGAGCCCTCGGCCGTGCTGTTTCTCGGCTGTGTAAAACTTCGTCGGGACAGTCGAGGGGGAGGGGGAAACGACGGGAGAAGGGGAGGGGACCACTGACGGACGGGGGACCGAAGCGCAAGCTCTGGGTTAACGCTCGCCTCCGCGATACTTTCAGTACGATTTCCCATTCGCTACCGGGTGGGTCGTCATGTCGAAGCGGCACGAGATACGCACCAGAAATCCACGCTGCGCTCATCGAGTCTTCGCGCTTCGTTGCTAAATCCCATCGAGGCTCGTCCGTTCGGCCCAATTTAACGTAAATAAATAAAAAGTCAATCAATCGAATCAACATTAAAATTTTTAATAATAATCATAATAATAAAAATATCAACAGTGAAGTTATTCGGCGGTTTGATGGATGAGAAAAAAATCAGCAGTGCGATTTGTGTAGGACCGTAGTCGATGCCGATTCGTTGATAAAGAAACGATTTGCAGTCCGTCGATTGGTCGTGAGTGACGAACGAGTGCGCATGTTTGTACGTCGACCAGTGCCGGTGGATTTTATTAACCCGATTCATCTCAGCGTCGTCGGAGCGGCTCAGCTGGTAACGAGAAAAAAGCGGCAGAGCGAAAAATTCGCTTCGAGGCTTTTCGACGACAATCTCGGGCGGAGATGAGGCGAACGTGAATCCTTCGAGTACAAGAGAAGACACTGCGAAGAGGAGGATATCTCTGAACGTTTCGCATCGGCGAAACTTGGAATCCTTGTAGCACGGAATTTACGAGCGCGAACGACGATAAACCCGCGGGAAAACACGATGATGAGAAACGTCGATCCCCCCTCATCTCGCTTCGCAATAATCGTTCTCGGAACTGTTACTCTCGTATTATTTACGAAAACTGCCTGCGCCGCGCCGACCCACGCCTCGGCCAATGTTCCGAGCGCCGATCAGTGCGACTGGAGCGGAAGGTTAGTTCCTTTTAAGTATTACAGACGATAATAATGGTAACGGACGTTCGGACAATAATAGTAATAATAATTGATCCTCGTAAAAATATTAGCTATAAAGTTTCAATAATTATCTTGCAAAAACCTTATAGAACTTTAAATATAGTTGTTTTTTTTTATTACGGCAATATTTAGGTTTATAAAATTGGGACGATGGAAGTATTTTTCTCGCAATCCGGAAATTTGCTTGATTTCTCGGGCATGGGTAACGACCGAGCAATTGCCATTCTGATTATGTTAATTTACCATTGCCAAGAAAGGTACTAGAGGACTTTTTTTGTAATAGACAGTACTAATGATAACGGGCGTTCGGAAAATTGTAATAATAATTGACCGTCGTAAAGATATTTGCTATATAAAGTTTCAATAATTATCTAGCAATAACGTTATAGAACTTTAAATATAGTTGTTTTTTTTTAATTACCGCAATATAGATTTATCAAATTGGTGCGACAATAATATTTTTTTCGCAATCGGTAGCAAACTTAAATATGTCGATCGATTTCTCGAGCAACGTTAACAACTGTGTAATTGCCATTCCGATTGTGTTACCATCGCCAAGAAAGGTGCTTGGCGGACCTTGTTTTTCTTTTTTAATTACGCGAATATATCTTTATCAAAATAGGGCAACGATAGTGTTTGTTTTGTTTCGCAATCGGTATTAAACTCTTGGAAACTCAATCGATTTCTCGGGCATCGTGTAACGATGTTAACAATTGCCATTCCGACTGTTTTAATTTACCATCGCCAAGAAAGGTACCAGCGGCTCGTTTTTCTTTTAATTACGTGAATATAGTTTTATCAAATTGGGGCAACGATTGTATTTTTTTTTTCCCAATCAAATAGTCTCTTGAAAATTTCATCGATCTCTCGGGCGCACCGGTAACGACAGAGTAACTGCCATTCCGATTGTGTTAATTTACAATCGCCACGAAAGGTACTGTCGGGCGCTCGTTAGCTTAGGAGTTAGAGCAGTGTGCGCCTTGGCTGTCCATTTCTGGCATAGAGAGATCTGGCGTTCTCGCATAATCACGAATCCCTTTCACAACTCTATCCTGCTCGGCTTGGGCGCGAAGTCGTGTCCCACCGGCTTCGAGACCCGGTCGTAATTAAAGACAGTGGAACGGAACAGCTTCTGGCAGCGACAACAACAACGACGTCAGAGACCGACGGTGTGTCCCTCTCTCGAAAAAAAAATTCATCTTTACCGCCACCCATCCGCGAGTTTACACTTTCTAACCTTATTAGTCGAGACGGGGTACACGCGAGATTCCTGCAACACTGTAGAGGGACACGCAACGGGCGAACCGCCTATTAAATTCATTATAACACCAAACAGTAAAAAATAATTGTAATAAGAAAAAAACAAACAGAACTAGTAGGAAAATTAATATTGCATCGAAGGCATCTCTGTTAGGCACTGGCAATTAAAATTTATTCGTATTTATTTCATCGCTGGCCAGAATTCTGTACCGCAAGGTTTTCATCGATGAAACACGTGTTTACAACTCGATCGAATTTCGGCGAAGCGTTCCGTCCCGGGACACAGGATCGAAACCCAAGTAGCCATTTTTCAGATGTTACGTTAAAGCTGTCCGTTGGTTTACCAATGCCTAAATGTTATCCGTTATGATTATTGTTATTATATTATTTGTTGATCAACGGATTTCTCCTTGACCAGTATTCGAATACAGATGTGTCTTATAACTACTTAGACCTTTCAAATCCAATAGAAAAATAGTGAAATTATAATTCATTTCAACATATAACATTTCAATACATCGGACTCTATCGCTCATTGTTTTATTGCCTTTTTCTCTGCATCATTTGTATTTTATGTTGGGTCCCAAGGGACGATGTCCTAAAGCTTTACGGTCAATAAATAACAATAATAATAATAATGATAATAATAATAAGCTATCGCATGTCTCAGAGTCAACTTTCGGATATGGAAAGCTAACGGATAACATTTTGGCGATCACAACTTTTCGTAACATCTGAAAAATGGCTACTTGGGAAAGGTTATAAAACTAAAAACTTCGAAGCTTCGCTCGTGAGATTATTATTATTATTATTATTATTTATTATTTTCATAAAATAAGCTTTCACTTTTTACATCTGCTTCTATATATTGCTCTTCACGTGCCATCATTCGGTTCTCCGTGCTCTCTTCGAATAACTGTCCGATGACTCGTAGCGTCTACAATTACGCCTACGCGTCATAAACGACGTCGTTTGCGTACGAGGATTAAAAAAAATATATATCCGTAGGATATCGTATTTCGCGTTAATTGCTCGACCGTGAGGCACGGAAAAAACGAGAGTGGCAAGGCCGAAGTGTGTCCCGCCCTTGCGTTCTGACTAGCCTGAAACCAACGGGTCGATTGGTGGACTAAACCGACTGTGATTCCGGTCTTCGAGTAGTTAATTTTTCCGCTATATTAAAAATCCAACTGTAATACCAATTGTTGTATGTGTCGGATAGGAGGTCGGTTTATGGTTGGATATTTCTAAAACAAACCGATTTCCAACACTGACTCAAGAGCCGAAATGGAGTTGAAAGTTGGGTTGTTTTGGGAAAGTTTGTAAACCAACTTTCTATTCGTTGTACACTGTAAAAAAAATTGTACATTTAATGTACCGGACGGGAAGTTTTCATGCAAAAACTGTTATATTAAATTTAATGTACAATTGTGGTGAAAAATGAATGTACTTTTTCATTGAAATTAAAGTAAATTATAAAAATTAAAGTATACCCAATGTTTTTAATACACTGAATATTAATTTTTCATCACGATTGTACATGAAATTTAATATACCAGTTTTTTCATAAAAACTTCCAGTCCGGTCTATTAAATTTTATACGAATTTTTGTTACAGTGCACATAACGGTTGGTTTTGAAATATAAATCGAAAACCAACCTCCAGAAGGTTGGAATCAGAGTCCGTTTAGCGCACCAATCGACTGGTTGAGTTGAAATAGATTGTAACAACTCGAATCCAAACCAAAGTTTTAGGGTCGGTTGGTCCGCAAAGGCATTGCCTCATTCCGATTTCAAAAGTCCCGCGCGAAAATCATCGACCAATCGTTCGATAATCGCTAACACAACAACGTTCCCCTCCCTCGGAGTTAACCTCGAAAAAAAATATATTACCGAGGCGGAATAACAGATCAGAGTCGTCGAAGGATGCGCGCGCGTGGAGCGAGACTCGCGAGCCACGTACGGCAGCGGAATAGCGCCCGGTCAGATGATAATTTAATAGCCCGAGGAGAAAAGCAACCGAGTTTTATTAAAATGTGAACCGGTCGTGCGGCTTCGTAAACCGGTTTTCAACTTCGCTCTCCGTGACAAAGGGGAACGGCCGTCCGCCGTCTTACCGTTCTACTGTCTTATTTCTACAATGTCTACTTACCATGCGCGAGAGCCAAACTTCGTACCGCGCTTCTCATTATCGACACCCACAGGATAAGCGCGCTACGCATGCGCCGTAGATCGGCGCGGCGATGCGCTTATTTACATTCGGCCTCGTTCGCGTTTCGCTCCTCCTCTTTCGATGTTCGACAAATAAAACAAAATAGTTTTTTGAAAAAGAAATATGGTTAAAAATAATAAACATTTCGGTTTCGGGAAGTATCGATTATTTTAGTTTAACAGGAAAGAGGCTGCCAACTTATTATTATTATTATTTTTTTTTTTGCAATAATAATGAAATTCCGCTATTTTGTTTGTTTCGTCTAAAGCTATTCACTTAGCGACATTTTTATGAAAAAACAAAAATTTAATAAGCATGATAAAAACGATTCTTCCACTATTAACAGTGGCGAAGGTGTTTTTTTTTTTTTTTTGCAATCATTTATTTATTTATTTATTTATTTGGTAGACGGGAAAAAATCCGTTTACAAAAAAAAAAAAAATTACAATTTAACAACTTAATAAATCTTTAACGTATATATAAAGAAAGGAACAAGAAAATATTTCGCACATTGTGCGTTGAGAAAATTGATATTTGGAGTGGAGAAACAAACGGCATAATAATGAAATTCAGCTACTTTGTTTGTCTCGTCTGAAGCAATCGACTTAGCGAAATGTTAATAGAAAAAAATAGCAAAAAAATTAATATAAAGAAAAATATTTTTAATATAAAAACAATACTTTGATAAAACCAAAATTAACATTGCCTTAATTATTTACAGTGGCGGAGGTGGAAGAGGCGTGCGTCCGGTTTATCTTCGCTGTTCCCGAGGCACGGTAGCCTGGCGTTACCCCCGCGGAGCACTGAGGATCGTACTTTCCGGTGGGAGCGACGGACGGACGTTTCGCGGCTGCGTCAAGGTCTCCGGGCCGGCGAGAGTTTATCTCGAGGGAAAGGGCTCGCTGAGGCCGATTTATTCGCCCGGGGACGGAAAGCACGAGGCGCTCCATCGATGCTTCCACTCGAGGGGACAATTGGCCGCTCTCTACGTCGAGGCCGACGAACCGACGCCCGGCCGTTCGACGGTCAAGCTTCGCTACGATCTCGAGCTCGCCAGTCCGCAGAGCGACGAGGCGGCGAAGGGCCTCGTCGTCAGGGACGAGGAAGCCGAGTGCCGACCTTGCTCCAAGGAGGAACTCGCCGAGGCTTACTGCAAGAGCGATCTCGTCGCGAGGGGCACCGTCAGCGCCGTCGAGAGGCGACCCGATCTCGAAGCCGCCGAGCTCGTTCTCAGGGTCACGAAGGCCCTGCGGCGCGTCGAGGAAAACGAGGTGAGTCACATTTTCGTTGTAAACACCGTCGAACGCACGTATACGTTGCACGTCGTAAATCAATTGATATCGATCGACAATATTTTGAACCTAACGATAGAATTTTCTTTCACTACTCATAAACAGAAACAGTAATTAAAACTAACTTATTCGTTATTATCAAATTGATGAAACTATTATTCTTATTACTGTTAAACTGATGGAATTGTTATTGTCATCATTAAATTTATAAAAATAGATTGTCCACATTTTTGGATACAAAAGTCCAAGGGCATTTCCTCGAACAACATTTTTATTTATGGTGTTTCAAAGACTTATTATTACTATTCAATTGATAGAATTATTATTATTATTAAATTGACAGAAATAGCGCAATTTTTCGTTTACCTAACGTCCAAGGGTATTTTCGCGTTCAGAACTTTTTTTTATGGTGTCTCAAATCTGATCTGAGCATTTTTTTTTTCAGGACAACGAGGTGGACTCCGGCGATCTGAGATTCCTGGGGGAGATCCGAGTCCGAGTGCCAACGGCTTGCGACGCCCGACACGGCCAGGGTGAATTTGTGATAATGGCGAGAAAGAAGCTGGGCGATCTGACGCTGGCCTGTGCGCCGAGGCTCGAGGCCTGGGCCGAGGCCGTACGGGAGCTCAAGAGCGCTCCGTGCTTCCTGCGAAGTTAGCCTTCGTCCGGGGCGTACACGATGTTAAAGAAAGTCCGATGATATTGTAAATACGTAAATAGCTTATTCATCGTGAGTGTACATACCGTGCGTAATTCGAGCACATAAGATATACCGATCTCCGAACTGTGATATTATTGTTTTATAAGAGGTTTAAGCGTGAAATTGTATTTTTTTTTTTTTTTTCATCTTTATTTACAACGTCTCGGACGCCCGGGCGTTCGCGCGACGTTTCCGTTGATTAAAAATCTGATTGTGGAGAATTTACGAGCATTTTTTTGTTCCCTCCGATCCATCGATTGTCAGCAATTTAATTAAACCTTCAAGTACGTGCGACTTTTTGCAGAGGCAAAACGACCATAACTTTTTTAGTCGGAACGGTACAGACCCGCCAAATGTGAGTTTCAGGGAAAAATTCGATTTCTCGATGGTATAAAAATCTGAAAAAATCAACCATATGGGAGGTGTTGCAAATACTGATTTTATATAATAATAATTCCAAAATGTTGTATTGACAAATTAACGACAAAAAAAATTGTTCAACAAATTACCCGGCAACTCAACTATTTTTTTTTTTTATAAAAGTTATCCGCTTATATTTCTGAACATGCATACATTTTTTCAGAATTTTTTGTAATCTTTGAAAATCGTGTTTTTTTCTATATTCAAGCTGTGAAAAAACGCTATTTTCAAAGATCGCAAAAAATTCTGAAAAAATTCATACGTATTCAGAAAAATAAACGAATCATTTTTATGAAGGACAATAGTTAAGTTGCCGCGTAATTTGGCGCATAATGATTTTTATCTTCGATTTGTTAATAACAAATTGGAATTATTATTTCACAAAAACAATCTTTGCAACACCTCCCGTATACGCGATTTTTTCAGATTTTTTTCCCATCGAGAAGTGTTCGAAATTGTCTCTGAAATTCACGTTTGGCGAGACTTTACCGCTGCGACTAGCTTAAGCACAAAAACGTTATAATAATTAAAAAAAAAACACAACACTTCAGGGTACGTCTCTGAATTTTTAGCACATCAACTTGTTATTTGAATCGTTCCGAGGCTGCGTCTTGGCAAATTTCAGGTCCTCGTTGAACGAGAGGGATGCATACACGAACGGCCGGGACGTGAGAAGGAGTTGAGCAAAAAAAGGTTTGCAAATCTTCGGCTCGAAAGGGAGGACGGAAGGTACAGTGGGGAAACTTGCACCAATAAACAGTTCTTTTATTTGTACCATACATCACAGGTGATAAAAGTAATAATCTTTACTAAAAAAAAAAAATGTTTGTGCAAACGCACAGAACAAGAAGAAAGACAACGGGCTCTCGATTGATAGCGCCGAGAGAGAGATAGAATATTTAACGTCATGATTACCCATAATAATTTTTGTCGCGGCATGCCAGCGGCGATTGGCGAAGTCCATCGTTTCTGTAAGAGCTTTGTCGTCTGATACAAAAAAAAAAATATATATATATATATATAATATATCACGAACACCGCGAATAGTTTCGAGTCGAGACTTCGGACGAATCCTCCGAAGACCAAGTGGAAATAGGAAACAGCTGCCTCTCGGCTCGATTCTCGATCGCAACGACTCTCAGTTCCGCACCGCCGGGAATGCGCCACAATATCATATACGAATTCCTCAACAAGTATATATAATGCTTTATTTAATTTTTTTTTTTTTTTTTTTTTTTCGATCGTTTGTTTCTTATAACAAAGATATGGAAAATACGCGTGAATAAGCCTGGACACTGAGGCGTATCCGATAAAAAACATTTACTATATTTTTGTTGTTTTAAATTGGGGTGGCCTGCTGGCCGAAAAATTGCGTGTCTCCCCTCGGATGCACTTTGGTATAAACGAATTATCGTTGATCGGAGTCCCTAAAGGGTTTGTTTTCATTTTCGTACCGAGGATAAATCGAACAGCAAACCGAACGGACGGTTTCGGACGAACTTGGCTAAGTTTGATCCTCCAGTCGTTTAATTCCCCATCTCGCACAAGCCACGTGAAAAAAGTAACTCGGCGATACTTTGGCCTCGTATTTTTTTTTTTTTTTTTTCTTTTTTTTTGTCTCTTCCCGACATTCACCACTCAGCTGCGCAGAATAACGACGGGCGAGAGAACGATCGGTCGTTCGACTACGCCTCGTGGAACGGATAGTTGGGACAGAGATTAATCAACAGATCGTCCATGTTCGGTAGAACGACGACCCTCTCGAATTCCTTCAACAATTTCGTTTCTATCCACTTGGTGACGAAAGCGATGTTGACTGCCATTTCGCCGACCGCGGGCTTAGCGGTGAGAATTATTCTCGGTACGGGCTTGAAACCGTACCATATTCTGTCGGACGGCGGCGGCGGAATGTTCACCGTCAGGCAGCCCTTTATGCTCGAGACGTTGACCATCAGTCGGATCTCCGTGTTTGAGAGACCTTCCATGGCTCTGCGAACGTACGACAATTCGGCGGCCTGCGGGGAGAAAAAAAAAAAATCAGCTCGAACTTATTTATTTCGATAAAATTGCGTCGGCCTGTCGTCTGCGAGCCGAGCGAAATTTTCGTTCTCAAGCTCTAAATTCGACATCTGGTACGGGGCTGCCCCCCCCCCCCCCCCCCCCCTTCCCCGACACGCTGCGATTCGCGGCAACTCTCGCACGACCGCGGGCCGTTATACCGTGAGCGGGAGATAAAAAATTGACAAGGACACGAGAATATAACGAAGGCGTCGTAACATGTGCCGGCTAACGAGCCGGAGGATTAGACGGGTTGACTTACGTGCTGGAAGTATCTATTCGATGCTAGCTTGTCGACCATGCTGAGAAACTTTCGGCCGGAGGATTGCGTCGGGCTGAGAAAAAATATTGAATTTATCGGTTTGTTCTGAGACAAAAAACAATTAAATTTATCGGTTGGTTCTGAGAACAAAAAATTTAATTTATCGGTTTGTTCTGAGAATAAAAAAGTTAAAGTTATCAATTTGTTCTGAGAACAAAGAAATTAATTTATAAGATTGCTCAGAGAAAAAAGATAAATTAAATTTGTCAGTTAGACTCAGCGACAGATTTTGTTTTACTAATTTGATAACTCACGTTGATTCTCTGGAGCCTGAATTGGACGGTAAATTCGTGTTGTCCTCTTCCTCGGTGGACGTTTCGGGACTGTCCTCAACATCGCTATCGAACATCGGTGATCTCGCGGGCTTCGGCCTATCGGCATTCACGACATCGTTTGCATTGCTGGAGACAGAGTTTGCTCTGGTCAGTTTCATTAGATTCAACTTCGTCTCGATGGTCATAGTCAGACATCCCTCGTAAGTGATGTCGAGGTCCACCGAGAGACCGTGCTCGCCCAACGCGGGTTTGCTGGCTTTGTGAATCACCGGTGCGCCCTGTCCTATCACGAGTTCGCTGACCAATAAGCTTTGCATGAAATACGGTAGCTTTATGTTCGAAAGCTTTCGCTGTATTTTATCTTGGATCAAATTTATCGCCTCCGGCGATTTGTGCATGTCGAAGAGGATTCGGCCGAGCAGTGCGTTCAGCCATACCATGTCATTGTCTGCGAGAGATGTGCCAACTTCTGTCGATGAAGCTGATTGAGCCTGAAAATCGAAAATCCCTTTGAAAAATTATATTTTTAAAGCGGAAGTAACGTATTTCATGTACGAAGTCACTTCCGGTCGAAAAAATTATATTTTCAAAGTGGAATTCATGCATTTCATGTATGACCTAACTTCCGGTCGGAAAATAAGATTTCTAACCCGGAAGTGACGTATTTCAGGTATGACGTCACTTCCGGTCGGAATATTAGATTTTCGAACCGGAAATGACGTATTTCCGGTATGACGTAACTTCCGGTCGTAAAATTAAATTCTCAAATTGGGAATGACGTTTTGCAAATTTGCTCTCAAACGGTAAAAACGATTTCGAAATTTCAGCGCAAACATTTGTAATTGGCACAAACGTACTACCAAAATAGGCAGAGTACTCACGTCGGTGTATCGAGACATGTAAGCGTTGTACGATAATTCGGAGATAATTTCGGAGGCGATTGCGGTCGCGCTCGAATTTTTCGAGTCTCCCGTTACGGGTGCAAGAGACGGCGAGCTCGAGGACGGTGTGACGTCCTTCGACGACGATACAGAGTTACGTTTGCTGCTTATTCTCGACGCCCGTACCAGGCGTCTGTACCTGAAAAATAATATATCGTTTTACGCGTCGAACCGGTCGCACACACCGAAGCCGCAGACACCGCCGAACGGGCTGATTGACAACCGCCGGATATCATTACCAATCCTCCTTGCGTCGATCGGTTCTCGCAAAAACGTATATCTTAGATTTCGTCTTGTCATCGTCTGCGTCTTCATCGTCGCGACAGTCGGCGAAAACATCATTTATCCTGTCCTTCGACTGGGCGACGTCGTCGTCATCGGTGTCGTCACCCTCCTCGTCGCCCTCCTCCTCCCTCTCGAGCTCCTCCATCTCGAAAATCGTTTTATCCTTTTCCCCGTCGCTCTTCGCAGCCTCGTCGTCCGAACCCGCGTTGAGATCGACGCTCTCGACGACACCCTCTTTTCCAAATATAACGCAGATCGGATACTTCTTGCTCCAGCGTCTGAAAAAAAAAAAAAAATTATCGTCAATTTAGTTCTCACCGAAAAACCTAAAAAAATAGTACATTACGATACTAGTGCGAAAAAACTGTTTTTCTGACGAGCGTAATTTCGCAGTACGACCCGAAAGCGTTTGTTGCAATCACACGAGTTAATAAAAAGTTTTTCGCACGAGTGCCGTACAAAATGTTATTACACAAGGTATGAAAACGTAAGTTTTATGCACGCCAAGCGTGCGTAAAGCTCGCGTTATCGCACCGAGTGAAATAAAATTATTTTTACTTCTCCCATGTGAAATTCCCCTCCGTACCTGCGTCTCGTGAGGCCGTCGGGCAGCAATAGAATTTTCGCCGAGGCGAGCGAGTAAACCCGTTTCCTCGTGAATTTCGGCACGTGCTGAGGTTCGTTCCAGACCGCCCGTTTCGGTATTCTCGTACGAGTCTCCATGATTCGCAGGGAGTCGCCCTCGAGCTTGAAGAAGACCGGCTTCGTCCGAGCGACGTGGTAATTGTCCGGATCGTAGTCGTAGGGCAGTTCGTTGAACCAGTCCTCGAACCTCTCGACGACGGCGTGCTCCTCGACCGGGGCGATCTGGACGATCGAGACGGCCGGCTCGTCGACCGGCTCGCTCGGGATCGGCGCGGTCAAAATCTTCTTCACCCGCCCGATCGCCCTTTCTGTCATTAGCACGACGAAGACGCCGGCGAACAGACCGACGAGATATTCGGGCAATGGGAGAATGTAATACGAGAGCCACAGTACAATTGGCATAGTTATCGCTTGATAGAGTAATTGCCTCTTTAGTTGAGCGAACAGCAGCTTCGGACTATCGGATTTGGAGCTCGACGGTTTCGCTCGCGGTCCCGCCTCGCCGCCGCTGTCCGTGCGGTCGTCGGTCTTCCTCGCACCGCCCGTAAGCGGCGCGTCGTCGACGTTCTCCGCCGCCTCGACGCCGCTCTCCACGCTCTCCTCCTCGGAGTTCTTCGCCTTCAGACCCGTCCTGATGATCGAAAACCCTCCGAATCGGGACGAGTGCGCTCTCTTGCGAATACCCGACGAGTGAACTTCTCCCTCCTGCTTCTCCGGAACGAAATCCTCCGTAGGAGTTACGTCGCCCAGGTCCTCCGGATCGCTGACGCTAGAATTTTCTCTGCTTCTGTTCTTCGACCTGCCGGCCTTCTCGCTCTTTATCTCCGACAACTTGTCCTCCAGAGTCCTCGTTAGCTTGCCTCTGAAGTCGGAGAACATCTTCCACGGGTCGGACGGCGGAGTTCCCTCCGACAGGCTGCCGTCTATGCTGGACGAACGTTTCTCAAAAATTTCGTTGCTCCCTTCGTTGTTGTCTTTGGCGCTCCTGCACGGACTCGACTTCGGAGAGCTCCGCTCCGACTCCGGAGACGCCTCCTTCTCCTCATCCGTGCTCGGATAGAGCTCCTCGAGCTCGTCGTCGTTCGCGTGGTAACGGATCGACGGGACGGACGTCGCTATGGGTTTTCCTTCGGCGACAAAAGTTCAAAGGTCAAATTATAACAGTTGTCGAAAAAATTGAATTTTCTATATCTAAAAAGTTTTGAAAATTTTGTTTATCTACATTGATTTTTATTGTCATTTTATTGATTTGTTATCTAGTTTTTTTTTGTTATTACCTAAAAAGTTTTTAAAAAAATGTTATCTAAAAACTTTTTGTATTGTTCTTGTATTTTTTTTTTTTTATAAAATTTATATTTTTTATTTTTATAAAATTTATATTTTTTATTTTTTTCATTGAAACTTTCTTTTTTAATTTTTACATTCTATTCATTAAAAAAATGTCTGATATTTTTTTTTAACAGAACTTACCCTTCATCATGGCTAGCGTGACTTTGGCCGGACTTTGCTTCGATGCCATATCTACCTTCGAGATCCTCCGATATTATTAGTCACCACCCTCTCGAGAGCGTTCGCCAGGTTTTTCCACCGCGCGCGCGATACGGCTATGGCGTTTTAATTTTTAATGAGTTGCGTGCACTCGACTCGACCGTGAATCACGGAGCCCGCGCCGCGACTGCTGCTTCCACGATTGTTCGATTCCATTTGCTCAGCGGCACTTTTGCTCGCCGACGAGAGCGAAACTTCCACCGGGAATCACTGCGATCGCAGAAACATTTGTCGAACGACCCGTCACGCTCGTCCCGCAACGAATATCTGTGACATTATTTGTTTATCTTTATTTCTTAATCGTCGTTTGCGTCTCGGCACGGGGATTTGGCACTTACCCGATACAGTTTTCGGACGGCATAACAGACACGACGGCACGGGTTCTCGAAACGATCGATGACTCTGGTGTTTATTCGATGATTGTCTTTTTTTTTTTTGTAAGTTAATTAACGATACAACACCGTACTTCTCGCACTTTCGTCCGGCACGCAATATCGGATTAAGCACGGTGAGAGGGAGGGTGGGGAAGGAGGCGGGGGAACTCCTGTCAGAATCGCTACGAAGACGGTGTGCACACTACGGTGGGGGATTTCGTGTATTGTTTCGCCGAGTGACCTTAGCAATGGCCGAGCGAAAGCGCGCGCGCATGCGCCAGTCGCGCGCCCAGGAGCGCGCCAAGACCAAAGACAAACCCGGGCCACTTGCGCGAAACCACCTTGCACAAGACTTTACGTTTTTTTCCCCTCGAGATGAACTATTCAATGACAATGCGTTATACAATGTTGATAAGTATATGTTTCATTTATTTACAAAACGTACAAGATCTGAATCCGGAGTTCTGTATATTATAATGTATCAATAATTTTAATAGCTAATGCTAATACAATACCGTCTAATAAGTAACAAGATTGCACGGCTATCGGAATGGAATGATTGAGCATTGCAAATGAGATTTTGCATGGCAGTCGTCAGACAAGATAGCCGATCGCATCTCCAGATAAAAAATTCAGTCGCTCATAACGCTTACTAATATAATTATTTCACGCATACAAATGCGTGAAAGAAATTGATAAAAAAGATTCTCGCATTCATACATTCTCAGCATGCCAAGAACAAATTTGATAATGCATCTCGCCGTCAAGAATTGGATCCAACGATAATATCGTATTTGACAAAGAGAAAAAGTAAGTAAAACGCATATTACCACAACTAATCAAGAGACACGGTAGTGTCTCGATGCCAAGTTAAAAAAAGATAGCGAGACAGACCGTGAGTTATACGCCAATGTGACATTTTTCAACGTCTTAAATATTGCAAATAAACTATAATACGCAAAATAAGGACATAAAGTAAATAAGATAATTCATAAAATACACTGGCTTCAGAGAAATAAAAAAAATAGTACGTTACTATACTACTTCATAAAAGCGGACTTTCGGCGAAGCCTTCTCCCGCGCTACAACAGCACTCAGCTTCGCCTCGAGCCGTTGTAGCGCTCGATCCGGCTCGTGCAGCCACTTCACAACCGCCGTCGGGAGTCCGCGTGCAATAATTTCCAGAAATCGCACGCAAAAGTAAATCGCACGCAAAGGAGCCGAACTACGCGTGCATAAAAGTAAATCGCACGCAAAGAAGCCAATCTGCGCATGCGCCGGAAAATTATTAAACTCATGGCTGCAAAGCGCCACTTAGACCACTCTCGGTAGGCACGGAAAGTAGCGTTTTTCATGCACGAGTTACAGAAAAAAAATTTAAACGACGTTACATTTTATGATAGAAACAGAGTTTTACCAGGTATCTGGTTTTAATCTGCGAAGGGTTGTAAACTACGTATTCGTTGAATTCAAGCTTCCAAGGGCCTTCACCATTCGTCAATATGTTCCGTCCGCACGGGACTTCAACGCCATCGCGCATTGTGTGGGATTCTGTAGGATCCGGTCGTCTCCTTCCAAGACCCATCGTTGAATTTTTTCCCTCCGGTAACTGCTCGATATTTTTCCCCTCTTTCAGTTCGTACATATTGCCTAGGGCAACTTCGCACAGTAACAGTACTCCGATTGGATTGTGGCCGTTGACGTGACAGTATTTCGCTGATTTACCGACTCTGTCGGCAAAGTAGACACCCTTTCCGAACATGCATCCGGTCGGGGGGGCTTCGGGTGGTGCGATTCTGAAACCTCGCGAGAGTATACCGGGCATGTTCACAGCGCGGGAACCGTGCCATAGTAATTTTCTATTCGGAAAATTTTTAAAGTTCTCGTAACGTTCCTCTTCTCCCGCTCTCTTCACAATGAAAATGTCATCAATCCCAAACTCTTGTTTGTCATATGTTGAAGCCTTAACGTATCGTTCTATAACTTTGTACATCTTGGACTTCCTCTTGAGCACAGTTATTTGAGTTTTCAGTCTTCCGTAGTTAACATCTACAGGGTTCTTTAGTTCAATTTCATTCGTATTAATGTCATTTTTCGATAAAGCGTAGGCCTGCATTTGGAGCAAGTCTGAGATCATACCGCATTTTGCCTTGATGTCTTCCAGGGTTTTGAACGGCAGTGGATTTGAATGTGGTATGAAAGTGTAGAACTTGTTAGTCGCATCTTTGAGTTTTAGAGCATGATTATCATCGGATACGGTTGTCTCCATTTCATTGGACAACGTTATTAGAGCCATGTAGGCACCCAGCAACTGCTCCATCGACAGATTGCCCAGTGGCATTTTGTCCAAGTCCAGTTCGTACTCCAACATAATTCTTGTCATCGTGTCGTTGTTGAAGATCAGCTCCATTAAATCTTTTACCGGCAGTTCCAATTCGCTCTCCAAATTGATCGCGACATCGGCCTTCCGACAAATGTTCTCGCCATGATCCGTATCGACGGGGAACATCTTGCCAACATGTTTTACGAATATTCCTCTGTCGATCCACCTGTTCCCGGTCTTTTTGAAGTAGTACTTCTCAAATTTCTTGATACAATTATCCAGAGAAAGAGGCTCGCATAACTTATCGCCGATTTCCGTGCCGATTCTTCCCCATCGGCGGAACAGACAGTACTCGTTAAATTGGTCGTGTTCTAGAATCTGAACCTTGTAGTGGCTGTTTTTGTTGGTTTGGATACAAGTTTTAGCTAGCGTAGCTGTGAACGAGACACCGTCACACTCATATACGTGAGCTATACCGGTCAAATCGCTTTCGGGATCAACGACACCGGATTTCGTCACCCACAGTCTTTGTATTCCAGTCTTCTTGGGACTGATCGCCATTGGTCCAGAATTTCTAGTTTGGACGCTCCAGTTTGAGCTTGAAGTTGGCGAAGCTGTTACTCGAACGATCCTTTTACGCACCTTTGGTGTGTACGAGCGCAGGAACGGCGAGCTATCCAGCAGGATCTTCGGCACAATGAATTCAATTCTCGCTGGATCTTGCGTTACCTCCTCACACTTGGTCCATTCCGTAAAATTGCCTGTGCATCTGTAGCCCAGTCCGGATACGTACTCAAATCTGCCGGAACATTTCTCACATGGTTTCAGGAATCCAAAAACCATCGCATCGGCGACCAAGCATATATTCGCATCAGTCCGTCTGCACGACCGTCTGTCATCACTACCGGTGACGATTTTAAATAACGACCCGAAAGTGCTCAGCGGCATTTTCACCAGTTCAGCTTGCATATCGAAAACCATTTTGTTCTGTTTCTTCATTTCTCTTTCCTGGAAATCGTTTCTCATCTTTTTCCTCGATGGTTCTGCATCCATGATTTCGTCATCGGACAGAGCTCTTTCTCGGATGTTTTCTTTATGATCAGAATCCGTTTGGGCTGAAATTAGGAAGTCATTAATCAGAAATTCGTTACCCCGAAAGTACACTTACAGAAACTATTTTTATTCGAGATACACATTAAAATGTATTTTTTATGATGATTTTTTATGAATTTATATTTAATGAGAAAAAAACATCCTTGCCTCTGTGTAAATTACAAAAAAAAAAAAAAAAAAAACGTAATTCTTACAAACCTATATCATGTTTTAAGTTCTCTTGATCCTCCCAGCGGATGTTGTCGAAGTTGTCAAAATCCGCCGGTGATTCTGGCATCTCGTTTCTGTCGAACAAATGTTTTCTTGCAGGGATGAAGCAACTATAGTGGAACCACTTGGTCTGGATGCCATCATGTATCGGACTCTACAAGTTAAAATAATGGAAGATCATATTTTTGAAATGTCACGTATCTCGTATAAAAAAAGTACGACAGCCGGGTTCGACAAAAATTTGTTGAAAATTTTGTTAGTTGTGTTGACCTTTATCCTCCCCTTAAGGTGATGTGAAACACGTTCTCAGCCTGTGTCTCTCGCTCCGCTGAGAGCACCACTGATGCTATGTCTCACGGAGTCCGTAGTGTTTCACATCACCTTAAGAGCATGTGCAACATCGCGGTCGGTAATAAAAACTGTCATCAACTTTTATCATGGATTCTGACATGTACGGTCAAAAGAATCTGTGAGAAAAGTTTGTTGCAGTTTTTGATACCGATTGGTAACACAAACTGTTCGAAATGCCGTTTTGAAAGCGTAGACACGTCGAGAAAAAAGGAAATTGTCTTTATGAACTCATGCATGAAAAGTACAACTTTTCGCGCCTGACACGAGTGACGTAAATGGCGCATCACAACCAAGTGTACTATAAATACCCGGTGTCTCCCCACGTCGGGCCGATTTTACTTTACGCACGCTTCTCGTACTTTATGCACGCGTCTCGTACCTTACGCACGCGTCTCGCACCTTACACACCCAAGTAGCAAAAAGACATCTGATACGAAAAATTCATCCGAATGGAATACATAAGTCCACCCGAATGGTAACTATGAGTTATCCAATGTCTAAAAGTTAACTTTTGGACGTAGGATAGCCCTGTCGGGACGGGCGACTGTGAATTGACCACAGAAACAACCGGTTGATATCGGCAAAAAAAATAACCGCTATTAACCGCTAATTTACCAGATTTGGTGTCGGTTTGCAGCGAACTGTTGTCGAGAAATATACGGTATTTTAAGCATTCGAAGAGCGTTCTGGTGTGGTTGTAGTACTTATTACAACCGCAAAATAACCAGTAATACAACTGTTCGAGGAGCTTTCCGATTATTGTACTCATTATAACCGCAGCATTATGAGTACTACAACCGGAACGCTCCTCGAGCGGTTTAATGACCGGTTGTTTTGCGGTTGTTATAAGTAAAACAACTATCCGAACGCTTCGGTTGCCGACACTTTTACAGTTGTAACAAGTAAAACAACTGTACCAGAATACTCCTTATACTGATTTATCAACTGTAAGTTTACAGTCATAATAAGAAAAACGCCCACTCTGGAACGTTTTTCGAAAGCTTATAATAGCGGTAATTTTGCGGTCGCAGTGTATAAAACGACCACAACCCATCAAAGACGTCGTGAAAATGACGCATACGGCGCCGCTTCGCAGCGCTGCGTTCGGTCGATTTGCTGTTTTTGGCAGTTATTTTTTGGACGTTTTCGTCCGGTTTTTTTATCGGTTGAATTACCGCAAAATTGCAGTCGCCCGTCTCGACAGGGAGCTTATAGTTACCATTTGGGCGGACTTATGTATCCCATTCGGATGACTTTTTGGTACCAGATGTCTTTTTGCTACTTGGGCACACTGGCTGTACAGCGCCACAATTAGTAGGCATAGAGTGGCACTTCCCCTGCATTCGTTACGGAAAATATTATGCGGTATTAGTGCGGTGTAGAGAACATCATACGCAAAATGTGAAGGGAGTCTCACTTTTTCACGGCGGTCTGCGGTCTCAAAACGCCATTCAGTACAGTTTTTGTTACCGACGGCGGTGTAATGCATGATTATTCATCAGTGTTTATTACATGGTGGCCGTTTTTTCCCCGGAAAAAAATTCCCTGACTTTACCCTGACTTTTCACTGACCAATAAAAAATTTTCCCTGACCAAACTTATGAGGTTCCCTATGTAAAAAAAAAATTATCGAAATGAAAATGCCTAATTATTGGTATTAATATTTAGTTTTTTTTTTTTTTTTTTTTTTTTTAATGTTCCCAATTTTTTTTTAAGGCTCCCTTTTATGTACTTCGTATATATTTATAGAAGGTCTAGCGACAATTTACTTTTTCCCTGACCAATTTTGAAATTCCCTGAGTTTTCCCTGAATCCCTGACCAATATTTTTATTCCCTGACTTTTCCCGGTTTTTCCTGACCGCGGCCACCATGTATTAGCTTTGAATTGATAAGCAAATCCCTCGTAAAACAATTGAGAATTATTGAACATATCGACGGCCTAATTCAATAAGGGCACGCCCTATTGAAATCTTATCCTTATACGCCCTTCTAGCACTAAACCATCGATATTATCAACGTAAAAAATTGAGCCCTCCCTCGGAAATCGAGCATATACGATCGCCTCTGACGTCATTGTGACAGCACGGCGTCCGTTCGCCCTTTCCGTTTCAACACGTCGTGACGTCATAGCGTCATGGGGGTGCGGTTGGCACCATCCAACGACGCTAAGGCGTCGCGCCGTAGCACGGCTCGATTATCCAGCTCTGATGAATTTACCAACAGTGGCGAAACCACCGACGTTGGCCTGTGACAAAGCGCCCACGAGCGCCATTGCAACTGGCAGATATTTGCGTTTCTCGGTCACTTCGATAGTTCGGAACGTAAACTTACCTGCACTCGTTGACCGATCCTCAGTGATTGCAGGGCGATTTGGATGCTGCACCATCGGCATTCGGATCTTCCGCTCTTCGCGTATCCGATGTAAAATCTCAGCATGTCGCCCATAGTCGATTCGACTCGATTCTCCCGACGAGGTAGAAACCGGATGTGTAGTGTAAGAAAAAATTGCTTTCGTTATGGCTTTAGGCCAGTGGACGATCGTGATTACGTATGAATGATAATGTGTTGAAATGAGTTATCGTGTATAATCCGTTCTTGCGGGAATAGCTTTTTAAGAAAGGTAGTGCGTCTGCAGCGACCCAAAGTACCGACGCACTTGTCGCTTGTCTGACGCTACTTCGACAGAAATCACGATTAGGGGGGCTGCGAACAAAAAAAAATTCGTTCCAAAAAAGATGGGAGGAGGAACGGCCGGCGTTTGTGAGAATGTGGTGTGCGGCCTCGTGAATAATATTAAATTAATTGAATTGGATTGCATGCAGAAAACGATACTGGTCCTTTTCTTTATAGAGAATAGGATGTACAGAGGGACGAGGCGCGGGCCGCGATAGACGCACCGGCGGACCTGTTGCTCTCTTCGTTCACTAAACTGGAATGGACAGGATATACTTACGATGTGAGATGTATCGATATACAGTCGAAAGAGATGGGTGCGTCCTTGAACACAAACCTGCTCAGCTATGCGTTCTTTTATTTGTGACTGTCCACTGCTACTGTATCTTACTTCCTCGCCCTAGCAGACCCGACCACTGCGAAAATCACCATGTTTTCACGGTGGTTTTCACCACGGTGGTTTTGTGCAAAAAGTTTACGAAATTTTTTGTCGGAACCACTACGCAAACCACCGCTCTACGATATTCGTTTTAAATGGTGGTTTCGATGGTGGTGACGACGGAATAATCCACCAGTCACTCAAATTTCTTTTCCCGGTGTTCACTACGTACCGAAAAAAGAGTTTGGTAATATTGGAAAAAATTCGTTTCAATTATAATCGTGAATTATATCAATTTTAGGATACATTACTATATTACGCATTTCGGAGAAAGAAATAAACCTAACGACCTAAAGTTGGGCTCGAACCCGGGACCTTTCGCATGCTAGCCTCGAACCTTAACGCTACGCTACCGCCTATCATTGAATTATTTTCATTCCTAGTAAGATTTGAACGTAGCAAAAGTTTTCTTACCTGAAGTGAATGGACAATGAATATTTCATTTATTTATTTACTAAAATTATCACTGAAAAGAAAGTAATTTATATGAGTCCTATGTAAAGTTTACTTATATTAGTGGTTATTTATGCAAAATTACATATAGAAATAAATGCTAATCAAAAGAAGCTTTGCTTAGGACGCATATAATAACTTTTCTTTTGAGTAATAATTTCAGTAAATAAATAAATGAATAAAATATTCATTGTCCATGCACTTCAAATAACAGAACTTTTGCGACGTTCAAACCTTGCTAGATCTGCGAAAAATTCAGATGATAGGCGCCAGCACAGCGTTAGGGTTCTAGGCTAACATCCGTAAGGTCCCGGGTTCAAGCCCAATTTTAGGTCGTTAGGTTTTTCTTTCTCCAAAATGCGTAATATAATGTCCTAAATTGGTATAATTCATGATAATAATTCAAACCAATTTTCTCCAATATTACAAAACCTTTTTTCGATACGTGTTAACAACCTTAAAAAAATTGTGTGACTGGTGGTATTCTCCGTCGTTCCACCATCGAAACCACCTTTTAATACACGTATCATGGGGTGGTGGTTTGGGTAGTGGTTTCGACAAAATACTTCGTAAACTTTTTGCACAAAACCACTACGGTGGTTTCGAAGGTGGTTCGGTCGGTGGTCGGGTCTGCTAGGGCGTGGAGGAAGCTGTGTTTTGGTGAAAAAAAACAAATTAAAGATTTTAATGAAAACGTGTTCAGAATGTTCCAAAATATCAAAAAATCACATTTAGAAAAAATTTCCGGTATGTGTGTGGGTGTGTATCTGTGTCAAAATTTCATTAAAAAATGTGTAGTTGTATTTTTTGCACCCAATTTTATATCTCGTCAAAAATGTTTGTTCGCACTCTAGCTCTTACACTTTTTTTTTGTTATTGCCAACGGTACATCCGATTCTTTCCGCGAGATACATTTCGTCTGATTTGCCAATAAAAGAACGCTAATTTGAGCAGATTTGTGTGAAGACTAAACCCCTGAACTACGAACAAACTGAAATATGAGAGAGCGTATTTCAGCTAGCATATACATTTCGGGACTTAGCCGAACAAAGCAGAACTGCATTCGAAAATGAAACCGAGATTTGATGCGGGGTCAGGAGACGAATGCCTACCGGGGATTATTTGCAGCCAAACTTCGTTGTATAACGAAGTATGTAGAATCCCCTTGTGTAGAAAGCGAAACACAGAAAATCGAACTTCCGTCCAATGGTCTTTTCAAATCTTCGAGATGATGATGTTGCTCGCAGGGGCAAAAATACCGGAACACTTGTTAGTCGTCTCGTTTCCCGTTCACGAATGAAGCGGCAGCGGAAGATATAACACCAGCTATATTCTCGAGTCTCTGTTCGAGGAGAGGGGATGAACGCTAGATGCTCATTGGTCGGTTTCCTCGGAAGGAACAACGGCCCCCCCACTCTGTCCGACTTTTCGCGGCAGAACGTTCTCGAACGATACAAAATTTCCTAACCTCGAAGCAAGATCAACCAAGCCGAGTTGAAACGCCGACCGGTCGAAAATGCTGGGACAATTTGTGTCTGGACTTTTCCAAGCTCTACCGTGAGTCGACCCGTTAATTCTTTGCGAGTACGTTCTTGACTGCAGTTCTGCTCTGTTCAGCTAAATCCAGAAATTGATATGCAGCTAAAATAAACGTTCTCATATTTCAGTCTGCTCTTCGTTCACCGGTTTATAATTTTGTCAAAAATTAGCTCTGATAAACGTCTTTTTGTTATAAAAATAAGCGAAACATATCTCGCGGAAATGCTTTCTGGTGCACCGTTGGTAATTAACCGTCACTCCATGTAGGGGGGTCGTTTTTGTCTGCGGAAAAAAGCGTTTTTTCCACGCATTGCTTGATATTTGATAAAATATTTCTTGTTTAAATAACAATATCCGAAAAATGCCTGTTCGCACTTCAAAAGGACGTTCTAAGGATCAACCATGAATTTTTTCAGATTTTTCTATTACTAATTGTGGGTGCGGTAGCGCGCCGCGCAAAACGACCCTGGTACATGGAATTAGGGTGCCGAAAACACCTACATGGAGTGAGGGTTAAGAGGAGGCTAAACACGTATGAGTGCGAAGGAGTTAAATTTTTGAATACATTTTTCTCCGAAACGATTCTATAAAATGAAAAACGAATTGTGGGACTCACTGCCTTAATCAAATACGCGATGAGCTTCACAATTCGTTTTTCATTTTATAAAAAACCGTTCCAGAGAAAATTGTGTTAGGAATATTTTGAGGTTACGTTGATTTTTAGCCCCACCTTAAAGAAATGTACTAGCAGTGGACAATCATATAGAAGAATGCATAGCCGAGCACATCTGCATTCACGAACGCTCCTTGCTATTCTTTAGAAGCTGTCATGTCGATAACATGAATTATGAAAAATTTCAGACGATCCATCGGTGCGTTGCCCGTCAGGCAACTTGGAACGATATTCAACGCTGCTCCTACAGCCAGCAATGCCGTAGCCGGTGGAAGCTGGTCGTTGATGCCAGCTCGAACGGCCATGAGATATCACTTTCCGATCGCCAGAGAAACCAAGAGAATCAAGGCTCACGGATGGAAGAAGAGAATGTCGACGCCGGAAGGCAGAAGAATCATCATGAGAAGAATCTTGAAAGGCTGCCATGTTCTCAGTCATTGAATAATCCCATTTATGTGCAAAACATTTATCAATAAAGATGTAATAGGCATCTGAACGGATTTATGGTTTCTGATGTTTCCTTAGGAAAAGGTCGATCAGAGCATTCACTACGAACCTCTGACAATTAGGTCGGAATCTAGATAAGGCATTGATATGCTATTGTGTTTCTTGATTTTAGCGATTGTTTGATAAAACATTTGGATAACTGGGAAATATTAAAATATGGATCACGTTGTCAGTCATCAAATATCAACCATGAAAGTACAAACAAGTTTTCTGCAATCAATGCAATGAGATTGATTTTCGGAAACAACGAGCATCTGAAAATTAATTGTTTCACGAATTTTCTTCAAGAATTTATGAAGACCCGGCTCGATTGGACAGGCAACTTTGAGCCTCCAAAAAAATGTTCCATTAACCATGAAAACTGTGTGATCCCATTAATGTGCTAAATATTTAACAATAAAGATGTAATGGGCATCTGAACCAATTTATGATTTCCGACGGTTTCTTTGAAAATTTGCAAGCACCAGGTCGATTGTATCAGTCACTCTAAACCTTCAAAGATTCGGTCGTAGTCTAGATGATATAGCGATCGATCGATAAAACAGTTGAGTAATTGAGAAATATTAAAATATGGAACGCGTTCTCAGTCATCGAACAATATTAAGAACCCACGAAAAAATTATCTGTAATCGATGCAATGAGATTAATTTGCTTGAAAAATTATACAGCCGCAATTCCAGAATGGCATTCTGCAGCCAGTAGTCGACTTCGTAAACAACGCCGCTTGTGGATTTAATTGTGTCCTTTGGTTGCTCGACCGAAATTTTGGAGGGTTTGTTTGAGACTGGGACTTTTAGAACAATTCACATCAGAGTTTCAGGGATTAGTTTTTGGTCGCATACTATCGTTGCAATGAAAATTGTGTTGGTGCGCTATATGAACTTTGTTTGATACTGTTCATCTGTTATTCCTTTCTAGAGATGAACTTATTATTAACAATAAATCAGACAGCGTTAATGAATATAAATTTTATTTTTAAAACGTAATTTATAAAAAACTTACAAAATGTGTAAAAAATAATTAATTACTTCGATATCCCGGGGTATTGCTGGTTCCGGAGTTTGATAATTGAGATGATTGTAATATTCTAATAACATTAATAATGCGGTAAAGTTGCAAATTAATTTTTTGCATGGCACACTGAGAGAAGAAGCTAATCGCAGCTTCGAATGGAGAATATATTCTATAAAGTAGAAATACTTTTTTTCTAATTCGCCCGAGGTCATTAAACAACGGCGTAAAAATGCATAGCCTAAAAATGTTATACTTATCGATCGAGCCCTATACCATTTTAACGAGAAAGCAGCAATATTCTGCGCGTCGAAGGATTAAAAAAACATTACATAAAGAAATTGTGATTTAGCTTTACCAGGTATTTGGTTCTAATTTGAGCGACATCATATACTATATATTCGTTGCATTTGAGAACCAAAGGATCGGTGATATGCGTTTGAATGCTCGGTCCACAAGGTACCTCGACACCGTCCTCCATCGTGTAAGATCTCGTAGGATCCGGACGGCTTTTTCCATGACCTATCGTGGAATGCTTTCCTTCCGGCAATTTTTCGATATCTTCCGCCTGCGTACATTCGTACATATTGCCAAGCGCGACCTCACACAATAACAACAGACCCGTGGGATTGTCTTTGTCGGCACAACAGTAATTCGCGGATTTTCCCACCCTGTCCGCAAAGTATATACCCTTTCCGAACATGCTTCTGCTTATGCCCGACCCGGGTAGCGGAATTTGCAAACCCCCCAAAAGTATACCAGGAAAGTTAACGGCGCGGGAACCGTGCCATAGTAACTTTCGGTTCGGCATATGTTTGAACGGTTCGTAACGTTCGACCTCCCCCTCTCGCTCGACGACAAATACCTCGTCGATCTCGAAGTCTGTGTCGTTGTAACTCGAGGCCTTGACGTACTGTCTTATGATTTTATAGATCTCGCTGCTCTTGTCGAGGACAGTTATATGGGTGTTTAATTTTTCGTAGTTAGCGTCCAGGGTGCACTTTGGCTCATTCGCATTCAAGCCAAGATTCATTAACTTCGAGGTCATCGCGAAATTGAGCAAGTCGCTGATCATGTCGCATTTTAGCATGACGTCCTTCTCCGTTTCGAACAGTGGTGGATTCGCGAGACCGCAGGAATGCGGCACGAGCGTGTAGAAACGATTGGTCGCGTCTATAATGCTCGTGCGATCGGGGGGGTTTGTCAAAATTTCGCGGCGTGCAGTTATCAGACATTTGTAGGCTTCCAACAATCGATCCTCGGAAAGATTGCCAAGCGGCATTTTTTCCACATCCAGCTCGTACTTTTCCATGACTCTCTTAATCATGTCTATGTCGAAGATTACTTTCATTAGACCCTGTACAGGTTCCTCCAATTTGCTTTCCAATTTCTTTTCTTCATCGGATCTCCGACATTTGTTTTCGCCGTGATCCGTGTCGACGGGATACATCTTGTCCACTTTCTTGGTGAATTGTCCTCGCTTGCTCCACTCGTTGCCGGTCTGTTGAAAGTAGAGTTGCTTGAACTTCTCGATACACGTCTCGAGCGAATAAATTTCTGGCTTCGTGTCGCCGATCACCGAACCGATTCTTCCCCATGCACGGAACAGCATGTACTCATTGCGCTCTTCGCAGTGTAGAATCTGAAGTCTGTAGTAGCTGTTCTTCTTGCTTTGGATAGAAGTTTTGGCTAAAGTTGCTGTGTACATGTCTCCGTCGAGCTCGTAAACATGAGCGCTTTCTTCCATGCCGCTGTCCGGGTCCACGACTCCGGAACGTGTAAGACGCACCGTTTTTATACCAAATTTCTGGACGTCGACTGTCATCGGCGTTGGAAATTGTACACTCGAGCTCGATCGCGAGTACTCGCTCGAGTCTGGGGAAGACTCCGAGCTCAGTGTCGACGAAACGGTTACTCGCACAATCCTCCTTCGAACCTTTGTCGTGTTGTAGTATAGCACGTATACCTTGTCTTGCAAGTAGAACGGTATGACGAATTTGACTCTCGGTGGATCCAGCGTTACCTCTTCGCATTTTGTCCATTCCGTAAGATTGCCAGTGCACCTGTACCCTAGCCCGGAAACATAGGAAAGTTTGCCGGAGCACACTTTACACGGTTTTAGTGCTCCGAAAAACATCGCGTCTGTGAGCGCGTTCAGCCTATCGTTTCTGTATTTCGGTACATTTTGGCAATTTTTCCGAAGCAGCAATCGGAGGTCCTTCGTCGGCAGAGTCTTAAGTTCGTCATAGATATTGAACATCATTTCGTTCTGTTTCTTCATTTTTGTTTCCATGGGGTCCTCAGAATCGATTTTCATCTTTTTCGCCGGTGGTTCCAGATCCTCGCTCGAGTCGTCGGTCGGTATTTCTGTCCAGTTTCCGTTACAATCGCCATTCATAGCTTCTGAAATTGTAGAGTCGTTTATTAAAACCTCGTTGAGATCGAACTTTTTTATTTTCTTCTTATTTTACCTATCATCTTTTTGATTTCCTGTTGATGTTCCCAGCGGATATTGTCGAAGTTGTCGAAATCGCCTGTTGATCTCGGTTTTGGCATGCCGTTCGAATACCATTTTCTGCTGATAAAGCATGTTGGGTGGAACCACTTGTCCAACTTTCCATCAAATTTCTTACTCTGTAAAATAAAATAGGTATTAAAATAAGTTAAAAAATTCGTTTCGATCCGCATGGCGTTCTTATTAAATCCCGTCGCGATTTTTTAAGTACTTTTTTTGTTGGCATATATTGTGCATATTTAATATTAAATATGCACAATATATGCCTGTTAGCGGCAAACTAGATTTAAAAGAACCGCGCGGAAGTAGGTGGCGTGCGGAGCGAATAGTCGCGAAGCGTGCCTACGTGGCAAACGACGCGAGCGAAGCGATACGCGAGCGCTGAGTCAGAGGAAGCCCGAACGCCGAACGAGAGTAGGTCAAGGGAAGCGAATAATTTTTGCGATAGCCAAGAAGGAAAAGAAGAAGAAGAAGAAGCGAATAATTGTGTGAGTGAATCCTGCCGCGCGTGGTCCAAGGGGGAACCGAGAGAGAGAGAGTAGAGTAGAGCCGAGTTGAAACGTTTAATTCGTTTAGTCTAATTTATTTGTTCCTTTATGTATATCTGTTTTGATACGAGCAGTTGCTCTCTTTTGTTAAACTTATTCTTATAATATTTTCGAACTTCTCTGTGTTAAATAAAAGCTCTCGTTGTAACATTCACCACGTGCCTCATTTCTCCGGCGGCCATCTTACTCCGTTAACCGAGCGCGAATCTGAACGTGCGACGGTAGCGTGGGTCCGAGATTAAGTCGGGAATTACGCTACTAACATGCCGATAAAAAAAATATTTTAAACATCTCGAAGGGATTTAATAAGAACGCCATTCGGATCGAAACGAAAAATTCATTTCTCTGCATGACAATCGCGAACATGGCCACTGCCGGCCATTTTGATGTTCAAAGCGTTACCTAAGGCGGTCAACGGGACCGTCAAACAACTGAAAACCTCAGTGGAGCGCACTCTCGGGAGTTAGATCGCTCCATGGAAACTCTCGAGCAGGGGCCTCCGCGCACACTGTGGACTTTAACCAGAACCAGTGGAAGAGCGATAATGAATCTGAAGAACTCCCATTAGCTATTTCGGTAGGAACCTGAGGCCAGCACAGGAAGGGGCTCCTGTGCAATTCGGAAGAAGAAGAAGAAGAAAGCGTTAAGTAAAGGTACCAATGATCGGACGGTTAAGAGCAGCCTAAGATTCCAGCAGTTATTAATTTATCAAGAACATTTTTTTTCTTGAAATAACCGAAACCAATGTCAAGCTGATAGTTTCTAGTTTCCAAAAGTCACCGGTTAATTATAAAAGGATAAATATTTTTTTAATTACGGAAGAAAGTATCAAGAGAGCCCAAATGTACCAATCTTCGGACGCGGTTTTTCGGCACGTCCCTATATTCGGACACTGCGTGTCCCAATGTTTCGGACGATCGCAGATTTCGAGAATTCTGATGTGCGAACTTTTAGTTAATATTGACTAAAAGAATTCCTTTGCGATTTATCAATTAAATCAATGAAAACAATAATATTCACGCGAAACAATAATGAAGATAAGATACGTAGAAAACTGGCCAACCTAACTTTTTCGTACTGTCCGATTATTAGGTCGCGTATGTAGTAACGCTTGTACCAATCTTCGGACATTATATCGTCGGTGTTTTAACAGAATTCAACAATAGAAAATAATTTAGCCTTAAACCTTGTGTAACTTTTTTCCTGTGCATCATATAATGTTTGCAGTTACGATTACAAGTGTCATAATGGATTTTCAATACTTCAATTCGGAATAACCCAGATAGAAAAACGTGCCGTGCGTTCCGCATGTGACGATATTGTGACGGCACGGCGTTTTGATACCAAAACCTGCTTGCACAGTTCCAGCTCACTGTGGAGCTTCACGTCAAGATGGTGGAGCTTCACGTCAGGCTCGAACTGTGCAAGCAGCTTTTGGTATAAAAATGCCGTGCCGTCACAATATCCTCACATGCGGACGTACATGTCTTCATTGTGCCGGCACGACGTACGTTCCCGTGCTAGCACCGAGTAGAGCCCGTGCCGTCACATGTCTATTTGGGAAATCAAATCTGCATAGGAGTGTCCGAAGATTGGAACATGTCCGAACATCGGTACCGTTACCTTACCTGCTCGCGTTGACCGCATCTCAGCGAGTCCTTTTCAATCAGCTCTCTGCACTCTTGACATCTCGCTTTTCCACTAGCCGCGTAATCGACGACAAACGGAAATATGTGACGCATATTCGATTTAAATCAGTTCTGTACGATCAAATATGTGTATGCGATCGCAATATGAAGTTTTTCGGAGACGTAAATTTTTTTGCGTTCGCACGATTCGGTTGTATTAAAACGAAATTTGTTGGATCGAGATTTCGTACAAAACGAAATGTGTCAAATCGAGCTGATTTATCGCGAATTGTAGAATCTCATTTATCGCGAATTGTAGAATATAATTTATTGCGAATCGTAGAATCTGATTTACTGCGAATTGTAGAATCTCATTTATCGCGAATTGTAGAATTTAATTTATCGCGAATTGTAGAATTTAATTTATCGCGAATGGTAGAATCCGATTTATCGCGAATGGTAGAATCCGATTTACCGCGAATGGTTGAATCTGATTTATCGCGAATGGTAGAATCCGATTTATCGTGAGTGGTAAAATATGATTTATCCCGAATACCAGAACAGTTGTTAGTCGTTTGTTTCCCGGACACGAATGTACCATGAAAGTTGCAGAGCCCCGTGCTGCAGCGCGCGCGACTCTATTCGAGGGGAGGGGATAAATGCTAGATGCTCATTGGAGAGTTCTTTCGGGAGGGACTCCTCACCCGGTGATGCCAGATTGGAGGGAAATTTCCCTCGGAAGAAATTTTTTAACACGGTATGAGATAGGCGAGGGAGAAAGACAGTGGGGGAATCTGGCATCACTATCCTCACCCTGCCCGACTGATCGAGAAGAACGTTCTCGAACGATACAAATTTTCTAACCTCGAAGCAAGATCAACAAACACGAGTTGAAACACCGAGCCATCGAAAAATGCTGGGACGATTGGTATTTGGACTCTTCCAAGCTCTACCGTGAATCGACCCGCTAAACTCTTTATCGAAAATTAGCACAAACCAGTTAATATTTTTGCAAATCCATTGCAATTAATGTTTTTGTAAGTTAAGGACATCTGCTGTAATACAAATAACCATCCACTATAATCAATAGATACCTAAAAGTTTGTATAAACGAACTTAAATATGTAGCACTCATTTGACTAGTGTGGAAGGGTCCAACTCCTGTCGGGACGGGCGACTGTGAATTGACCACAAAAACAACCGGTTGAGATCGGCGAAAAAATAACCGCGATTAACCGCTAATTTACCAGATTTGGTGTCGGTTTGCGGCGAACTGTTGTCAAGAAATATACTATATTTTAATCATTCGAGTAGCGATCTGGTGTGGTTATAGTACTTATTACAACCGCAAAATAACCGGTTATACAACCGTTCTAAGAATTTTCCGGTTGCTGCACTCATTATTACCGCAACATCATGAGTACTACAACCGGAACGCTCCTCGACCGGTTTAATGACCGGTTGTTTTGCGGTTGTTATAAGTAAAACAACCATCAGTCGCTCCTGTTGCCGATACTTTTACGTTTGTAACGAATAAAACAACTGTACCAGAACGCTC
Organism: Exephanes ischioxanthus; assembly: GCA_958510785.1. Classification (NCBI taxonomy): domain Eukaryota; kingdom Metazoa; phylum Arthropoda; class Insecta; order Hymenoptera; family Ichneumonidae; genus Exephanes; species Exephanes ischioxanthus. Next base: position 18,477,195 of record OY294018.1, on the reverse strand, counting down.
CTTATACTGGTTTATCAACTGTAAGCTTGCAGTCATAATAAGAAATACGCCCACTCTGGAACTTTTTTCGAATCTTTATAATACCGGTAATTTTGCGGTCGCAATGTGTAAAACGATCACAACCCCTCAAAGACGTCGTCTAAATAACGCATACGGCGCCGCTTTGCAGCACTGCATTCGGTCGTTTTGCGGTTTTTGACAGTTATTTTTTTTTACGTTTTCATCCGGTTTTTTTATCGGTTGAATTACTGCAAAATTGCGGTCGCCCGTCACGACACGGACCTCCTTAAAGAATCACACTAGCAGTGGACAGTCGCATAGCTGAGCAGATTTGCACTCAAGAACCTACCCTGCTATTCTTTACAAACCGTCACGTCGATCAAATGAATTACGAACAATTTCAGACAAGGCATCGGACCGTTGCCCGTCAGGCAATTCGAAACGATATTCAACGCCGTTCCTACAGCCAGCAATGCCGTAGCCGGTGGAAGCTGGTCATCGATTCCAGTTCGAACGGCCATGAGATATCACTTCCCGATCGCCAGAGAAACTAAGAGAATCAAGGTTCACGGATGGAAGAAGCGAATGTCCAACGCCGGAAGGCAGAAGAATCATCATGAGAAGAATCCTGAAAGGCTGCCATGTTCTCAGTCATCGAATATCCCATTAATGTACAAAATATTTATGAATAAAGATGTAATGAACATCTGAACCAATTCATGGATTGCGACGTTTTTTGGAAAATTTGCAAATGACAGGTCAATCGGAGCAGTGACCGCGAACGATCTTGCTTGACTTTGGAGACCAACGGAGCCGTGCGCCAACCGCGCATCCACCGCTGTCGGTTGCAATGAGATTAATTTTCCGATGCAACGAGCATCTGAAAATTAATTGTTTTCTCGATTTTTTTTTTTATATATATAAAGCCCCAGCTCGATCCAAATAAATGTCCCGTAAATCACGAAAACTGCATCTGTTGATCAGTAAAATAGTTGCATAACTGAGAAATATTGATTCATAACAATTTGATAACCTTTTATTTACTTCTACGCTACAGCCTGCCATTTCACGGGGTCAGGAGCATTTTCCTCCAAATCATCCTCCACATTCTCCTCTTCGAACAGTTCGTGCTTGAATTTCAACTGTTGGCACGTCCAAGTGAATTCGGGCATCGGCGGCGCGGTCAGTACTAGATCGCGATCTTTGCTCGGGAACATTCTTAGATAAATTTCCCTCAGGTGAAGATGGGCGGGTATGATCGCTTCCTTGCCGGGCGAAATTTTCAACATTCTCAGAAGGTCCTTGTTGAGCTTGGGAGGAACCTGCGCGGCTTCGACGAACGGACTGACGTTTATCCACTTTCCCATTACGTTTTGCGTTCTCGAGCCGTATATATTGTCACCGAGTATCGGACTATAGAGAACGGTCGCGGCGAACAATCGTAAAGCGTGCCACTTCTTCGTCGACGATTTTATCTCCAACAGCGACGACAAGTTTTCCGATGAATTCGATATCGTCTTGAACTGGACGTTCAAGATTTTTATGTCCTGCCTCTTCCGCTCGTTGTTAGTCCAGGAATCCACGATTATCGGCTGCAAAATTCAAGACGTGTCATTACTGTCATTGCATTGTAGCTGAATTAAATTGAATTATTAAATTAATTGAATCGAGTTATTAAATGAATTGAATCGAATTATTAATTAAAGTACTGGTAGTCAGAATTATTTATTTATTATGTATATATGATTTTCAATAATGAGCATTTTATTTATATTTGTTTTTGCTGGGCTGATTTTTTGCCATTGGTATTATTTTATATGGTGTGCATTAAGAGTAAAAAAACTATAACATATTTTTAAAAAATTAGATTTGGTACGCTATAAAGAAAAATGTCTCCTTTCAACAATATTATTATAATGTGTCGTTACCAATTTCTTTCCTCTGTCTGGACCTTGTTTCATTCTCATCGCCAATCTCTTTTCTCCATGTATTTCATGAGGCACCCTGGTCGTCACGGCCCAGTAAGTGATGGGAATGATCCTCAATCCCTGAGTTCGCTCCATTGCTTTCTCCACAGCATTTTCAACTTTGTTATTGGCGGACAAGAGTGCAATGCCGCTGGTGAACCTGACATCGATCGGACATACAAAAATAAAATCATTTCTGCTTCCTCACAGAGAAAACTTTACAAATAAAGGAACATTATGAGGCAGCGATATGAAAATTGAAATTTTCAACTTTTACGAAGAAGCGATATGTAAGTTTCAATCTCCAACTTCTTATGAGCAAACGATATGAAAAAATTATATTTCTTTTTTTTTTATAACTTAACATTTTTTTTCTGAACTGTAATCATGCACCTACTTTTCGGGTGTTTTGATGAGTTGCAACGACTTGTGGCCAAGCTCTTTGGCGAGCTCCGGAAGGGCATCCTCCAGCGAGTAGTCGACGTCGTGAACAACACCCGTCACAGATTTTGGCTCCTGCTTCAGATGCTTGCCCGAAATTGCGTAGGGTTTGTTTATCGCTACCAGACCACCTGATCGCAGAGAGAAACTATGAACGATTAAATTCACTCCAAGAATAGAGATTATTTATTTTGAGCGACGGAGAACAATCGTAAGGGACTTGTTCCAGAAACAAATAAATAAACAATACGACAACAACAATCTTACCCTCGTTGTATATGACTCCGGCGACGAGACTTTTCGTAAAATCTGGAAGAGATTTCCATGGATGAATTTTTCTATACGGATGTAATTTTTTAACTTTCTTCAATATATCCCGAGGATTCGTCGCGTAGTATCGTTGAAACGAAAATTGTGTCAGTGCGCCGCTTGGACATTTTTTTATTCCGTTTATCGAAAACATTCGGACTATGACATTCTCCATTTTTTTGTTACTTGCTGTCGTCTCGTATTGCTGCGATATCAAAGTTGACTAACGATCACGATTATGACTGTATTTAATTTGTATATTATTTTCTCGTTCGATATATTTTTGGATTCTCGCGTGTTCGGCAGTTTTCTCCTTGTTTCTCCTCACCGGCTTCGCGCTGAGTCGCGTGGTCCACGAGGGAAACTAAACGACGTTGGGTGGCCAATTGTTGCCGGCTGAGCAAAGCGTTTTAATATGGGAATGTCAAATCTCTGGCGATAAAATTGATGAATGACGGAAAATTCGATTCTTTTATGTATGCAAAAAATAACGGTATCGAGGAAGATACGAAATGAAATGAAAATTGCGTCGGTGCGCCATTGAACATTTTTTTAATACCGTTTATCGAAAACATACTGAGAATGACATTCTCCATTTTTTTGTTATTATTTTTTGTCTCGTATTGTCTCGATATCGAATTGTCACCGTATTTAATACAGTGAATACAGTGAATATAGTAATTTAGTGAATTTAATGTCTACATTATTTTCTCATTCGATATATTTTTGGATTCTCGCGTGGTCTGCTATTTTCTTTTTGACCGGCTTGGCGCTGATTCACGTGGTCCACGACGAAACCTAACCGACGCTGGGTGATCAGTTGTTGCCAGATCGGCGAAGAGAGTGGACATGGGGATCTCAAAGCTCTCGTGATAAAATCGGGGAATTATAGAAAATTCGAATTTTTTTGGGTTCCGGGCATTCGAGTACGACAGATTAAAGGTATCGAGCCAATATTCGAGCCTGGAGCTCGAATATTGGCTTCATTTATTGTCAGATATCGGAAAAAGTAAATTGTTCTAGAACATCCGCGTTTTGGAAGTACCAACGAGATTCATTGCGGCAAGTCGGTGGAAGGCGCGCAAATATGCATACAGTCCAACGACGCCGTAGTTTCAATTCGTGGTGAAAAAAACTCCGCATATTTTAGGCCCGGAAAACGTAATACGACGATCGATAATTTTGTCGGCGCGAAAGGCGCATTATTCAAAACGGCCATTAGCATCAGTGAGCGCCGAACGGCAACGGTTTTGTTATATCTGCGCGCGCATACGTTCTTGTTTGGATGCCTAGCAACGGTTGCTACGGCCACTTGTCGGATCGTGCGCGAATATTTAGTCTCGTCAGTGGGATATTTAGTGTCGTCAGTGCGAGAACATATTACTTCGAACATGCTTTGAGTCTCGAGGACAATCATACATTTTTATAGAGTATTATGCATTTAACGATTCTGTCAGCGACATGAACGATTATATCTGCGACAAAAAAAGTTCAAATCGGAGTGTTCGTCAGCATCGGCGGCAGTCGGGCTGTAACGGTTTTTGTACGTGCGCGCGCATCCATTCGTGTTTGGACGCGCTGACGGTTATAAACGCGACTCGCGGGTCGTGCGCGAATATTTATTCTGCCGGGGTCGGACTGTAACGGTTTTCTCGCGAATGTAGAGAATCAACAATCGGAATTAATGCGCGCGTGTGTGTTTCAAGTGTGTGTGTGTGTGTGTGTGTGTGATTTCTCGAAGGATTAATCGTTTTCACGACGTTTGGACATCTGGAAAGGTAATGAACATTAGTATTATTGTTATTATATCGAAGAGGCAGATCTTGACGATGTTTCTTGCCCCCGAGTCGGTCAGCCATTCGTTTGTTTGCCCATTGTTGTAAAGTGCATGCTTCTTTTTCGTTTTAGATCAGGATTTCGACAGAATGCGAGCTGCGGGCCACAAAATGCAAGTTTCGTCGGGGTCGAGGATTCGGTGCGCCGCCGAAGGGGTAACTTCCGGTGAGTAAGAGAATTTGCTTGCCTCCAGCATTCCGTACCCTTTTAAGGTTGCTGGTTGTAATTTTTCAAAAATTTTCATCGTTGGTCTATATTTAATTTTTATGAATTATAGCCCTCTTCTGAATTTACATATTTTCTACATTTTTTCTTCATTCACAAAAATATATATTTCGGAATTTTCTTTTGGATTTTTATCTCTATTTTAAAAAAAATTTGTTTCCGAAAAATTTTGTGAATTTTTTTTTGTATTTTTTTCTGAATTTACACATTTAGAATTCGTAAATTTCGCGGCTATCGTCACAATTCCATCACTTCGCGGAGCTACTATTAAAAGAAAATATGTCGTTCGGCGAATGCGCTGGTTTTTTTTATTTCTCGCAAATTCGAGTACTCCAGTTCGACAAATGCACGAATATTTATATTACGGTACAAAGTCGGTCAGAAAAGAAAACAACGATTTATCTACGTATATAATATGTATATGTACAATATGAAATACATTTTTGACAAATGATATTTTTTTTGTTCACGAAACTAGTAAATAGCGACGAAAAAGTCTCGCAATCGTAGATGTGCAATACACACGCTAGTTTATCTCTTTGGGAGTGCGCACTACGATTCGAAGCATACATTTTATATTGAATTAAATCGACTTCAATCGCTTTCATAATAACGTGCTAACAATTAAGAAAAAAAAGAAGCTGCTGCTCTTGTCTCGCTCATCGCAGCTGCCTCGCGAATTACATCGATCAATGTACAATTTTTTTTTATCGAAAAAATCTTTCGAACCGATTGAATTTAAAAAGAACATGTAAGTTTTCGAAGTCTCGTTTGTCCGTGCGGCACGCGCGCCCATACATTTCTTCGCTCACTCGCGACGGAAGACTAGATTAGAGATTTTTCTTTTTCTTTCTAGAATACAAACGGGACTCTGCGCGTGTATTTCTTCATTCCATTATAAACTCGTTTGCGTCGTACAAATTTATAAATTCATTATAAATCGCTGATATAAGAGTAATACTTGATGGAAATATTATCAAATCGTTACACGTTAACAATATATTATACAGTATTGGCACCACAGGTTTAATTATGTCCTATGTCGATTGTCAATTTTTTTTTTCTACACTCACATGCGCGCTTCTGTGGATGGCGTTTACGCACTTAAGCTGCGTATGTTCCGACAAACGTCCGTCGAAGTTTTTTCTTCAACCGATCTTTCGTCGTAAATAAATCCCATACTTTGGACGTTTGGCTACAATTTCGTCAGTAACGGTAAAAAAAAAATTATAATAACCAAAAATCTTCGATGCAAGATTTCCTTGATTCTCCGTACCGGCAGTCGATATTTAAAAAAGTGGCTCCGCGATTGTTCGGCGCGGAGCAAATTGAAAATTAGATTGTCGTGTAAATAAAAAAAAATCAGCAGATTTCGCTCAAAACTGGCCAAGTCGCGAATTTTCGGGGCTCGAGCTGATCCGTATCGCGATTATTCCGAGTCGGTCTCGAATTTCTTTCGAAAGACATCTCGTTCGAGTAGTTGCGGGCAGTTCCGTCAGACCCCGTGATCGAACTCGTGATATCCTTCGGCTCCTGTGAAAACAACGTCCACCCAAACTCTCATGGCCTCGGGACTCGGCGCCATTAGGTGGTACAGTCTCGTCGTCGTCTTGACGATGAAGGTCAACGTCGGCTGAGGCGATCTTACGGTGTTCATATGATCGACGTAAACCTCCTCGATCGACTGCAAATATTAATTACGTCGTTAACAATAAAAACAACAACAATAATAACAATAATACTAATAATAATATAACGTTTTATTAATTGTAAATTTATTACTAATAATAAATAACGTTTGGTAAACGAGTTCACTGATATGAAACAGGTCATCTCTACTTTTAGGTCCGGGACTATAGGTTATATATGCACTGAAAAAAATATATCAATGATTCAAGTAAAATTCGCTGGCGGGCTGCCAAAAAAAATAATTGTTATTTCAATTCTACTTTCAATTCTTACGATTTCGTATGGGCTTGAAACGATAAGATATCACCCTGATAGTCTTGCAGCCGTTGTTTCAGTATCATATGGAATTGTAAGAATTGAAAAAGTAGAATTGAAATTTTTAAAAATTCTTTGGCAGCCAGCAAGCGAATTTTTCTTCAGTGTATGATTGTGAGCGACAAATCTAGTATTTGGTAGCAAACACACATAGCGTTATGCTCTCATATATGTATATACTTGCTTGACCCGTTGACTACATAATTAATAAATTTAAAAAATAAAATTATTTTTAAAAAATACTGATAATAATACCTGAAAGTAAATGAGGCCTCGTGCTTTCTTGTTCGTGCTGTCGCTGAAGTAGGAGAGGGTCTTTCGCCTCCTGTCGAAAACGAACCATCGTTTGTTCCAGTGATGAAACTTTTTGCTCATTTTCGACAAATAACCGGAGCACGTGGTCATGTCGACGGTGACGTCATGAATGAGCGGCAAGTGATGTCCAGCTGTTTCTATGTGATGCCTCAGATCGAGAGACTCCGATTTTATCGGCAGGTATCTCGTGAGTGGTCGCTGAAAAAAATTGACGATTTGGGCTGTTATTTTCTTTTATTCACGATTTACGATTCCTTCTTTTTGGTTTTTTTTAATTTTTTTTTTTTTTTTTTTTTTTTTCTTTAACTAACCTGAAGCTTCGGCTTTTCTCGATGTTTGACGGCCTGCAAGGGGCCAACGCTGTCCATTTCGCTCGAAGTTTGCGACAACGGTCGACTCCCGTTTTCGTCAATCGTACCAACGCTATTAGCACTCAGTCTTTCGCCTTCCATTGACGTTCTTCGATCGTCTCGCATCTGCAAAAAAATAAAAAAACAGTTGTTAATAAATAAATCATTAATATTATAGTATTAATCAAATAAATTAAATATTAAAATTTCATTGTTATATATACGTATATACAAAAAATAAATAAAAGTCCTCCTAAGCGCACGGTCTATCAAAATCATAGAACAGTAAACATCACTCGACGGTTTGAGAGCAAAATAAACGTCTAGAACGCGCTAAGATCCGAATTATCGATAAAAGCGAATGAGGATTTACGACTCGGGCAAATCCGGAGATAATATATTACCTTCCCGTAGCCAAAATATTTTATATACATATAGTTATTTTTTATTTTTATTATATTTAAGTCCTCTTAACAACGGAGATACTAAAATTCATGCAACAATATATATGAATATCTCTACGGTTTGAGTTAATTTATATTGACCTTTTATTATCATTAATATCAATGAAATAATAATTTTTTATTGTTATATAGATATTTTATCACTCGACGGTTCGAGTGCAAAATAAAAAACTAAACACTAAATATCATACAAAAATATATATATATAATATCTCTACGATTCGCGGTAATTAATATAAACATTTTATTTTAACATTAATATCAATTAAATAATATTTGATTGTTGTTATATTTTTTAAAAATCTCTTAAACTCACGGGCGATAAAAATCGTAAAGCAGAAAATATCACTCGCCGGTTCGAGTGCAAAATACACAAGCATAGAACCGGCTAAGATGCGAATTATCGATAAAGGCGAATGAGGATTTACGACTAGTGTAAAATCCTGCGTTGCGAGGGTCGGGAATCGAATCCGGGTATATTTGCAAAGAGCACACAAAGTAAGTGTATGGCGCACGTACGGACCATTTATAAACTTATCGACCGCCGGGAAGCGAGAGGGCGCATCTCGCACAGTTCCACGTGCTGAACGGTAGGACATGCGCCCTTCCGGTTCTCGGCAGTCGATACGTGTGTTTCGCCTTGGAATACCGGATCTGCGAAGCTTCGAAAGATAAAATTCAAGTTTTGTGATAGCGGGCGAGTAAATTTCATTCGCGAGTGGGAAAATCGTTGGTGGAGGCGACGATTAGGCTTCGGTGCGGTATAGTTGTTGGCACAAAAGTGTAATAAACAGTGGCGAGAGTCTCATCCGCGCGGAAGTCTTTTTCGCGTGAGATACGGCGACGCCAGTCGGAAACTGATCCACCCGCTAATCCCCGACGCTTATTCGCCGAATACATTATTAAACTGGACGCTTCGGTGCGGCTTTTTCGCATCAACTACGCGCCCAAAAAAATAATCCCACAACAATTACTTATTCATAATTAATATATAATTAAAGTATGATTAATTCATTGAGTAATTAATTGATGGAACTATTCTTTGACAAATAATTTTTTAATTAATAACTTATGATAATTTATTATTTATTATTTATTATTGTTCATTAAATTTTCGTTTTTCGACTGGGCAGGGTTAAGACTAATCTCTGACGTTTGTTTGCTGAATACATTATTAAACTGGACGCTTCGGTGCGGCTTTTTCGAATCAACAGAACTACGCGCATAAAAAAATGATCAATAACAATGAATTACATATAATTAATAAATCAATTATTAATTCAATAATTAACTAATAAATCATTTTTCATTTATCAATTAAATTATTTTTCAACATTTTTTTTTAATGAACGAATTAATATCATTTATTCATTACTGTTAATTAAATGCTCATTTATCGAGCGGACAAGATTCCGTCATTTTTATCGTCAATTTTACGAGCTTTCCTTTCCGCGGTATCTCGTCATATTTTTCACTTCGAGCATATACGCGTAAGTAGAGCGGGGCAAAACGGAAACCAAAACCTCTTCTTACTTTCATAAAATAAAAAAATAGATAAAAAATCTTACGCGACAAAGTCTACGAGTAAAAATTCCGAGACTTACACGCCTTCTCCTGACGTGCTTCTTCTTGCACCTCGACTTCATGTAATTCATCCACATCAGGGACATCGAATAATATAACGCGAGTGAATCTCTTTCAGCCCCTCCTCGTATAGGTTTTTATCCAGATCGAAAAAAAAATAAAATAAAAAAATTTTACGAGCGACCGCGAACAACTTTCCCTTTCGTCCGAAAGTCCTTCGTCCGATATCTGCGCGTATGCAGATTGAACAAAAAAAATTATAAAAAAAAGAAGAATAATTAATTCACTCGTCCAGTAACCGTCGAGAAGTCACCGATTGCGCAATCGCGAACTTGACCGCATTCTCGAACTCGACGGTCTGTGTCCGTATGGCGCCAGGTGAACTCTTCGATGCAAGCAGAGGCGCGAGATGTTCGGGATGAGAAATCACGGACTTCGCGTATCAACGTGTGTGTGTGTGTGCGTTTTGCAGCGGTAAAAGAAACTCGCGCGAGTCCTCGGAGGCAACTGAGCCTGGGCTACGCGGGTTCGAGCTTGTTATTCCCTCCAGTATTCGTGCAACGGACGGCGACCCCCACCCCGGCGTTGTTTGCACGCGGAAAACTGCCCCCCGACCGAGACAAAACGTCTCGCTCGTCGCGAAGCGAGAATCCGGGTCGCGGGCTTAATTTCTTTCGAGACGCGAGGGGCTGATATAGCTTACGAATAGAATTTACCTTATTTTCCAAAGGAATTACAGAAAAAGAAAACATTAGTTTTCGCCCCTTAATTTCAAAAGAATCACAGGAAAAATAAAAAAATATTTTGCGCCCCTTAATTTTTGGCTGCGTTACGGCCAGATTGACCCGATCGACCAGAGAGCACACGGTGGGTCACTTGGAGCCCAAAATCGTAAAACAATATATCGATCAAGTTTTTTATTCACAGTAAAGAAATTTTTATTTTATGATTCCAAAAATCTAACTATGTTTTAAAATTTAACAAATTTGCTACAAAAAAAAAATTTATTTTATTTGCAAAAAGTGCGCAGATGAACGCTGTGGGTCAGTTTGAGCCGATACGCAGTTTTAGATTCTGTACTTAGGTGTGCGCTCGAAGGGTTAAATCTACATCCAAATATACTATATATATATATATATTTCGACTATAAAGATTTTTCGAATTTTATCGACGTTTATGAAGTTGAGCGAGCTATTTTTTTCGCCGATCTTATCCGACCAATAGTAGTTTTCGAAGAGGTCAAGGTCACGACCTTCAGCTCCACCTTTTTTTTAATTCTCCGTAAAGAAGAAGCGTGACGTACCAAGACGATAATATTTCACGTCAACTCCTTTCGCTCCCCCCGGAAACAGTGTTTACATCCAAGCAAACAGCATTGATACACGTTTGATTATTTATTCAAAAAAAAAAATTGAATGAACTCCTTGGATACATAGAGCGGTCTCTCGAGCGTAGGATCGCCTAGACTCAACACGTTCCCGAGAAAACCGTACGTGAGGTCTCGACAACCCGATAAAGTGAGTTTTTCTTTTTTTAGATCGTTCAACTCCTCGTGCACTAAAAAAGTCAAGTCCAGTTAAAACAAAAGTATTCGATCATCGTGCGAAAAAACATAAAATAAAAAAAAAGAATAATAAAATGATCGATAAAACTTCGGAGGCCTCAAAATGTTCACAACGATATTAAGGGCGACAAATGCACGACTATTCGACTCACGAGTTACAATATCCATGACACGAGCCCGTTAATTATCGTACGCTGCATTCCTCGAAATCCGAACTTCGTAATGTCCATTAAAGTTCACTGGCTCCGGGGAGTTTTAATTCGGCGCGTGGGTGCAAACTCCGAAGAGAGTGCGAACGGGAGAGTTTCGAGACGGTGAAGAGCCTCTTGCGTCAACGACGAGAGCCGCGCGCGCGCTACGCGTGGGTATCCGAACGAGCACTATGCCGTTGAATATTGTGTAGTAGTACTACGTCCCTTTGTCAGTAAACCGGTGCCGCGTTGGGGCTCAAACGTCGCTCGGTCCACGTCGATCGATACTTCACCCCGGGGGGGCCAAACGTCCCCAAGTTTTCCCGTAACGCTTTCATTCAAAACCCAACGATAACGAAACTCTCGAACTCGTGGTAAAAAAAAAACATTGATGCGGACGCGCCAATCACGAAATTAAGCTGCGCGATCAAAGAAAACACTAGATTTGCTTTTTGTGGACAAAGTCCACTATCGATTTTTTCCCTTTCTGGTAATATTTATAAAATATTAAAATGGTAAATACAATAAATAAATACCCGTAAGCCAAAAATGAAACTAAGTTGCGCGATAAAAAAAGGCTAGATTTATTTTTTATGAATAAAGTTCACTATTGATTTTTTTACTTTTCTGGCAATATTTATGAAATATTTAAACGATAGATAAAATAAATAAATACCCATAAGACAGAAACGAATTGAAGTTGAGCAACTTTAATGCTTGTAAAAAATACTCTAATGTTTGTTTTTTGTTTTTTTAATAAACAAAGTACAGTATTAATTTTTGTCTTCCTAGCAATATTTCGCCCGAAAACATTTAGACAGCTTCAAAGCAGCGTATTTACGACAATACAAAAAAACAAACCAAACTGAATCAGGTTACCTATTAACACGTTATCATTTAGTATCCCCGTTACTCTTTCATTCAAAACCTAACGATAACGAAACGTCTTACACGTGGTGAAAAAAAAAATTAATGCATACGGGCTAAAAACTAAATTACGACAAGCGCGATAAAAAAAAGACTAACTTTTGTTTATTTCTTATCAACAAAGCCGACTATCAATTTTTCCCCTTCTAACAATATTTCGTCCTAGAACATTCAGTCGCTTCGAAGTTGTCTATCTGCGACAATAACAAAAAGAAAAAAAAAAAGAATTAGGTTACCCACCAACACGTTACGATTTAGGCGCCAAAAATGTCTAACGGCTCGAGTGCGTTTCGTACCGCGATGACGAATCCCACATAGGATTATCCGAGCCCCGTTGGCAAACACGCGTCGACAGAATTAAGTACAGGCATCATGAAAATATGTGGAAACAAAACATAGCGCGTGAGCGTCGAATATTTCCAAACGACGGGGAGAAAGATTAATTAGCGAGCGGTCGAGTGTTTTCGTTCCGCGCCGATGCAACAGCCGAGCGCTGGCGACTGCGTCAAGGGCGAAACACGTCGACGGTCGACGGAAAAAATTTGTCACTGCGGATCCTAGCACAACAATTTCTTTGTATTAGTTTATTCGATCGTGTCTCACCGGACCCAATTTTCATAAACTAAATTCTAAATTTAATTTTCCAACCCGTTGGATTTTTCGTCCCGACCATCCATTTTTCTGCACGACGAATAAATTCTCCGAGTCTGAACTAGTTTCGGTTTTAGATCCATCGCGTTATATTTAGTATCAGATCCGTGTGTTTTATGCGAACAAAACGATATTTGGACGATCGACGCAATTGATTTTTTGCTTCCTTATAGAGGAAGCTTTGATTTTTTTGTTGTCGCTATCAAAGTCGATAGCAAAGTTTGCTCTCTTGAATGCAGATCTGCTCAGATACGCGTTCTTTTATTCGTGACTGTTCACTGCTAGTGGGTTTTTCAAATTGCCAATGGTAAATCCGATTTTGACCGTTTTGATAACAAAAGACCGCTTATCAGTGCAGATTTGTGTCAACACTAAACCCTGAACTGTGAGCAGATTGGAATATAAGGGTCGAATTTTAAGACATCAGCTTAAACTTGAGATCGAACTTAAGTCTTAACTTAAGATCAACCTTAAATCCGAACTTAATATCAAACTTAAGTCTGAACTTACGATCTCCCTTAAGTCTGATCTGCAGATCAACCTTAAGTCTGAACTTAACATCAAACTTACGCACGCAATGAAGTTCGGGCCAAACTTCGATCTTAAGTTCGATCACAAGGGCGATCTTAAGTTCAAACTAATGTCTTAAAATTCGACCCTAAGAACGCCTATTTCAGCTGCGTATGTACCTGGATACATCTCGAATATTTCCCGATTCAGCAGAACGGAGTAGAACTGCAATGTCGATACTAAGTTTAATATTTCCACCCGATGGATTTTTCGTCCCAACTATCAATATTTCCCACAACGAATAAATTGTCCGAATCCGAACTTTTTTCGGAATTGGATCCGTCGCGTTATATTTAGTATCGACTTCTCGGATTTCCGCGAACAAAACAATACTTGGACGATTGAGCGCATTTGATTTTCTTTCTCTATTCTCTTTTCGCTATCAAAGTCGATGCTAAGTTAAAAATTTCCACCCGATGGATTCTTCGTTCCGACCATCCATTGTTTTGCCCGACGAATAAATTGTCCGAATCTAAGCTAGTTTCGGAATTAGATTCGTCGCCTCGTTATATTTGGTATCGGGTCCGCGTCTTTTCGCGAACAAAAGAATATTTCTGCGATTCACCCAATTATTATTATTATTATTATTATTATTATTATTATTATTATTATTATTATTATTATTATTATTATTATTATTATTATTATTATTATTATTATTATTATTATTATTATTATTATTATTATTATTATTATTATTATTATTATTATTATTATTATTATTATTATTATTATTATTATTATTGTTTTCTTGTGAATGTTGGTACTAAGTTTGATATTTCCACTCGATGGCTTTTTCGTCGCGACCGTCGACATTTCCCACGACGAATAAGTTGTCCGAGTCCAAACTTGTTTCGGAATTAGATTCATCGCGTTATATTTAGTATCGGATCCGTGTGTTTCGTCGAACAAAACAATATTTGGACGATTGACGCAATTGATTTATTTTTCTTTCATTCTCGTCTCGGTCGAAGTCGATACTAAAACGTTTCGAGATGTCCCGTTCGGAGTTGCGAGGATTCCTTTGAGCGTCACGCTAGAGCGAAATAAAACGACGGGAATATTGTCGGAAGGTCGGTGGAGCGAGCGGGGTAAACAGAGCGACGCGCACGCTCATTTCGGGACGCGCAAGAAACGATCTGTATGTATTTTGAAAAGGTCCGAGGCGGAGCGGAGCGAGGGATGTGTCACGACGTCAATAGTAGGTGTGTAGACTCGTTGTGCGGACGGTCCCGTAAGCACGTAGCACATAGCACGTGTTCGGATATCGAAAGCGGATCGGGTTCTAAGTTTCTGCGCTACTATTATCCGCACACTACTCTACTTAGCCATTATACGGTCGGGAACAACGAGAAAATCGGTAGAAATCTACCCGGATAGACAAGCACCACGAAATGGACCAATGTATTGCGTAATGAGGCGTAATATTTGCGACATGCGCGGCACATGTCGCAAATATTGCACCAACTGCGTCGTTTTTGTGGTGCTTGTCCGGCTGGGTAAGGGAATTAGAAAAAAATGTCGGGAGAATAGACAGATAGATAGCACTTTGTTTGGAACTGGGATAAATCCCCTAAGGGTCGAATTTTAAGACGTTAGTTTGAACTTAAAATCGCTCTTGACATGGAACTTAAGATCGAACTTAAGATCGCTCTTGAGGTCGAGGATTGGGCCGAGCTTCATTGCGTGCTTAATACCTATCTTAAGGTGAAGTGAAACACGTTCCCTGTCGCTCTCTCTCGCTCCACCGTAAGATCAATGCCGCTATCTCTCTCTCACACTCCCGGATCCGTCACGTGACTTTCACTTCACGTCAAGTTCGAACTTGAGTCTAATCTTAAATTTGATCTTAAGTTCGAACTCAAGTTTAAACTGTAGATCAAACTTTAGATCAAGCTTCAGATCAAGCTTTAGATCACACTTTAGATCAAACTCATGATCAAACTCAAGATCAAACTCATGATCAAACTCAAGATCAAACTCAAGATCAAACTCAAGATCAAACTCAAGATCAAACTCAAGATCAAACTCAAGATCAAACTCAAGATCAAACTCAAGATCAAACTCAAGATCAAACTCAAGATCAAACTCAAGATCAAACTCAAGATCAAACTCAAGATCAAACTCAAGATCAAACTCAAGATCAAACTCAAGATCAAACTCAAGATCAAACTCAAGATCAAACTCAAGATCAAACTCAAGATCAAACTCAAGATCAAACTCAAGATCAAACTCAAGATCAAACTCAAGATCAAACTCAAGATCAAACTCAAGATCAAACTCAAGATCAAACTCAAGATCAAACTCAAGATCAAACTCAAGATCAAACTCAAGATCAAACTCAAGATCAAACTCAAGATCAAACTCAAGATCAAACTCAAGATCAAACTCAAGATCAAACTCAAGATCAAACTCAAGATCAAACTCAAGATCAAACTCAAGATCAAACTCAAGATCAAACTCAAGATCAAACTCAAGATCAAACTCAAGATCAAACTCAAGATCAAACTCAAGATCAAACTTAAACACGAAATCAGTTTCAAACTAAGGTTGGATCTTAAGTTCCACCTTCGCACCAAACTTTGATACTACTTTCGATCTCAAGTTCAGATCAATGTCTTAAAATTCGACCCTAAGTCCCACTGCGATACAGTAGGCTACGAATTAATGTGCATTTTATTTAAAACTAAGACTGAAGTTGTACAGAGTAGGGACAGTAAACAGTTAAGTTGGCAAAGTGTAATAGTTTGTGGCTATCAGTTGTATAGCGGTTAAGAGCACTGAGAGTAACGTCAGGAAACAAAAAACTTGTCCGGGAAATAAAACAGATAAAATAAATTTAGAGACGATAGTCAAAAAAAAAGAATAAAATAAAGAGCTCTCCGTATATAAGCACAATAATATATATATTACATATTATGGATGGAAATAAAATGACTCGATCGGGGAAGGTCAGGGAAGAGGCAGGCATTTTTTATATCGTCTATTTTTCGTCACCATGCGTTATTCGTACGGTCGTCGTGCTTCGCGAAATACTCGATTTCCACACGGCGTAGATATCCGGTCGTCGGAAAGGTACGGAAACTATCAAATCTGCCCGAGCGATATAATTCACGCAATCCACGACTCGCGATAACAGAAATATCGCAAAATCTCGTACGATCCTTTGAAGTATTTTTTCAATGAATATATACCTATATACAAATAAATATTAATGTATATATATATATATATATTAATCTTGATTTTTAGCCAAGATATTGGACGTGTATTTCCGCCGAAAATAAAAACATCGAATGGTTGAGTATTCGAGTTCGAAGAAATGTTATGGCTTCGAACAGTTATTAACGGTAGGCTGGAAAAAGAAACTACTTTCCGGAAAACGAATGAAATTCCCTTCCGGGAGGCTCGACTTTCGGGACTCCCGAGCGAAGTCGCTCGAGCGAATAACAGCGACGAACACGCCCGGAAATAACTGACGACGGTCCGGAAAACATCGCGCCCGCGTGACCAACACACGAGCTTTTAGGCGACAACGAAATAAGTAACGAAATTAGGTTATAAAAAATACTTTTCGTTTCGTAAGCATTTTTTTAACAAATTAAATTTTTAACAAATATTTCTTTATTTTCCTCGAATGGACGGCGAAAAACTGGCCAAGGTTTCATCGTGGCCTATAAATATAAACGAAACACATACCTGAACGGCACATGTACCGGCGAGTGCGAAACGCAGCGCGAACAACGCAATTCGTGTCAAGTTCGCGGAGTGCACACAGCGGGCAATTCCCGGAAAACGTATCAACGAGATTAACGAAAATTTTCCGGCCTTTTCCGCGTCCAATTTGACGAACTGTAACCGTGGAGGAGTCAAGTCGAGCGAGGCCCCATCAAACAGGTGCACCGGGTTGGCGCGCGGGGTTGTAACACGTCGCCGTCGCTGCGGCGATCGCTTAACGTCGGAAATAGAATCCCACCTATAGGTGCACTCGGTGTCCGAACCGAGAGTTCGATGTCGAAATACAATTAGGTGCGCGACTCCGAACACACGTGTTCGGACCAAAATTCGATCTTTATTTTACGTTAATGTTCAAATTATTTCAAACGAAACGTCACGTGAATCTTTTCTTTTATCTAGTCTTTTCAGTTTTTATCATTAACTGCACTCTATATATATTAATTATTTCTGACTACGCGTCGATCACGCGTTATGCGCACACTTATACATAATAATATTGTAAAAAGGGCTCGACCCGCAAAATTCGTTATAAACAAATAAATACATGAATGTTCAAATGAAACGCTAAATTGAAATCAAATTCCAATAACATTGATAATGGTCTGGAGCGATTTTAGAGTCGATTGAAAATTGCGAGCATTTTTGTTATTGCTGCACATCATCGGCGTCAATTGTTGGTCTATTTTTTTTTTATTTTTTTATTTCCGAAGCTTTTTTATACAGAAACAAGGAAAATAATTGGTAAAAGGGTAAAAGGGCAAAAGGGTAACGGCTTAAAGAGATCCGATACGTAATTATTACGTTGGGGTTTTCAGTTAATTTTAGGTGAAGACATTTTTTATTTATTATTTTTTTAGTAAATTTCTGCTATGTGCAATTTGATAGATTAGTTGTCAGAGTTATGGAGATGATAGGCGAGGATGTCGTTACCGGTGCTCGGAGGCTCGAAGCCGGTATCGCGGGACGCGCTGGAAATAGGATAACTGATCGTTTTTTAAGACGCCTCACTTATCGCGAGAGTCTCACCCGTTTGGAATTTTCGAACCACTGACGCAGGTCCGAGAAAATAAAATGAAATTATTGCCCGCTTGTTATACGCTGGATCTTGCGTATGCAATTTTTTTTTTGTTCAATGTCAATCGGGTTCAAGTTTGCCAGTGACAATTATTTACGATTATTGTTCCGCTACTCGGACATGTACGACTCTGTTAATTAATTTACAACAAAAAAAATGTTCATCTATTTACAACAAAATTATTTTTCCCTTCGACAGGGATTTTATTAATAATAAAAGAAATATTGTACTTACGTTATCGGCTTGAAGGATCGTGTACGAATTGTTCGACGGTCCAGGACTCGGCGAGGTAAATTCCGAGAGTTTGCTCGGTGACATTTTCTCGCTCGCACCGACGTCCGCTCCGTCGCTGCTTCCGCTCCCACTAAAAAAATTGATTTTTTTTTATTTTGAAATATTTGAAAAAAATTATATAAAGAAATTTGTCGCACTTCTCGTGACGAAGTGGCCTCAATTAACGGTCTTTATTAAATTGAATCGATATAGTCGAGCAGTTATTAATCCATAAGAAATCTTTATTTGAGAACTCGGACCGAACACGTGTACTCTCTTTTAAGGTAGTCCTTGCGAATAGTGTTCACTTCGCATAAGTTTCAGAGAAATGAGAGGGAATTGCAAACACTTCTCGATGGTATAAAAATCTGAAAAAAATCAAGGATGTTAAAGGTTTTGAAAATATTCATTTTGCATAATAATAATTCCAAAATGTTATTAACAAATTGATGAAAAATAAAATTGTTCAAGAAATTTCACGGAAACATAACTTAAAAAAAAAAAAAATTAAAATGATCCGTTCCATTTTCTGAATATGTACGAATTTTTTCAGGTTTTAAATTCACTTTGAATTTTTCTCTTTTCATATTGAAAAAATGTGTATGAAGTCAGAAAATGCAAAGTGAATTCAAAAATCTCAAAAAATTCGTACATATTCAGAAAAATGAACGGATCATTTTCATTTTAAAAACAGTAAGGTGAAATTTGTTGATCAATTTTATTTTTCATCGATTTGTTGATAACATTTTGGAATTATTATTATGCAAAATTACTCATTTCAGCACCTTTAATATGCTCGATTTTTTCAGATTTTTATGCCATCCAGAAGTGTTTGTAAGTCCCTCTCATTTCTCTGAAACTTAGGCGAAGTGCATACGCAAGTTATGTTCACTTGTTTTTCATCGAATCTGCCTCAAAATTTTAAAAATAAAAAAAAAATTTATGAAAAAAAATGTTTGTTCCACTGAGCCAATTTTTCAAGATTCGATCGTTTTTTGAACCGAGCCGAGACTCTTCGATCCAGAAAATTCGCGAGCGTCGATAAACTCACAAGTGACGTTGGTAAAAATCACGAGCGTATCTTTCGCCGGGCTCGCAGCAGTTCTCGCGGAGCCAATCCTTCGTAACCAGGTAAGCTCTGGAGCTGGTGATAATCGTTATCAATTCGCAGCTCCTCGAGCGTACTTCGTCGGTAACCGCGGCGCTCATTTCTCTCGCGTTCATCTTCTTGCATATTACGATACACGCTCCCGTACACACAAACACTGCTATCCGTTCGAGCGACAAAACTCGCCGGCTGGCTACACCGACGCCCGAAGGGGCTCCAACATCGTTCCCATCGTCAACTCAATCGCGCCGCTCTATTCACTCGCTATTAAAACCGCTCCTCGGACAGTCGCGGTCTTTAATCCGTTTTTGCTCCAATTTTTATTTTATATTTTTTGCTTCGACCGTTTCGAACAGTCCCAAAGTATATTTTAACATTTCTCGTCCGCAAAATTCCACACCTGCTTTATTCTCGTTAATTTTATTATTTTATTTTATTTTACTACTATTAATTATTTTATTTTTTATTCACGTTATTAATTTTAGTTACAGTCGGAGTCTTTAATCCGGCCCGAAAACGTTTGTGCTCCAATTTTTCAATTTTTTAAAATTATTTATTCCACTTTTTCGAAGAGTCCCAAAGTACAAATTTAACATTTATCGTCCGCAAAATTCCACGACTATTTCATTCTCGTCAATTTTAGAATTTTATTTTTCATCAATCCGTACTGTGCACTAAAGAAAATATTCTAGAATCACCGGAACAAAAAAAGCCTCTTCGTTTCAATATAAAAAAGATAGATGTAAGAAAAAATAAAAAATAGCAGAAAATAATCTAAAGTTCGTGGATAAGAAATATGTTTGTTGAGTGGACTCTTTTCGACAGTCTTTGCGCCGATAATTATTATAATCCTTTATATTTTATTATTATTACACTATTTATTGTACTATTATTATTATACAATTGTAGGTTTTTTTTCCACAACGTTTCGGAGCGTATATAATAATTCTCCGTGCGATCGAGCCGACGTACCGAGAGCGTCCTACTCACGGTATTATTGACACGCGATAGAGCGACAGAACGCGGGCTGGAAGCGATATCGTATCGCGCGATAACGAATTCCACCGCCTCCTTCTCCTCTTTACCGCGCGGTACGCTCACGTACACTCTCGCTCACACGCCGGGGCAAAGTCGCACGCCGCATTAGGGGCGGGATAAGCGACGATCGGCATCGTCGGGGCACGCGTCCGCCTATATCGACGGCTGAGAAGCAGAAGAGCGTAACGCGCGCCGTTCAACCTGCAGAGCCGCGCGAGTTACGCCGATCCGGTTCTCAGCGGTCGACACGGCACGTATACTTTCATGATCGGAACGAATTAATCGGAAACCGCCGTTCCCCTCCCCGGCGGTCGAGCATTCAATGAAACTTCGGTTGGACTTCCCGTGGCCTTGCCGACTGCCTTCAGGCTATACACGGGCTCTTCTCCTCAGACACAAGCGGCGTCTCCCGAGATGATCTCCCAGTTGCAATAATCGTGGGATTCGACTTTAGCACGGATAAAGCGAAATTACTGGAGAAAATTATCCGCTCGGGCTAGAGATAAGCACTGATTAATTTCTTCTTTTTTTAATACGGCTTCCTAATTGGTCGATTGTTATAATAAATCAAAGATTTATAATAGATCAAAGATGTATAATAAATCAAAGATGTATAATAAATCAAAGATTTGTAATAAATCAAAGATTTGTAATAAATCAAAGATTTGTAATAAATCAAAGATTTGTAATAAATCAAAGATTTATAATAAATCAAAGATTTATAATAAATCAAAGATTTATAATAAATCAAAGATTTATAATAAATCAAAGATTTATAATAAATCAAAGATTTATAATAAATCAAAGATTTATAATAAATCAAAGATTTATAATAAATCAAAGATTTATAATAAATCAAAGATTTATAATAAATCAAAGATTTATAATAAATCAAAGATTTATAATAAATCAAAGATTTATAATAAATCAAAGATTTATAATAAATCAAAGATTTATAATAAATCAAAGATTTATAATAAATCAAAGATTTGTAATAAATCAAAGGAAGCCAATTTTTTTTTACAAGTAATTAACTATGCGGTTTTCTGCGGCAGGCGAACGTAAAAGAAGTTGCAATAATTACAAAATCACAATTTACTTTCGTGTTTTTTTTAAACTTATTTTTTGCGTCATCTCTTCAAGCCCGACACTCCGGAGCCGCGTAATTTATTCCAGTCACCTGCGGTGGCTCGCAATTATCCGTGACGGCGTTCAAAGTTCGCTATTTCTTTTTTTTTTCGAATTCAACAGCTGTTTCTCGTACGAGTTTATAGAGCCGGGAGCGCAAGGCATGTGCGTCGTCGCGAAGAGTTACGGCGATAGGGTCAAAGGCGAATTGTGCGTCACCCTCGTGAATGCGGCACAGTAGCTCGCAGTGCGGATCCATCGACGCGATGGTCGTGTTTAAGTTTCGGCTCGAAGTTATTAAAAATATTTGGACAGGAGTCCGGGAGGACTCACCTCTCCGTGGGTCCCGTCGAGTAACTCGAGGACTCCTCACCCGACTCGACACTGTTGAACGAGGCGCAATTCATCTTTCGTTCCTCCCACTGAGATCGCACCTCGTCCTGGACTCGCCGCTTCAGCTCCTCGACTCGACGACGCTCGTCCGAGATCACTTGACTCCCTTTCGGAACATAGAAAAAAAAAATTTCTCATTACAGAATTTAATTTGTTTTAATTTCCTAGAAATTATATAATTTTCTTCATTTCTTTTACTTTTTTTTATTTCTTTCCTTCATTTTTTCATTTCATTATATTATATGAAATATGAGATTAAATAGACTAAAGACATTTTGTCTATGATAAATTTCCATTGCATCAGCTAAAATTCAACCATTAGCAAATTTACCCCATAATTAATGAATAATAAAATCCAACTATTAGAAAATTTAGTTCATCGAACTAAATTCTAACTTTAGTTCTAATTTCGAACTAAATTTTAGTTCTCATAAAATCAACCATTCAATATATGAGCTAGAAAAAATCAATCAGCTAAAATTCAATAATTCAAAAAATGTTGTCCATAGAATCCAATAAATTCCATTTCGTGAGCAAAAATTTAACCATTAGAAAATTTAGCCCATGGATTGGAATAAATTCCATTCCCGAGCGAAAATTGAACCTCAAAAAAATTTTGGCCACGGAGTGGAATTCAGTTTACCTTGCTTGGCTAAATGCAACTGCCGATTCCGTTCGATCTCCTTGAGCGACTCGATGGTCTTTCTGCCCAGACTGCCTTGATTGTTAACGATCGGCGAGTCGGTCGTGACTCGCGAGATTCTATCGAAATCCTCTCTGCTCGGTGATCGTTTCTCCTCGGAGCAGTCCGGTGGATTTCTCACCAGGTTCTCCAGCTCGTCTTCGATCGCACGCAAGCGGCTGCGGCCCTGAGATCGTACGCATAAAGTTATAATGAATCGATTTTTGTTTTATTTCGTTCGGATGACTCGGCGAGTTCTCTCGGGACTCGCGGCGAGAAACGCGGATGACTTTTGTGTAGGAAAAAAAAAATTATCTCACAAAATAGAGCCACGTTTTTTTCTTTTACCTCCTCCAATCGTCTCATGTGCCCCAGTTTCTGTCTCTCCAAGCTTCTCGTGTCTTTGGTCGCCGAATTTTTTGCCGTCGAGCGCTGCGCTTCCAGGTGATTGAGCTGAGCTTTTCTGGCTTCTATTCTTCCCGAAAGTTCGCTCAGATATCTGAAACATTGAGGCGAAAAATTTAAATCATATTAAAATTGAAAAATGTGCGATTATTGTGAAATAAAAAAAAGATATCTTTTTCTGTTTTTTCTTTGTTTATTATTTTTTATTTTATTTTTTAACTTTATTTCGATTGAACCTCTGCAACTTTTCGGTCGTTGCCAATTTGCTCTTGACAAATTAAAATTTTTACGATTATTGTACGATGAAAAAAAAAAAAATTCTGTCATGTTTTTGTTTATTATTATTGTTTTATTTTTTTAACGGTATTTTGATCGAACCTCTGCAACTCCTCCCTCGTCGCCAATTTGCTGGCTTCCTCCTCCAAATGATGAAACTCGAGGTCCTCGAAAGCTTTTCTCTCGGATTCGAGAACGTCCTGTTGTACAGCGAGCTTATCGGCGAGCTCGTTGCGCTTCGATGAGTCCTGACAATTGTTCAATTCCTCCTCGAGACGGCTGCAAACTTGCTGAGCGTGCTGCACACGGTGTTTCGCTTCGGATTGCAAATTCGCCTGTGAATTATTGTCCTCCGTCATCTCCCTCTCGAGCTCGTTTATTCGCATCTGTATCCTTATCTTTTCACCCTCGTCGCCGGTGAGCTTCAGCGACTCCGAGTCGTACTCGGCTGACAACAGAGCTTTCTCCAGTTCCAGCTGAGGGGACAGAAAAAAAAAATTAAAAATTAGAAAAATAAGTTTTTAAATAATTCATTCGTATGCCTATGATTGGAACTTAAAATTTTCATTGAACCGACAATCGTTATATTTTCATAAGAATTTGTTTTTCCGTACTATTCTGCACAATATTTAAGGAGCCGACAACATTAAAAGGTCCCATTGAATTCTAGAAAAATAAAGAAATTGTTCAGACTCCCTAAAACATATATTGGCAAAATGGTTAATTTTCCCCCAAACAAATAGCATACATTTGTTCCGCAACGATTTATCCACCGAAGCGTAAATGCCATCGCGGACAGTGACGCACGACCGTCTTCAAAGAGAAAACTACTGAATTGGATAAACAAAGCAATATCGACGCCAGTGCGTCGGAGTGACAGCGAAACATTCCCGAGGGAGCGTTTAGACGAGTCGGGGCCTCGGAATGTTCGCGTACCGTCGGGATGAACAGCCCTCAAAAAAAAAAAAAAAAAAAAAAATTAAACGCACAAAGTTACGCAAATATTAGTTCGACTAGAAGATCTCAACGGCGAGAATAGTTACAAAGCTAGCCGGAGAACGCCCACGTCGATTCGTCACTTTCTTTTTTGACTCTCCAAGCTCTGCCGAGAATATCTTCCCGATCGGTAAACAATAAACATTTCGACGAGAAAATTCCATTGAGAGGATTAATCGCTTTTCATCATTTTTATTAGAAGGCCTAAAAGCGTTTTTTCAGGAATTTTTTTTATAAGGGAAAAAAACAAGTGAGTCTAGTGAATTTTGATATATGTTTTAATGTGTACTTGAACTGTAGGAAAAAAATGTTATAACACAAAACAAAAAATTATTGTATAGCTATTGGTCGATTTACTGCACTGTAGTTTTCAATAGACGGGAAAGATGCAGCTCGTAATTCTTGACCGAAAAAAAAAAAATTATATTTTTTTAACTGTTACATCTTTTTCTTCTATGTGAACTTCGAAAAAGCAACAAAAAAAAATTCATAATTTTATTCACGTTTAAAAAAAAATGCGTTTTTGACAAAGAAAAAACAACTTTAACGTGCTATGAAAATGATTTAAAAAGACTTTTTTAACAATGTTTTAGGTTCACATACAACAGAATTTAGTACTAAAAAAATGAGTTTTGGTTTAAGTCGATAGGTCGTTTAGATTTTTTGTCATCACTCCCGCAAATTAAAAAAAAATAATAACCAGCAACTATGCAGGGGGCCAATAACTATGTGGTACTTCTTAGTTTTGCCTTAAAGCAAATTTTTTCGTACAGTTCAAATATCCATTAAAGCATACCTCTAAATTAATCTTACTCACTTGTTCTCTTTCCCTCCTAAAAAAATGCCTGAAAAAACGCTACTTTAGCGTTTTTTCAGGCATTTTTTTCCCTCTAAAGTTTTTTTTATACCTCTCTATTTATCTCTTCCTCCTGAATCTCAATGTCGTCGATGCTCCGCTTGAGAACGTCCATGTTGCCGAATATATGAATTTTCTCGTTCTGCAAAAACTCTATGTACTTCCTTCGATCCTCCTCCTCGAGTTCCTTCCTCTCCTTGTCGGCCTTGGCCTCGTTGGACTTGGCGTTGTCCTTCTCGACGTTGTTTCTCTTCGGGGTCGTCAGAATGCCCTCCTTCGATTTCGAGAGCATCGACAACTGTTCGATCGCCTCGAGCA
Organism: Exephanes ischioxanthus; assembly: GCA_958510785.1. Taxonomy (NCBI): domain Eukaryota; kingdom Metazoa; phylum Arthropoda; class Insecta; order Hymenoptera; family Ichneumonidae; genus Exephanes; species Exephanes ischioxanthus. Next base: position 18,451,511 of record OY294018.1, on the reverse strand, counting down.
GATCGTCGTTCGATATCGCCAATTTGTTCTCGATTACCTCGCATGAGTTCGACAGGTGACCGTTGCGTTTAAGACTTCCGCGATTTTGGTTGTTGTTCTGCTGCTGGTGCGTCGATGAGTTCGGCGTCGGTAAGGTAGAATTCTCGATATTCTCGTAGAGGCTCAGATTGCCGTTGAGCGACGATAGATTTTCGTAATTAAGGCTCGAATTCGCCGATTCGATTCTCGTGCCGTTCAGCTGGATTGCGCCGAAGACGGTCGGGCTCGGTTGGGCGGTAGATTCGTTTTTGGCTCTTTTGCTGTCGGTCGATTTTACCGACTGAGCGTCGGAGTTCTCGGTTTCGGCGACTCTGACGTTCTCGTAGTTTTGGCCTCGAGCCTGGGATATCGAGGCCGAGAAGCCGGAATCGTTTACCACCGAGACGTTCGGCCACTTCGAGGATTGGTGATTGTTGTTCGGGGTCGTCGGCTGCTCGGACTGACGGTGGGGCGATCGGTTGCGGTTGTTGTTCGCGCCGTCGCCGTTCTGGTAATTCGTTCGGGAATTGTTGACCTGCGGGCTCTCGTGGCTATCGGCGCTCGACTGCTTGGTCGTCTCGAAGGAGAAGCAGTGCTGGCTCTTCGCCGGACTCTTCGGACTGTCGAACGGCGAATTGTAACCCGGCCTCTTGTCGCGCGGCAGCGATCCATTGGTCTTTATTCTGCGAACACGATTGAATATGCAAAAATTGCATTAACGGTTCTGGAGTGGCTCAGAAAATAAATGCTATAATTAGAACATTATTATTATTATAGTTATTCTAATTACTATCATGTTAATGGGACATAGAATATTGTGACCGTTGAAGGTTTAAAAATAGGTTTCTTCAAAAGAGAAAAATTATAGGTAAAATCAAGAAGAAAAAAATTTAGGAACTTTGTGAACAAGAAATTTTATGTTTTATTTTATTTCTCGGTCTCGAATTCGATGGAAAGTCCCCCACGATTGTATGTTGGTAACGATGTTTCGAACGGGCGGAAACAATCGCCGGATCCGAGTACACAGAATTGCAGGAGTTCAATTTTTTACGAGTTGAAAATAATACGAGACCAAAAAGAATTGTAAAACAATTGAAAAAGAATTGAAAAAGAATTGAAAAAGAATTGAAAAAGAATTGTAAAACATTGAACTTTTCCTACAATTTTCTATACTCCGGCCCAGGGATTTTTTCACACGATCGCACCACCTTTACAAACAGTACAACCCGAGGAATTTATTTACCAATTCTTTTCGTTCCGAAAAAAAAAATCCTCCATCTATCCATCGCGAAACAATTCTCTTAAAATTCCTTCTAAGTCTGATTATTAAGATTATTATATCAATATATATATTTATATTGTAAAAAATTCAACTCCTCATACAATTCTCTATAGTCGGCCCCAGTGATTTTTCCCCACGATTGCACCACCGTTACAAACAGTATAACCCGAGAAATTAACTGCCCAATTTTTTTTGTCCCGACAAAAAAAAAAGAAGAAAACCTTCAATAAAAAAAAAAATCTCCACCCATCAAACTATTACCTATTGGGTTGTCTAGGCCTCTCTAGAGTGCTCTGCCTCTCGTACTCTGCGCACATAGCCAGAATCTCCTCGAGTCTCATTTTCTCGAGTCTCTCGACCTCCTGTTCCTTGACCCTCTCCTCCTGAGCGATCTTCCTCTTGGTCTCAGCCTCGCGTCTCTTGCTCTCCGCCTCGTGCTGTCTCTCCCTGAGTTCCTCGAGCGAGCATCCGCTGCCGTTGCTCGGAGTCGGACTCTTCACCCTGGGGCTCCTCTTCTGCTCGGAGTATTTCGGATTCCTGTTGAAGGCCGGACTGGGTGGTTGAATCCTCTTGATATTGGGATTCGAGCCGAACCCCTGAGCGACAATGCGGCTCTCGTTGTCGCTGTAGCCGTTCGAGCCGCGATTCGACGAGTTTGACGAAAACTTGTCAAGCTGAAGAAACTCCGTGGTAGTCGTTTTGGTGACGATGAGACTCTGGCTCATGTCGAACTCCCTTCCGTACTTGTCGAATTCCCCGCCGCGCTGGCAAATCAAGCTCCTCGACATGAGGTCGTAGCCGTTCGGTTGGATCTTTCCGATATTCTCGTTGTTATTCTCGTGGCAGTTTGGAGCGCAGTTTCTCATGTAAGCTTCGGTGGCTGCTGAGTATATCTGCATCTGGTTGTCGTTCGGTGTCGAGGTGAGATAACTCGGCGTGTTTGACCTGCTGGGCGTTCGGCAATCGGACCTGGCCTGACGGTCGTCGTGGTTGTTCTGGACGATGCAGGGCGTGTTCGAGCGGCTTCTCTCGAAGTTGGTGAGATTCTGGAGAGGCGAGTTGTGGCTCTTGGTGAGGGAGATCAGGCTCGAGGACCTGGAGTGGCCCAGGATTTGGTCCGCGGGCACGTTGGTCGTCAACGCGCCGACCGGAAATACTTTTGGCGAGACGCAGTTTCTGCTCTGCCTGGCGAGCATCTCGAACTTCGTGAGCTTGCCGAGGAAACCGACGTCCTCGTCGGAGCAGGAGTTCCGCGGGGACTTCCTTGGCGCGACTGGTGGCTTTCGCTCCAGGTGAAGCTCGCTGGAGTCCGGAGACATTGCGAAGCTTATCGGAGCCATCGATATCCGGGAGTTTGGCAGAACGGACTTCAACTGCTTCGCCTCGGCGGGGTGGTTGAAACGCATGTAGTTCGAACGACCTATCGACAGCATGCAACCTGCGGAATGGAAATAAGAAGTATGCGTTAGTTTGGCGGGTAGAAACATTGGATTTTAAAAAGGTTATTTTTTTTTATAGAATAATATCATTTTTTTATATTTAATATATGGTTAATGTTTTTTTTTCAGGATATCAATTTGTTGGCTCGACCGATAATTAAATTACAGATATGATAGTATGAAAGTATAGCATATGGAATGGAATTCGGATTTTCAGAATCTATTGCATATGCCACAAAAGCCGAATTTTCGAAAATATAGCACATGGGATGGATTTCGGATTTCCGAAATTCATTCCACATGCCATGAAAACGGAATTGAATTCAGAATAGAATTCTGATTTCCATATGTTATGAAAACTAAATTTTCGAAAATATAGCAACAGGGATGAAATTCGGATTTCCGAAATTCATTCCATATGCTATGAAAGCGGAATTGTCGGAAATATAGCATGTGGAATAGAATTCTGATTTCCGAAATCCATTCCATATATTATGAAAGCCGAATGTTCGAAAAATACAGCATATTATATTTGTTACACGAAAATATAGCATACTTATTATGATATAATTTATTTATTCTTATGAAAAGTTAATAAGTTATTCCCAGGCAATCAATCGACTGGCTCACGAACTGATTGGTTGGCTCGGTCAATAATGTTTTTCGCGCGAGCGAATATTCGCATAGGCTCAATAAAATTAATTTTCTGGCACGGATAGCTGGCCTGGGCAACTAATTGTTTTTCTCGGGTGGGTTGCAGGGTGAACGGGGTAAAATGGAACCGGTGACCTAATTTTGAGTCTAGCCTTTTTACATGTCCCGCTAAAAATTGATAACGGCTGTTTTGGCCCGCTGTTCCGTTTTGCCCCGCTCTCCGATAAGTCTGACGTAACGCTCTAATATCGGACGGCGCCAATCACCTTGGGCGAGTCTGGCTGGCGTGTTGATGAACGTCCCATCGATAGAGGTGCTTCCGTTTATCGGATGAATAACGACCACACCGTTGTTGTTCTCGATGGCGCAGTGAACGGGCTCGACGCCCGTACCAGCGATCGGGATGTCCGCATTTCTGTCCGAGCCTAATATCACCCTGCCTGGAAGCAAAAATTCAATATTTCAATAACAGTTTCCATAATAATAATAATAAATTAATTAAGTAAATTAATTAAATAAATAATTAAATAAATAATTAAATAAATAATTAAATAAATAATTAAATAAATAATTAAATAAATAATTAAATAAATAATTAAATAAATAATTAAATAAATAATTAAATAAATAATTAAATAAATAATTAAATAAATAATTAAATAAATAATTAAATAAATAATTAAATAAATAATTAAATAAATAATTAAATAAATAATTAAATAAATAATTAAATAAATAATTAAATAAATAACGCAAATCGCACGTAGTGTTATAAACTTTAACAAGCAAACCTAAGTAACTTTAAGTGCGTCAAATTTTTCTAAATCGTAGACTTAAATGTTTTTAACTTTTTTAACTATTATAACTTGTTACTCCGGGGCTCTTATGTTTATGATTTATAATATATTATATTTTTATTGTGGAGGAGAAATCATTAAAGTAAACTTAATTTAATTAAAGTAAAAATAATAAAGTAAGTAATTTATTTGAAGGGAACCCATCGGTTAAAAAATCTGTTTTCTAGGTGCATTCATTCCCCTCGAGTTTTACGAGTCCGAGACCTTCGGCCGAGTCAAAGCCTCGTATAAACTACTATACCCATCCGGTATGATCTGTGGGTGGCTTTGAAAACAAACTCGAACTCCCTAAAAAAAAGAAAAAAAAATAAGCTTTTGACTCCACCGATAAACTGCTAGTGAAGGCGGTTTCCTGTCTATCGCAGACTTTACGGAAATCCTGGTTGAGAAAAAAAAAAAACATAAAAATAAGAAATGTTTGAAGCGCACGGAACGAGTGAGGAGCGCGTTCGAAAAGTTTCGTCAATGATTCAGCGCCGATTGACCCAGTTCGGGACAAAGTTTTGTTCAATGAATCGGCACTGTTGTATTTTTACGTGACGCGGTGGTATAAGCGGAAACTCGAGAGTCATTGAGCGGTCGGTGAGAGACCGCGGGAGAGGGAATTTTCTTAACCGCTCATCGGTCAGGGTCCGCCTGGCGGCCGGCCGGACGGTCGTTGATTTTTACGAGCGATATCGATTAAACAAACTAAAAACCCGTTGATGTTTTCGAGCCGGCGAGCCGAGCGCGTGACTAAGCCCCCGAGAATTTAAATCGCGCCGCGTATCTCGGACTCTTTCTCGTGACGCGTGTGTATATCGCTCGCTGCAACGATCGCTAAACAGCTCGCTTTAATTGATCGTTAGGCCGACAACAGCCGAGCTCTGTGTCGGGTTTTTCAAACTTTGACGAAGCCAATTCCTCGACGGGTTTGCGCGATGAGAATTTTATTATATGCTTGTATAATAATAATAATTATAATAATGTTTTTAGGGGGGGGGGGGGGGGGGGGGCAAAATGGGACGGTGGGGAAAAACGCAATTTTCTAATCACTTTTGGATGGTCCATTTTGCCCCATCGATACATCCGGATTTTTCGGCACGTTTTACACCACTTTCCCATTTTGCCCCGCTTTTCCCTGCTATATATATATATATATCTGTATGTACATCAATATGGATTGACACTATCTTTTAGCACTTTTTGCACTTGGATCTAATTCTAATTCTCCAAATTCTTCTAATTTAAGAGGGACATGTTGCATGTCCTTAACTTGAACCCAAACTGATTAGATAGTTGCCACAAAATTAAACATACAATTATTACGATTATAATATTATTATTATTATATTAGTAAGTGTTACTACTATAATATTAATATTTCACTCTACTTTCACTCATCTATCGCAATGATGTTATTGCTATTCTTCCACAACTATTATATTCTCACTGCAATTACTCATATTGATCCAAATGCAAACTAGGGCATCATATACATACGGTAAATAAAAAAAAAATGAAAATTTAATGGACCTGACTAGAAGTTTTAATGCAAAAACTGGTACATTAAATTTAATGTACAATCGTGATTGTACATTATTACCAAAACATTGAAAAATTAATATACGTTTCCATTGAAATTAAAATAGATGATTAAAATTAAAGCACTTTCATAGTAAAATTAAGGAAAATTATTTTTCAAAAAGTATTCCCAATATTTCGAATACACTGAACATTGATTTTTCATCACAATTGTACATCAAATTTGATTCGCCAGTTCCTGCATAAAAACTTCCAGCCCGGTACATTAAATTTCATACGTTTTTTTATATTTTTTACAGTGCAATAAATAAATATATTTCTAATAATAATAATAATAAATGTATATTATATTGCCTCGTGTGCCAAATATTTCTAAGAGCCTTCGTACAAATTTCCAAACACAATCGTCAAAATGAACATTTGGTTGATCAATTGAAATAAACGAATAATTTAATTTGAATAAATTGTTAATTTGAATTAAATAAATTCATTCGCGGGGCAAGCGGTAAAATGATTTTTTGTATTACACGGCGTTGCGAGCGCGGAGAGGGGGATCGGGCGAAAGGGTGAACTTTCGACCGCATTGGACGACAGAAATTGCGTTACGATCGTGCGATGTACAATTCTAACGCACGGTCTCGGTGCACTATCCCTGACCGTAGACCAAAACTAGAGTCGTGATCCTGCGTGCTTTCTCCCCATGAAAGGCGATTGGATCGTTAAATAATCGAGTTTAAGCGTTTGGGAAGGCCAAAAGTTGTGCAGCGCGACGCATGCGCAGATGCAACGTAATTTCCCGACATTGCGTTAACGCGAGACCCAAAAAAAAACACTATTTAAATTTGTCAAAAATTTTTGCAATTTTTTTTTCTTATTTTTTTTCTTACCTCAACAGCGATGTCGAACTTAAAAATGTGTGTGTGTGTTTTTTTTATTATTTAATAAATTTTGTTTTTTAATAAAAACTTTGGGTGAAAATGTTCGAACGGTTTTTGACGAAGCAATACCACGTCGTCGAGGAGCCGACGATTCACACTGCACCGTCCGGCGAGAGCATTTCGTCGGGCTTTCTACAAAGGGGTGAGGACTCGCTCGCACGCGCGCGCTAGAGAGACGATTTATATTTAGTTTTGGCGCGAGCGTGTCCCGGCATTTACGGTCTTTTTGGAAATCTCGTCTGGCCAAGCCGGACGGTTCACCGGTCCGAAATATCAACCCGTTAATACCCTCGATTGTTCATTTCTTTAAAGGAAAAAAAAAAAATTCATAAAAATAATAATAACAATACTTTTAAAAAATTCAAGTCCAACAAAAATTTTTATTCAATTTTAAGAATTTTCCTCCATGACCAGAAAACGCTTACAAACAATTCTTTGCACCCAGAAAAATAATTCATTCAGCGGTTGCTCCGTCAATAAATATTTATTTAATTCAACGAAATCTTTATTTTCCGTAGCACGGTTAGATAAATAATTTTTCTGGAGGGTTGGCAATTTTCGATGAAATTTCTTTATTCACCACGCGAAAAGAACTAAAACATACAAAAACATACGAGAACTCCACGAGCTATTCGTGACACCCAAACAACAGAGGAATTTCCATTACCACGCATCATTATTATTTTTTTTTTTTATTAAAAAAAATTCAAAAAATGCCCTCGCCCGACAATTAAAACGGCAAGCAATGCGGTCATGCGGTAAACAACTCCTCATCTCGAGCATTTCACAAACACACGTCTACTCACATACATATATATCTACATTCCCTTCCCTTCCGTATGCGTTCGGAGTTCACGTAGATCTCGCGAGAGAGGCTTCAAAAGCTGCGCTATGGGTACACACTGTTTCGTGCACGTGCGTTTCTCGCGTATAAATTTCCGGAGCACTTATATACTCATACATATATACATACAGCAAATATATATATATATATATATATATATACGCGTAGCTCTCGCAAAGCCCACAGGCACGGGAAGCCATTTGTATCCCGGGACAAAAATTATAAGGGCGTATCTTCCGTGTATGAGCACACGGAGATACGCCCTTCTGTTTTCAGTCGACATATGTATAAATATAAATGGCAGTAAGGCGTTCCGTCTCGGAGAAATATTAGAGTACATCTCGAGGACAGTAACCCGGTGAGTCGTGCGTTAAGTTAGGGCTAACTCGAGACTATCCGGAATACCTCGGTCGGTAACAAAAACTGTAATGAATTTTCGTCACGGTTGTGAACAATTTCCGTTCGAAAGCAAATATCCGCACACGAAGCTCAATTGATATCCATGTAACATAATAATTTCCTTTCGACCGAAAATTGTGTATACCCCTAAAAAAAATCAATTACATTTTTTGTTACCGACCGAGCACGGGTCATGTCACATACGTATAAATATAAATGGTTGTAAGGCGTTCTAGAGAAATATTGGAGTACATCTCGAGGACAGTAACCCGGTGAGTCGTGCGTTAAGTTAGGGTTAACTCGAGACTATCCGAAATACCTCGGTCGGTAACAAAAACTGTAATGAATTTTCGTCACGGTTGTGAACGATTTCCGTTCGAAAGTAAATTCTCAAACGAAGTCCACGTAACATAAGAATTTGCTTTACACCGGAAACTGTTGTCAACCCTAAAAGAAGCCAATTACAGTTTTCGTTACCGACCGAGCACGGGTCATGTCACATACGTATAAATATAAACGGCAGTAAGCCGTTCCGTCTCGGATAAATATTGTAGTACATCTCTAGGACCGGTGAATCGTCCGTTAAGTTAGCGCTAATTCGAGAGTATCCAAAATTACCGCGGTCGGTAACGAAAACTGTAATCAATTTTTGCCAAGTTTCCGAACAATTTCCGCTCAAAATCAAATTCTTAAACGAAGCTCAACATATGTCCACGTAACATAAGAATTTGCTTTTCACCGGAAACTGTTGTCAACCCTATAAGAAGTCAATTACAGTTTTCTTTACCGACCGAGCACGGCTCGTCGAAGTCGCGAGCTCTCGCCCATCGCCTCAAACCGCATCGCTACGCGCCCCGTCCAAAAACCCTCGAAACTTAAGCTGCACTTCTCAAGAAGCTCGGAGTTCGCGACATCGGGCCAACCGCCTGCGGCTGACTCCGTGTAACTGTACGGAGACTCGCGCAAATATAGAACGCCCGGCTCGGCTCCGGTGCGAGCCCGCGATATAAATTATTGCACGAGTCAATCTCGTCGCGGTTGATACAGTTATACATTTTCAGGGTTCCACTCTCTCTTCCCCCCCCCCCTCTCCTCGCCCCCCCCCCCCCCCCCCCCCGCCGTCTTTGTCTGTGCGTCAGGTCCAATGTCGCTTTCTCAGACAGTCGCTCGCGACTCCTGTTTCCCCCGGATAGAGAAGGAGCCGCGTCTTGTGTGTGTATACAGCAGTTTTCGATGTTACACTGCATCGGCCACGGGAGCCGAGTAGGGCGGAGTAGAGCGGAGCACGGCGGAACCTTAGACAGCACGACGCGTTCCGCCCGGCTGACTCACTGCTCGCCGGGATATTCGTTACGTGCGGATAAGTATCGTGTAAGATTTTCGGTAAATTCCGACGACTCGACGGGAGGACCGGGACCGGAAGTGCCCCCGATCTCGAGTTACGAAACAGTCCGATCAACCCCAGCGATTGCGAGTCTGCAAAAATTTGATTTATCTCGGCGGAGAAGATAACACATCTTTTTCATTTTTTTTCTTAACCTCCTTAAGGTAGCACGGGTGAGTTCAGAGAGAATTGCAAACACTTCTCGATGGGATAAAAATCGGAAAAAAATCAAGCATACGGAAGGTGCTGAAGAGATTGATTTTGCAGAATAGTAATTTCAAAATGTTTTTAACAAATGAATGAAAACAAAAATTGTTCAACAAATACCCCGGCAACTTAACTTTTTCTTCATATAAAAACAATTTGTTAATGTTTTCGAATACGTATGAATTTTTTCACAATTTTGTGTAATTTTTTTTAATTACATTTTTTAATTAATTAAAAACGCAATTTCAAAAAATTACACGAAATAAAAAAAAATCGAAACTTTAGCCCTTAAGTTGCAATAAGTTTAATTTAATTATCTAAAATTCAATAATTATACATTTTTTACCCATAGAATGGAATACATTTTTTTGATGGTTTGATTTTAATATGGGAACTGAAAGTTCTGTAAGATCGATAATCAATCGATAATCGATCCTTGAGGCTCGAAAAGAAATAATAAAAGTTGCGAACATCCGATAAAGTGGCATGTTTTGTTTATAAGACGGGACGACCGAGACCGGAAGTGCTCCCGATCTCGAGTTACGAAACACTCCGATCACCCCTAGCGATTGCGATTCTGTAAAATTTTATTTCTCTCCGCGGAGAAGATAACACATTCTTTATTTATTTTTTAACTCTTTGAAGTTGCGACACTTTTACCGAATTTGCATAGCACGAAATAACTTGCATTCCACGAGCGAAAATTCAGTAATTAGAATTACTGAATTTTACGTTTACATTGAATACATTTTTTAATGGTTGAATTTTAATGTGGAAACTAAGTTAGTTATTAATTCTTGATTATTAAGTTTTGACCGATTAATGATCAATCAATAATCTATTAATAATCGAGCCTCGGGGCTCAAAAAATAAGTAATAAAAGTTGCGAACATCCGACAGAGCGACACGTATTTCATGATCGAAACGTGACGTTTTGATGTATCCGGAGGGAGGGAGGTAAGTCTGCGAGAATGGCCAAAGTTTCGCCAGAAGAGATTGCTCTGCCAAGTTGAAGTACGGCATGTAGTATATTAGCGCCACGTGTATGTCTCGACCCGCTTTTCATTTATCTATCATTTGCTACGTCAGACCTGCCGAGGAGACTGTTGAGATTGTTTTCGTCTTTGAGGAAGACTACATAAACTATACGATACGTCTATAATACCGTCTTTCCGTTATATCTATATGGGTTCGTAAGCTCGTGATGCACCGAATCGTGAGTGCACCTGACTCAGTCGGGAACTACTCTGCGCGTCAACCCTTGATTTACATCGCTACTGTATAGCCTATACAGAGTCGCTACAGTGACCCGGAAAATTAGAGGCAAGCTTTCCCCTCAATCTTGAACGACATAAATATATATATATTTGTATATAGGGCATTCCACGTCAAATCAGCAGCCCATGTCGCTCACCACGGTCGAGTTCATTCGCTTTTTTAGTACGATGTTGTTACCGACCCATAAGAGTCTCGGTTTTTATTTTGAAATTTTTTTTTTCCATCAGTGAAATTTTCGAATCCTCGAAAAACGAATTCCAAAAGGGCCGTTTAAAAAAAAATCTGTAAAAATTCACCCTGACTCTATTATTCAAAATAGGGTTTCTAAGCAACGCCCTATAATGGGATCTTAATATTTACTATATTTTTATTATATCAATTGTATTCAGGCCTTCTTGTGTTTTTATAAATTTCTTAAAAGATGAAATCCATTGATATTTGCTAAAGTTATGACCGATTATAAAAATAAAAAGTTACAATTGCGGCACGAAAGAAATTAAGAACTTGCGAAAAAAGTAGTAAATGTTTAGATCCCATTATCGTCTGGTGCTTAAAAATCATATTCTAAATCGCAAAATCAATATGAATTTTTTCAGATTTTTAATAAAGGTCTTTTCGAAATTGGTTATTCGAGGATTAAAAAGTTTCACTGGTGGTAAATAAAATCTGAAAAAAAATTTGAGATCCTTGTGGGTAGCGAACAACAAATGATAATGAACAAAATCGCCGTTGGTGAGCGACATGAGTTGCGGATCTGACATGGAATGCCCCATATATACATATATATATATGTATCGTCCTCCCCTGCCGTCAATTATGCAGCGAAGTTCGTCGAAGTGGCTTCGAATGTCCCGCAACTCCGCCGTGTGCATTAATGAAATACTCCGGTGTGTATATTTTGCCGAAGCCGAGTTGGCTAATTGCTCCGTCCAGTAATTATCAAAAACGATTAGAGGAGGAATTCACTGGCTATTAGCGGTACCGTTTTAGTCGGGGCAAACATTTCCAACCCTCTTGCCATTTCGCTCCACGACGTCCGCCCCCCCCCCCCCCCCTGCATTCTTCGTGCAGCAGACTGCACCGAGCCCTAAGAACCGGAAGTGACAATTACCGCGCTATTAATACCGACCGCCGGCACAACTGGCCACCCACACGATAACCCATGCATAATTCGTCGATGCTCTTGACCGCTTGAGAAATTTATTCATTTTTTCCAATTTACTTTAATTAGTTAATTGTAAAAATTATAAAAATGTTAATTATTTGATAAAAGATTTTTTTATATTCATCACTTATATTTCAGTACAATTATTATTTATTTTGGTCGATGTAAAAATTCTCGGTTCATAGTTTTCCTCGTAAAAATTATTGATCATCGTATTATACGAGGACGTACGAATTAATTTTTTTGTCGACAAAAATTGATATTTCTTAAGGTCGACAATTGATACGGTCGGGGGTTGGGTAGAGCGCTGATGAATCATTGCCAGCAGTGCATTGAAAAATAATTGATTCATTTGATTAATGAATTAATTATAAAAATCATAAAATTATGTAAAAGATAAAAGAAACGATAAAAGATTTTTTATGTGTTATTAATATCTCAGTACGATTACGTTTATTCGGAATTACGATTTTTATTTTGGTCGGTGTAAAAATATTTTTACTCGCAAAAATGATTGACAATCGTACTATTCGAAGAAATTGTACGAATTAATTTTTTATCGACAAAAATTGATATTTCCTAGGGTAAATAATTGATACGGTTGGGCGTTGAGTAGAGCGCTAATGAATTATTGCCAGCGGTGCATTGAGCGTGTGCATTGAAAAATAATGAATTAATTATACAAATTATAAAATTATATAAAAGCTAAAAGATTTTTTAAATGTATCATTAATATCTCAGATTACGTTTATTAGGGTTTTCGATTTTTATTTTGGTCGGTGTAAAGATAGTTTTACTCGTAAAAATTATTACCCATCGTATTATTCGAAGAAATTGTGCGAATTAATTTTTTATCGAGAAAAATTGATATTTCCTAGGGTAAATAATTGATGCGGTCGGGGTTTGGGTAGAGCGGTGACTAATCTCTGTCGCAGTGATAAAGTTCTCCGGGGGGGATTAGAGCGTGCCGGCGATGCATTGACCGAGGGGGAAAAATAACGGGAAATTCACGATGAGTGACTCACTTCTGCCGCGTTGAAAGCGCGACGAGCAATAAAGCTCGGAGCTTCGTCACCGAATTATTAAGTCTGCGCAGTCGTAAATCGTTAGTCGACTCCGCGTTTATCGTACGAGGAGGATAATATTGCGACACTGTATTCGAGGCCGTTTCGTGATTTTTCCGAGAAATTACCTTCCGGCAAGGGGTGAAGAGTGACCGCGGTTGATAGTCTGCCGCTGCCCATGGACACCAAGTGGGGCGACTCGGTCTGGAAGCGGAGCGCTCGTCCAGCCTCCCGGACTTCGATACCTGCGGTCGCCATACCTGTGGACGCAAACAATTTTCTTACAGACATCGAAAATTTCAAAAATGATAATACATTTTTTTTTTAATAGCCGCGGTGAATGAGGTGAATATGGACCGGTCCATTTTAAACCGACCTACGCGCTTATCAGTTAGGCTGTTTTCACTTCATTTCAATAATAGAAAGGATATAAATGATTATAAACATTTTATTACATATTTTATATTTATATAATTGATTGTTTAAATAAATCGTTAAATTATATAAATATAATTATTAGATAATAATCGACGGTAATCATTTCGCGAACTATTACCATCGTTAATCATGTGTATAAAAAATACCTGCGGCAAATGGGGTGAATATGGACCGGTCCATTTTAACCCGACGTACGCGCTAACCCGGTGTGCCATTTTCACCTCTTTTCAAAAATAGAAAAGTTGCGAATGATCATTAAAATGTTATATTATATAGTAATTACATTTATATAATTTGTTATTTAAATGAGTAGTTAAATTATATAAATATAATTATGAAATAAAAATCGACGGTAATAATTTTGCTAAATATTATTGTCCTCAATAATTATGATACAGATATAGATATGTGTGTATATACGAAATGCGAAAGGTCACACATTCCATTGTCGATATCTTCACGGTATCGGAATATTAAGTAAAGTCCTCCCGCTCGAATGAAAATAAATAAACAGAAAAACAAAAAAGAATTATAATGAAAAATAAGAAATAAAAATCCCAAAGACGCAGACGTCGTTTACGACACCGATCGACCGGAGATTACGGAGATAGGCGATCGATGGATGAACCGTGTGCTGCGGGGAGCACAATATGTGTATAGAGAGTGTGCACGAGCCTCGCCGGCCGAGACTCGTCGAAGGGGAAAGGGACAGTAGCCCCCGGAGCGGAATGACCGAAACCGGTCTTCTTCTTCGCTTCGGCACGATCGTCTATCATCCAACGTGCGCGAGTACTTATTTTATACATTTTTTGTTGTGGTTGTTTTTTTTTTTTTTTTCAAGCTTTTTTTCCAACTTCAAATCCTCCTTCTGATCTCTCCTCTATTTTGTCCCGAGCCGACGAGGAGAGGCGAGAGTCGAACGCAGAACTGCAGTTGAATGGACTTTCGTCGAAAACATTTTCTATCGGGGCTCGAGGCCTCAGTTTACTGTTGCGGAGAAACGGAAACTCAACATTAACTGATCGCGGATTTAATAATAATATGAAAATATTAAATATCCATTTTTTTAATACTTAATATTTAGCTTTCTCAAAAATGCATTGTTCCATTCGTCAATATTTTTGTCATCATTTGCAGATTAAATGGTAAATAGGGTGTTGAAGGGTTAACGATTGGTTATGCGTTACGAAAGTTCGAATATCGAAAACAGTTAAAAAGTAACTAAAAAATTTACTGCCGCAGAGTTAATAATAATACAAAAATATTAAATATGAATTTAAAAATAATATTTAACTTTCTTAAACATGCAAGGTTCTATGAATTTTTGTCCCCTCCTTTTAGATTAAAAGCTGTTTAATGGTAAACGGGGTATTAAAGGGTTAGTAATTAGTTACGCATTAAGAAAGTTCGAGTATCGTTAGAGAATCGTTGCCACGTCGAGGAAGTTTTCGCGCAGAGTGGATCCGATCGATTCCCGTGGCTCGTTCGACTGGGCTCGGAGAGTCCCGTTGACTTTAATCGCTTGGAGCCTTGAATTACCGGGCCACGTCTCCGGAGCGAAATCCGAGGCGAGATGCAATTCGAGAGTCTCGTAGTTTCTTGCCCCGCAGGACTACACTACAGTATACTGTATTGTAAACTGTGTGTGTAAGAGTACATCGGAGCTGAAGGGGCAAAATGAAACACATGGGGGCAAAACGGACCTTTTAAAAAAAAAAATACATCTTGAATGGAGGCCATTGCTCCGTTTTGCCCCGTTTGTCTCCACGATATGTATAAAGTCGTGTTGATCACTATCTGCGCATATCGGTAAGCCAATACAAATATAGTAGAATCTACGCAAAGGGTTACAGATATGTAAGAGTACCATCGGAGCTGAAGGCGCAAAACGAAAATTTGGGGCAAAACGGATCATTAAAAAAATGTGCATCTTGAATGGAGGAGACTGGTCCGTCTTCCCCCGGTTGTCTCTACGATATTTATAAAGTCGTGTTGATCACTATCTGCGCATATCGGTAAGCCAATACAAATATAGTAGAATCTACGCAAAGGGTTACAGATATGTAAGAGTACCATCGGAGCTGAAGGCGCAAAATGAAAATTTGGGGCAAAACGGATCATTAAAAAAATGTGCATCTTGAATGGAGGAGACTGGTCCGTCTTCCCCCGGTTGTCTCTACGATATTTATAAAGTCGTGTTGATCTCTATCGGCGCATATCGGTAAGCCAATACAAATATAGTAGAATCTATGCAAGAGGTAACGGAAATGTAGTACATCGGAGCCGAAGGGGCAAAATGGACCATTCAAAGAACGGTCTGTTTTGCCCCGGTTGTCTCCACGATATGTATAAGCTCGTGTTGATCGCTATCGCTGCATATCGGTAAGCCAATGCAAATATAGTGGAAACTACGCAAAGGGGTAACGGAAATGTAAGAGTACATCGGAGCCGAAGGGGCAAAATGGACCATTCAAAAAAAGTTCCTTCTCGAAATGGAGGACACTGGTCCGTTTTGCCCCGGTTGTCTATACGATATGTATAAGCTCGTGTTGATCGCTATCGCCGCATATCGGTAAGCCAATACAAATATAGTAGAATCTATGCAAGGGGTAACGGACGAGGGCACCGTTGACGCCCAGGATACGAGCTCGATTGAATGGAGTAGATATATACATATAGTATGTATGGATAGAAAAAAAAATAAACACAAAGCACAAAGCGAAGGATTGATAAGTCTTCCAGGAGATTGAACACCCAATCGATTCGTGGGATACCCTTTCGTTCATGATATGCCATATCGAACACAATACAATAGCCGGAAGCCGGGCTGACGAGAGCATCGATACTGAAACTTGAATAGACGATGTGTTGTACTACTATAAAGAAGTTTTCACCAACGAAGGGGCGACGATAAGAGATTTAAAAAAAGAAGTTCATTGATAACGAAGGAACCGATTTTATTGTATTTTTTTCTTTTTTTTTTATTTGTAGAAAATAACGTCCCTGGACTTTGAGTCAAAAGTAACACTGGATTCGTTCTCAGCGCGAAAAAATAGATGAAGATGTCTTTTTTGGAAGACTTTAATTTTTTGCCTATTTTTCTCGAAATTTTTTTATATTTTATCGTCGACGTTTAACGTATCGAAACACGATTCGACAAATCCGGTGAGTACCTTATCTCGATTGCCACCTCGGTTTTTCCGGAAAATTGTCGGAATAAAGAGATATCCGTGTTTATAAATATCAAAAACGGTACTTTTAAAAAATTGGTCTAAAAAAAAAAAAATATGACGCTTGCCAATTTCCAGCTTGACTTTAGATCAATATTTCTATCTGATTAGCGTTCATCACCAAATAATACATAAAAAAAAATGTAATTCCTAACGATTGTTTCACAAAATTGCGAAAATATTCTCAAAACTGGGTAAAAAAGAATTTTTTTATTTATTTATTTATTTAACGCTGACGACGATCCGCGAGAAATTTTTACAATCACTCCCATCACATTGTATACCAAAATAGAAAAAAAAGCTGCTAACACTACGTTTGTCAATAAAGTCGATTCGGTGTATGTCCGTTTGCAGTCACGATGCATAAATTGGCTCTTTTTAACATTAAAACACTAAAAGCCTGTAAACTGATCTACATTCTCTCCGAGCACGCGATCTACCGGCCGGTCTACAAAGCCAGCTTCACGAGGGATAAACGGCCCATTACACTGCCCCACGCTCGTACTCCTATTTGTATGTAACTACTCACCGCGCTGTATGCAACAGCGTACCAACTCACACGATAGACAAAGTTCAACGCTACACGGGCTCTCTTTCTTTCTCCCCCCCCCCCCCCCCCCCCCGTCTCTCTCTCGAGCTGTAATGCGCTTAATTAAAGTTGTTTCAACTCGTTAAGATCATTTCGCACGGGATGAACAACCCTGCGTTTCCGATGCTATCGCTGATGCTGCTCAACTTCGAGCATTATACACCGATCGACGAGCCAACTGCAGTCATAGCTTCGTAATCGTTAAATCCTATAGCAAACACCTCCCGCTCGACGATCCCCCCCTCTCGTCTGTTCCCTTAAATTCGCTTTTTAATTTATTCCCATTTTCATCGAGTAAAATGAAATAAAATGAAATGAGATGAAATGAGATGAAATGAGATTAAATAAGATGAGATAAGATGAAATAATATGAAATAAGATGAGATAAGATGAAATAATATGAAATAATATGAAATAATATGAAATAATATGAAATAATATGAAATAATATGAAATAATATGAAATAATATGAAATAATATGAAATAATATGAAATAATATGAAATAATATGAAATAATATGAAATAATATGAAATAATATGAAATAATATGAAATAATATGAAATAATATGAAATAATATGAAATAATATGAAATAATATGAAATAATATGAAATAATATGAAATTAGATGAAATTAGATGAAATTAGATGAAATTAGATGAAATTAGATGAAATAAGATGAAATAAGATGAGATTAGATGATATAAGATAAAATAATATGAAATAAGATGAATCCTTTTTCGATGCTGAGTGGATTTAATAGGGACGCCTAACGAGTCTCAATCTCGAGTGCCAGCTCGGCGGAGTAGCAAATTTTCGTCGATTAATTTCGCCGGCAATTTGAAAATTTTACCGTCGAATAGACACTCGGCAACAATCTCGTTACAACCCCCGTTCGAGTTATTTGTAATACCCGTAATCATCATCAGCGGGAGTATTCTCAGTATGGTTTCATTCCGGGTATCCTATTTCCGTACGCTTCTTTCCCATCTCACTCTCGGTCTCCAATGCTGTTGCAACTACCCGCTGCACCGGATATGCGACTCACTCCGGGACTCCAGGGAGAATCGAATAATTTGGAAAATCACGAGCTCGTGAACTACAAAGTGTAAGGAAAAAAAAATGCTCGAGTCCATTTATGGGAAAAAAAATACACATGTATTTCAACGCTTTAAAGAGATAATCTAACGCGACAGCATCCTGGAATAAATTGCATCCAATTTTACCGTCAAGAATTAACCCCACGTGTAAAACCATAAATAAAATAAAAAAATTCATTTCTCGTATGAAAAAACGAAAAACGAATTACATTAATAATAATAAGTTAGTTACATATACAACTGATTCTGGGACTCCAGGGAGAAACAAATAATTTGGAAAATCACAAACTACCTTACTGAACTATAAAGTAATAAAAAAAAAATAATAATAAAAATTCTCGAGTCCATTTAGTGGAAAAAATGTATACATATATTCCAACCCTTTGAACAGATAATCTAACGCGACAGCTTCCAGAAAAAAGTTCCATCCGATTTTACCGCCAAAAATTAACCCCACGTGTAAAAATCATAAACAAAATAAATAATTTCGTTTCTCGTATTAAAACAAAAATGCTGACGTAAATATTATATTTTCCATCTGGGACATAAGAGAGCTGGAACACAGTGTAATCCGAAGTTGCGGAAATATCCGCGAGGTTTTCGCAACGCTTCAGACTTCCCCGGGTGAGATGTCTGAATATCGCCTTGCCCAGCACGACGCAGGCCATGGGTGCAGTTTAGTCGCTCAATTAGTGGATTTTCTCGAGGACGCCGGCGTCGTCTGGGCGTCCGACGCCCTCGAGCCTCGTCGTCGCAGTCGCACGTTCTCGTCACCGGACCGCCGTACCGAGAGCCTCGAGCGACCCACGGAAGAAGAACGAGAAGACGAGAAAAAATGAAGAAAAAAAAAAAAAAAAAATTGAAAAAAATGAAGAAAAAAAAAACGACGATGAAATAAAAGAGGAGCGGTTGCCAGCCACATGCCTGCGAGGAGCGGGCGGTAGCGAGAGCCCGAAGAGACTCGAGGCTGGAGCCGGCTAGCCGATGCTGCCGCTCTGGAAATTTCGCACGAGCAGAGTGTCACGCGATACGATAACAGAGCTTATAGTCTCCCGGAGGCTTCGGCAGGAGGATACAGGCCGTAGCGGTTTTATCCTTTCGCTTTCGTTATCGTATGATGCATGATCGTCTGCGGTGCTGCTGGTGCTGCTGTTTCCCGATCTCGAAACCGGTAGCTAATGCGTTCAGTGGCTTCGGCACTTAATCCTGTCGTATCTCGTTTCTCTGAGAAATTACTGTGGGGAGACCACACCTATGGACATTTTTCTTTCTTTTTTTTTTTAGTATCTTTTTACCCACTTTTTGATGTTTCGTGAAATATTGATAAAAGAAATTGAGGCGAGCCAGATTTTGCCACAGATTCATTTTTCGATTCATAAGTGGTTCATTGAGTATTTATTTGGTATTTTTTTGACCACACCTATGGACATTCTATGGACATTTATTTATTTGGTATTATTTAGAGACCACACCTATGGACATTTTTTTTTTTTTTGTATCTTTTTACCCACTTTTTCATGTTTTGTGAAATATTAATAAAAGAAACTGAGGCGAGCCAGATTTTGTCACACTTTCATTTTTCGATTCATAAATGGTTCATTGAGTATTTATTTGGTATTTTTTTGACCACACCTATGGACATTCTATGGACATTTATTTATTTGGTATTATTTAGAGACCACACCTATGGACATTTTTTTTTTTTTTTGTATCTTTTTACCCACTTTTTCATGTTTTGTGAAATATTAATAAAAGAAACTGAGGCGAGCCAGATTTTGTCACACTTTCATTTTTCGATTCACAAATGGTTCATTGAGTATTTATTTGTAGCTGATGCGTTCAGTGGCTTTGGCACGTAAGGTAGTTATTGCGGACATCCCGAGTCCACGTGAGTTCAAAGAGAATTGAGAGGGGAATTGCGAACACTTTTCGATGAGATAAAAATCTGTAAAAAATCAACCATTTGAAAGGTACTGAAAAGATTGATTTTGCATAATAATATTTCCAAAATGTTATCAACAAATCGATTTAAAAAAAATAAAATTGTTCAACAAATCTCCCGGAAACCTAACTTTTTTTAATGAAAATTATCCGATCACTTTTCTGCATACGTGTGAATTTTTTCGAATTTTTAAATTCACTTTGAATTTTGCGACTTTCTTTTTCCCACATTGATTTATTTTTATTTTTATTATTCGATACAGAATTTCGAAGGTCTCTGATAATATTTGAAATGACGATGCATGAAAAATTGAGTAAAATGCAAATACGTTACGCGTTCGAAGTTATATCCGGTGCTCTTGCACATTAATCCGTAGGTATAATTACTGTGCCACTCGTATAGAGTCGGCTCGTCAATGACGAAGGCGTGACCGCGTCCTTATCGGGGCTCCGAGAGCGAGCGCCGTACACGGCCGGCTCGCGTTGGTGACGATCAACGCCTCGACTCTCTTTCCTCACGCCTATAGTTATTATCCGCCGATGGTTCTGCACTCGTCGTACGTGGCTGTATGGCAAGACACCATATTATATATATATATATATTTTTTTTTTTTCGCACCGTGTACACCGACGGAATACGACGAACCCAATGGCCTCCTGACTGCCTGACTCGCATCGACTACAACCCCTTCCGGCGTGAAATAATTTCCTCCCCTTATCGTAATATGCTATTCAGTCACGTGAACAAGTTAAAGAATTAATATTAATTCACAAGAAACTTTACAACAAGGCTAAAACAATTTAATAATTTAATAATTTAATAATAAAAAATATAAAAAAATATAAAAATACCGGAAGTACACCTAACTTCTGGCAACGATCGGTGTTATTTTGAAAAAAACAATTCACGGCCAAACTATCATAATAAAAAAGTTTTTAAAAAATTGAATTTTAAAGCTACGTTTATAGGAATTGAATCAAGATATTAAAAAATTCTTAGTGGCCTCCTGACTGCCTGACTCGCATCGACTGCAACCCCTTCCGGCGTGACAGCATTCCCACCCTTTACCGTAATATGTCACATGGACGAGTTAATAAATTAAAATTAATTTTTTTCAACTGTAAAACAGGGCCGAAAAAAATTTTGCACTTTTCGTCTAAAAAAAAAAAATTAATTTCAAATAATACCGATTCATTTATTTAATACTAATTTAATTGAAAATATAAAAATACCGGAAGTACACCAAACTTCTGGCAACTATTGTGATCGGCTCAAAACAAAAACTTCACATTCAATATATCATCATAAAATGTTTGTCCTCGGAGCGATAAAGTTTTAAAAAAATTGCGTTTCAAAGCTACGTTTATGCGAATTAAATTTTAAAAAAATCAGTTATTACTCTATAAAATAATACACTGTATTTTAAAGAGTTACGCAAAATGTATGTAAAAAATAAAAATCATATTTCATTCCCGAAAGCAATTTTTACCGGAAGTGGCAGCGAAAGGATTATAACCAAAAAAAAATTGAATTTTTTTTTTTATCGCTCCCGTCGCGAAGAAATTTGCGCGCACCTATAGGCATTTTACTTGGCTATGCTGTTATACCCACGTGTGCAGGATACGCACCCGTCGTGCCCGATGACAGTCGGCCGATTCGTGGGTGTAAAAGACGCTCGTTTGTATATAGCGGATGTTCTATATGCGGCGAGACCGGACGTACCAGCACGCGCTCGTTTACGACCCAGCTCCATCTCGCCTCGTACTTGCGCTCATACACCTATATACATATATACCTATATACATATATATCACCGACGGCCGAGAACCAGAGGGGCCTAAGTCCCATGTAAAAATACGTGACTTACGGCCTTCTCGTTCATGGTCGTCGATACGTATTTATATATCTATGGTCGAGTGTATTCAGTGTACCCAAACTCCGTACGTACGTACGAAGTGTAGGTACAGCGACAAAGACGAGAGGCTGTGAGGAGCCGCGCGTAAATAAACCCCGCGCATCTTGCATCCGTCCGGGGGAACCGAGGGGACTTGTACAAAAGATTCCATAAAAAACATATATATTATGGTGGCTATAAAATGGAAAATGTTTTAATTTTCTGAGGCCCAGCCTGTG
The DNA here is from genome assembly GCA_958510785.1 of Exephanes ischioxanthus. Lineage (NCBI taxonomy): Eukaryota > Metazoa > Arthropoda > Insecta > Hymenoptera > Ichneumonidae > Exephanes > Exephanes ischioxanthus. The sequence goes on along the minus strand of OY294018.1, from coordinate 18,429,025 downwards.
TTGTCGTGACGTATAAAATAAAAATGGAATGTACGAAGGGTCCCCGAAATGAATGCATTTTTAGAGATGGCTATCGGCTGTTTAAAAAATTAAAAACTTCGACCATCGAAATTTAAAGTCAAAATGAAAAATTCGAGATTTCCTTGGAGCAACGCCACACTGGCCGAAGTTATAGCGTATAAGAAGAAACTCTGCGAAATCCCTATGAAATCGAAGCACTTTTAGAGGTCGCTACCGAGGGTTAAAAAAACAAAGTCTTCGACAATTATAGCTAGTAGTTACAAAATGTTGTAAAAGGTGAAAAGCCACTGCGGAAAAATAATCAAATATTTCATTTGAAAAAATGTGTTTTTTGTAACAAAAGTTAAATAAAAAAAACCGAAGATCGGTCGTTTGTGGTAAAGGGATTCGACAAATTCCTGGAATGGTCAAAAAGTATTAAATATCTCTATCGACGAACCAACGGAACATTTTATTGACCTAATTGTCTTCAACAGTTGAAAAAAGAGTACTCTCGTTTCAGCTGTTGAAGAGAATTAGATAAATAAAATGTTTCGTTCGTCGATAGAGATATTTCATACTTTTTGACCATTCCAGGAATTTGTCGAATCCCTTCACCAGTAACGACAAATCTTCGGTTTTTTAATTCAATTTTTTTTTACAATTAACATATCTTTTCAAATGAAATATTTGGTTATTTTTCCGCGATGGATTTTCACCTTCTACAACATTTTGTACCTAACAGCTGTAATTGCCAAAAACTTTTTTTTTTAACCCTCGATAGCGACCTCTAAAAGTGCTTCGATCACAGGAATTTCGCAGACTTTTTTCTTATTCGTTATACTTTGGAAGTGCCGGGTCGCTCCAAGGAAATCCCCACTTTTTCATTTCGACTTTAAATTTAGATGTTCCGAAGTTTTTAACTCTTTAAATAGCCAGAGCGACCTCTAAAAATGCATTCATTTCGGGGACCCTTCGCACATCGCATTTTTATTTTATACCTCACGATAGCACGCGGTGGCCCCCAGAAAATTGTAAAATTTTCAATTTAGGAACCACCCTAATATATATTTATGAAAAAAAAGTTCTATAAATTTAATTATTAAAAAAAAATGTTATCTTGCAGTGAGAATTTTCTTATTTTACGGTCAATACTCGTTGAACCCCGAACCGGAAACCACCGGGCTGCACTAAATAAAAACCGGATTCCTCGATAAAAAAAGATTACATGAAAAAATGTATGAAAACATTTTTTTTTTATTAATTCAATTTTAGAAAGTTTATTTAGTTCTAAGAACTTTTTATTTTACGGTCAATACTCGTTGAATCCCTGAACGGAAACCACCGGGCGGCTGCACTAAATAAAAACCGGATTCCACGATAAAAAAAGATTACATGAAAAAACGTGTGAACACATATTTTTTTATTCATTAAATTTTTGAAAGTTTACTTAGTACTAAGAATTTTTTTATTTTTCGGTCAACATTCGTTGAACCCCTGACCGGAAACGACGGAGTTGCGCGGTACTTCGCACTGTGCGGAAAGGCTCGAAAATAGGATGGAGCGGAATGCGTTACGAGAAGCGAAGAAAAAGGCGAAGCGTCGAACCCGGCAGCGCTCACGTGAGGAAGAAGCCCGTTGACAATATTCACGAGTTGCTTATCCGTCGAGTGCATCGGATGCTAGACAAGTTTATAGCTCTGGAGAGAGGATCGAGGGAGAGAGCTTTCTTTGCGTATTCCCAGGTACAGCGGCCGTAAAGCTGTCGCTTCTCGGTAAGAGCGTCGATGACACCTCTCGGCGCTCAAGTTCTCTCGGAAGATATTCACGACTTCGGCGATGGGGTTGAAAGTTAAAAACAAAAAAATCTTCGAAAACTTTTCGACGTCTTTTCTGCAGGAAAATATTCCCGTCTCCGGCCAAAGTAGCAATTTTTTTTAACTAAAAAATACTGCAACAAAGACATGAAATATCCAAACGTAAAAAAAAAAATTAATGAATTTACCGACGGATAAATTACATGAAAAATAAAAAATGAAACTTGTAAATTTTGATTCGCGGGAATTATATCTTAAAAACAATAAAAAATTCTTCGAAAACTTTTCGACGTTTTTCCTATAGGAAAATATTCCAGTCTCTTGGCCAAAGTAGCAATTTTTTCACAAATTGCCATTATCGAGTCTAACTAAAAATAATGATAAAATATGAAATATCCAAAATTAAAAAAAATAATAATAATAAATACACCGATAGACAAATTACATTTTTTGTTTATAAAACTTAAAATAGGGTAGGGTAACCTTAAAATGAGATAGGGGGGTTGTAAAAACTCTCACGAGTATTATTATAACAAAGTTACGAAATATCCAAAACTAAACAAATAAACAAGCACACCGATAGATAAATGAATGTTTCTACAAAACTTAAAATAAAATAGGAACAAGATAGGGGGGGGGGGGAGGTAAAAAGTCTCACTACATCTCGGCACTATCGACACAAAAACATGTAAAACTCAAAAATTACCATCCAGGATAAATATACATCTGCCAGAAAATTTTGCCATGGAAAAAATAGCGCAAGCTCCATAAATTTTTTTTATAAGATAAAAAAAATCTCCGAAAATCTGAATCAGCGTTATCCGTCGTTCCAATAGCGAGGGATAAGCGGAAGGGATTCGTCGAAAGTTTCACGGGGCTGTTTGCCTGCGAGGCGCATCGCGTTTCCTGTTCCAAGAATACAATGCTCCTCAACGACGGCTCCGTGGGACAAATATGACTTGAGAATAATGCGACTTAGACGGATTTGTGTTCTCCCTTACGGCTATAAGTTCGTCTCGGCCTTTGGGAAATGAGAAAGAAAGAAAAAAAAAAACATACACACACACACACCGAAGATAGTTTGACAGAAGGAAGAAGATAGTGGAAAGGGTGAATCAAAGGGACGCGCGTTGATCGCGGTGAGAGGCATAACGCTTGCGCATGCGCACTACGTAGGATGCTGCGCCGTGTATGCGTATGAGTGCTATGCAGCCGGGATCCGTTGACAGTTCCAGGGGCTCGACGAGAATAGCATTCGAGAACTACGACGACGCGAACGACCGGGCTCTCGTAAGCGCAAAGGAATTCATTACTCTTTACGGGGATAACTGAAATTTATTGTTATGGAATGATTTTCAACGTCGTTGATGCGTTCGAAATCTTGCGGAAAATTAAAAAAAAAAAATTGCTGAACTCTGTCTACATTTTTGCTTCCTCATAGAGGAAGCTTTAGCCTTAGGGTTTTAGTCTTAGGCTCGAATTTTAAAACATTAGTTCCAACTTAAGAGCACTCTTGAGATCGAACGTAAGATCGAAGTTTGGCCCGAAGTTCGTTGCGTGCTTAAGTTTGATCTCAAGTTCGGACTTGACTTTGATCATAAGTTCGACGTCAAGTTCGAACTGATGTCTTAAAATTCGGACTTTAGTTTTTTTTTTTTTTTTACAAATGTTCGAGTGGAAGATGACTCATGAACAGTTAATAACATTTAAATTCAGCCCTTAAAAGATAGTTTGGATATTTTAAGAAAGATTTTTGGAAAAATTTCTTGTCCAGAATAGTTCAAATTATTTTACATTGTTCATACAAATGTGTTTTTTTTTTTTTTTTCAAATAAAAATACAGTTACTTTTTTTTAATCAAAGACACAGAAACGGTTACTTGGCAAACGGATAATTATCAAATTAACGAGGAAAAAAATAATGAGACTTAGTGGGGGGAAAAAGATGTTATTGTCCAGAAAATTTCCGTTCTGATCTCGGTATAGCTGTGACTGCGAGGCGACGAGATCCGATGAATCACGGTGGAGTGGAAACGCAGAGTTGAGTCGCAGAACTAAATTGGATCGGCAGACCTTCCGGTCTGGTCTTAAAGAATCTCAGCAGAGAAATTAATTTACCATTCCGAATCGTTTCCACGACGAACTCTTTTCTTTCCTTATTTCATCATTTTTTTTATTTATTTTTTTTAATTTTCTTTTCATCAAGAAAAATTTATTTTCCATTATCATCGAAGTGAGTTCGCTGTCGCAGCGGCTGCAACTCTGTGAGAACATAACGATCCTTTGCTAAACCCACGTAAACATCGCAAACCGCAAGTCTCGCGGTCCCTCCTCTGTAAAAGGCGCAGGTGGTGCGTTCCCTCCTTCGAGGACACTACCTGCCGGCACGCACGCGGGGACACGTGGTTATAATCCACGTCGGAGGATGCGGGCGTGCCCACGCTGCATCCTTGCCAATTCCAGCAAAGTCCGCAAGCCTTCAAGAGAGAATTCCGTTGAATGTTGTTTGTCGCACTTTGTCTTCCACCGATTCTTTTACGAAAATTAACGCTTCCAGTAATAAAAAGATTACATTTTTTTTAAATATGTAAATTATTTTTTTTAAACTAAAATTCGTTTTACTAATTAAATAAAAAATTTCATAAACTGTTATTATTGTGACTTTTTTTTTGTAGGAAACTACTTTTTCCGTTTCCTCCGTAGTCAGGCCCGTGAATTCTTTTCTCATTGACGTATCGCCGAGTGCAAAGTAAAAAAAAAGTCGAAACTTGAAAGTTGACATTTTAAAATCATTTTCTCATAATATCCCTTTATTCACAAACCTTCTTCAACTTTCATCTTTTAAGAGGAAGCGTTATCACAATTTAAATTTTTAACTTCTTTCAACATCAACGTCGTATTTATCTTTTAACCTTGAGGGCTTTCGATGCATGTTTTTATCCCACTTTTGTCTCGAATCGAATTTTTTCCAAACAAATTTAATTTTTATCAATTCAAATTATACATTTATTCGTAAAATTCGTTTTACTAAAGATAAAGTAAAATTTTTCTTCTTGCTGTTATTATAGTAATTTTATTTATTTTTTGTAGGAAACTATTTTTTCTTTTCTACCGCGGACTCTCTAAAAAATGTGTAGTCTCGACGTATCACCGACTAAAAAGAAAAAAAAAAAAAAAAAAAAAAATCGAACTCATCGCAGCATCGCGAGGGTAGAATATCCAGATGTGATAGCGAGTAACTTCTCGCCGAGCACGAAGCTCTCAGCCGGTCGGGTGTGTACTCGGTGTTATGCTCGACGCGGGTTCTTTCGTCGAGTGTAACGACTCGATAACGAGTATAACACCGAGGCTACATCATCATATGTGACGAGCAAACGGGTCAGTTTATAACGCCGGAGAGCCAGATACGTGCCACGTGTGAGTTCCGCACGTAAAAATGTTCTCTCTGACTCATCGGTGAAAAAAAAATTAAATAATAATAACAATAATGAAAACCGGAGGGAGAAAACAAAAACGAATTTTCACCGCGGAAACGAGACGCGTTCTTTCACGGTTTGGCATGAATAATTCAAACACTCGAGCGGGAATAATTCAAACACGCGCGTACGCAGAGACGGTCGCGGAAAAACGTTTCGCAGATAAACCGTCATAGGTTCTTACGCCGTTGGGCAGAAGCCCAACTCGCGCTCGATGTACATCGTTTGAACTTACGCTGGGAGAGGCCACACCCGTTAACTTTCGTCTGGCCTAGCAGGCGTGCCGTGACCGTTAATGGTTTTTATTTTATTTTATTTTTTTACGCGTTCGAAGGTTTCCTATTGTCCAATGTATTTTATTTTCGCGCCAGCTGCAGCGAAAACCAAACGGGACATTGACAATCGAGAAATGAAAGATTTTTTCTCTTTAAAAAAAAAAAAAAATGTTCTCGTATTTTTTTCAAAAAATCACTTTTATTTCGGGTTCGATAGAAGTTCCTCGTGAATATATTACACCCTCAGGCGAATAAAACGGCCGAGAATCCTCGAGCGTTTCAACATTTTTCTCCACACGCATATTTTTTACAGATAGGAGAAGTAATAATTTTTTTTTTTAAATAACAATAAAAACGAGATAGTGTCTCTCGCGATAAGAGAGTGTAAAACGAGACTCTCGGCTCGAAATTGGTGCCAACTGTCGATATTGAGTTTCCGACGAGTTTCACACCGATAGCGCCCGGTACCGATGTGCCACCGGCTCCATAATGGTAGTTTTTTTTTTCCTACATTGGAAAAGTCGTCGGGCTTCGGCTCCGCGGTGTGTCGAACCAAATTGATATTGCACGGAAACGAGATACCCCACACACCTCGATCGAGCGTTCGACGTATATAGAACACTCTGGAAAAACTTATTATTATTATTATTATTGTTATTATTATTATTATTATTATTATTATTATTATTATTATTATTATTATTATTATTATTATTATTATTATTATTATTATTATTATTATTATTATTATTATTATTATTATTATTATTATTATTATTATTATTATTATTATTATTATTATTATTATTATTATTATTATTATTATTATTATTATTATTATTATTATTATTATTATTGCGTGGGTGTAAATGATGGCGCGACTGGTTGACACGGCTGGCCCACGTTTGCACAGTGAATACACAATATCTCGCTGAATATATCTCGCTGTGCAAATTGACACTGTGATTTGACGTAAAGATAAGCGTGAGCGTTGTAGAAGGCCCTGACGTTAGGGTTGTACGAGCGGGAGCAACGCTCCACGTCGTTACGTTAAACGTAGATTGGAAACGTGAGAGTGAGCGAGAAAGAGAGAGAGAGAGGGAAACTGATTTTGACGACAATAAATTTTGATAATAACGGGAGGCGGGAAGTGACTATCGCCGAGAAAGACGCGATCGTAGTAGGACGTTGGATCGGGAACTTGTATGGAATTTTTTTTTTTTTTTCTCAATCCCGGAAGTCGAACAAAACGAGAAGAATTTCGAGAAACAGCCCACGTGAAGAAAAGTATGCGTGGCACACATGGATAAATATATCTGGTGTGTTTCTATCGACAGAACCATTACTGATTTTGCTGATACAGTTTTCAATGTTTGATTTTTTTCCTTTAAAAAATGATCGCATTAACTCAAAGGGTTAATATAGATATATCTATATAATTTTTTTAATCAATAATTTAATTAATAATTACCAATCAATTCAATAATATATGTTAGAAAATAAAAATAAAACATTAAACTGAGTCCCTAATAGTAAATCACCCATCAAAGAAAATCATGGATTTTTGTTTATTGCGGAAAGCCAAGTAAAACGAGAAAAGTTTCGAGAACATTTTCAAGAAATTTCGATAAATATATCTGTTATATTTTTGTCCCAAAAAAAAAAAAAAAATGATTGATTTTGGAGATATATTTTTTAATGTTTATTTTTATCACAAATTGATCGCACAAGATCAAAGGTTTAATATACACATGTACATATAAAGCGAAATAAAAATAATGAATAATTTCACGAATTAATTACCAATTAATTCAATAATATATATACATAAAAAGAAAGAAACAAAACATTAAGGTGAAGTGAAACACCTTCTCTGTCGCTCTCTCTCTCTCTCGCTCCACCGTGACACCAACGCTCACGATCCTCCCCCGGCACGTGACTTTCACTTCACCTTAAAGTGAGAACCCAATATTAAAATAGCACAAAAAAAAGTCGATATTTTTTAGCCGTTGTAAATCGCGAGAACGATATTCAAGGGATTCGTTCGTCATTCATCGAGAGGGGGGGGGGGGGGGGGGGGGCGAGAATAGAGAACTTTATTATCGAAGCTCTTACCGAGAAGCCTCGTCTTTCTTTTTTTTCGCGCTCCAGATATCGAATACAGCTTTATCTCCGTCGTCGGCTTCGCCTCAGTTAACAGCAACGAGCCGACTTGCTGAAACACGCGAACGGCGATTCCCGTCCGGTATGCACGAGAAACGACCCTCGCGTACGTAGCGTACATTGTAACGCGCTCGTAGAGCCGATTCGATGTCTGATGCACAAGTGTGTACGAGAATCATAAGCCTCCGCGCTATCCACGAGCCTCCCGATGAGGGATCGCGTTCGGCTCTCGAGAAAGCATGCTGGAGCGTTCCGTACGGTCGCGTCCCACTGTTCATGCATTTACTGTACTCCGCAATACAATACTGTATACTCTGTACCGACGCCGTTGAGAATGCGGAATTATCTTCTCGCCCATTGCCAATATCACTGTATCGGGCACATCTCACCCGGCTAAACGTACACAACACAAAGAACCCCCCACTCCTGCCGTCGCTGCCACGCAGGGACCTCGCTCGTGTCCTGAACCTCGCACCGTCCATGAAGCAACGAGCCTCGAAGAAAATAAGTTATGATGAAGAAAAATATCTATATAAAAAATAACAAAAATAAATAAAGAGGAAAAGGAATTGAAATAGATGGAATAATTACAAATCTGCATAGACCTACATCAACGAAAGAGTGGTGTAACCTAGAGACAATCGTTTATACCGTTGCTGCTATTAGCTGCACGTGGACTACTTTCATTTCCTTGTTATTTTTTGTTTTGCTTTAATACCCTTTGAAAGCACCGGTAATCAGGCGAGATTTTTTTTTCTGAGAAAGAAGATTATCGAAGTGAATATGTGAGAGCATTGGTTGTAATGAATCTTTGAATCTTTGAATCTTTGAATCTTTGAATCTTCGAATCTTTGAATCTTCGAATCTTTGAATCTTCGAATCTTCGAATCTTCGAATCTTCGAATCTTTGAATCTTTGAATCTTTGAATCTTTGAATCTTTGAATCTTTGAATCTTTGAATCTTTGAATCTTTGAATCTTTGAATCTTTGAATCTTTGAATCTTTGAATCTTTGAATCTCTGAATCTCTGAATCTCTGAATCTCTGAATCTCTGAATCTTTGATCCATCTGCATGGTCCAATTTGACGACGACGCACTTTAATAATTCAGACTCGTGAAAAGTTCCTACCGACGACAAGCCAAGAGTTTCGAGGTCGTAACTGGACCATTAAATGAGCAAAAAGTTTCGTTCTCCGGCAAAACAATTTTTTTATCGTCGAAGTTTTACGAGGAAAAATCGGCGAGCCAGTGTAATTATTTTGCCGAACCTTTCCCTCCGCATTTTAATTTCCGCTCGTCGATTACGAATTCCAGGTTTTTTAGGCGCCAACGAGATTTCTCGTCTAGGTTAAAATTGTAAAAGAAATCCTCGACGACCTCGTCCACGTGTAGAATCCCAAATGCCTCTGCGAATATCCACAGAGGCCCGGATAGTACGAAATCGCGTACGAGCCTACGACGATTTTTCTTACGCAACGGCGGTTCTCTCGCCGGTGTGTACAACACCGTACAGCGGCGGAGCGATAACAACTCGAACGACCTTGCCCGGCGTCGGACGGCTTTTTTTTTATTCACCGGCAAAACACTCGCGCAGGTAACGCAAATACATTCTCCCGTACGTACGCACGCACATTGGAAGCTCCCGTAAATATATCGATGCTTCCCAACGTTAACCGCTCGCCGCAGATCGTTTTTTAATTAGCCACGGTATAATCGCGAAGCTAATCCATTTTTCATGATAATCGGAAGAATTCCTCTGTTTCCGATTGCTGCACCTTCATCGAATTATTATTATTTTAAAAAAATGATATTATTTTTATTTAAAGATATTCAGTGTAAAGAAAATTCGTATGAAATTTAATGTACTGATGCTCAAAGTTTTCACGCATAAACTGATACATAAAATTTCCTGTACAATTGTGATGAAAAATTTACGTATAGTCTATTAAAAACTTTACAAATACTTTATACATTAATTTTACTATAAAAGTACCTTAATACCAACAATTTACTTTAATTTCACGCTAAGAGTCCCTTAATTTTTCATGAAAATTTTACATTCATTTAATGTGCCAGTTTTTGCGTAAACACTTTCAGTCCGGTACATTAAATTTACATTTTTTTTAAACAGTGTTATTAAATATATATATATATATATATAATGTAAAAATAATGATATTACATATTTTATTTATTTTTAACCGAGTGTCTGTAGTGAAACGTGACGTCATATGCTTTCCGGACGGAACGCGTGTGAATAGGCGTCCTTGCGGTTGGCATCCTCTTCTTTCAGAACAGCACGCGTGAATGCATGCGCGCCTGTACACAGTCGTTCGGCGCGCGGTCAGAACACTCAACGGGGGCCGGTACAGGCCGAACGAAAAATTTTCGCCGGCTCCGACGATTGGCCGAGAGAGGGGAGAGGGGGGGAGTCCTGAGGAGCGAGCTGACCTACCCCCCCGAGTCTGGTTTACCTGGGGAATCGCTCGCCACCAGAGCACGGTTCCTTCGGCTCCTGTACTAAATCCGTATCCCGTGCTCGCCGGGCGCGCGGCCGTAGGATAGCAGTGAATGACCCTGTGGAAGGGACGAAAAAGAGTCGAAGAATTTATGCTGTACGGCAGTCATCGAGCGAGAAACGCATTGAATTTTCATGATGGGTTTTGCTTTTTTTTTTAGTGTTACGGAATAAGTTATGCTTAGCAAATCGTCGATTATATGGGTCGATGGCCGTTTCGAAGTTTGGCTACGGATATTCAATGTATTATCGAAGCTTCGACTGTAGTGACGAAATAAAAATATACAATTATGCTTTTCGATATTTTTAGGTGCTTTTTTGGTGTTATGAAATAAGTTACGGTTGGCAAATCGTGGATTATATGGGTTGATGGCAGCTTCCAAGTTTGGCTACGGATGTTCAATTTATTATCAAACCTTCGACTGCAGTTACGAAGAAAACAATTCAATTATGCCTTTCGGCATTTTTTATACGCTTTTTTTCTTAATATGATTTTGTTAGGAAAAACGGTTAGAGCTGCCGGGCCTATTTGACCTTGAGACGTCCTAGGCTGTTGCCGGAGAACGAAACTGGCCAGGGGCTTCCGAATTTTTTCACAGACAGATACACAACACATCTCGACGTCTGTCCAACCACGATTATTGAAACAAACATTATTTATAAAGATAAGATTAACGAACTACGATTGACCGATTTCCTGACGCAAAAAACATGAGACATCAAAAATAAATTGAGATATTCGCCTCGCTGAATAAAATTTCCAGATATTTCTTTTCCGTTCGAACGAATCGTACGAAAATTTAGTCGTAACATTGACGCATGCCGTGACGAGTGTTGTAATGTCATTATTTTCTTATTTCACTTTCTTTTTTTTGGTTCGAACAGTTGGCGTGGCACGAAGTTCAGGAGCGATCGAGACGCGAGCCGACGCGCAGCGTGACGAGAAAAACGTGAGTACAACTTTGTTTCGTTTTTTTTTTTTTTGGCTCGCGCGGAGGCAGTCCGGTAATCAAGATTGCGGCCAAGCCGGTGTGACTCAGTTCGCTCCCCGGGATTTTTACCTGATGTGACGCAGGTAAAATTCCGGTTACGTTTTCTCGTTCGTACGGCTCTCGAGCCGACGGTTCGTAGTTACGAGTGCATTCTGCTATTGCCAAATCACTCTGTCCAACGAGCTCTTGCATTACAGTAATCTCGATCGAACTAATTACGGCCGCTATTTCGGTGTCCGGCACGGAACGGTCATTTCATATTACGTCGAAATTTCATCTTTGTTTTCTGAAGCGTGCATTTTTTTTTATCACTTCGTTTATTTAGAAATCGTAAAAAAAGAAGATATATAAGTAAAATATTGTTTGGTATCGCTAAAAAAAATTGATATCAATAATATCGGTGAAATTGAATCTCTGTTTATGGAGAGCGAAACAATTTTTAACTGAACTTCCTTTATTTGGAACATATTTTTGGAAAATAATAATAATTTTGTTGCATAAAAAAAATTACAGTAATTACAGTATTGCAGTAATTATGCATTACAGTAATCGCAATCGAACTAATTACGGCCGCTATTTCGGTGTCCGGCACGGAACGGTCATTTCATATTGCGTCGAGATTTCATCTTTGTTTTCTGATGCGTGACATTTTTTTTACTTGACTTCCTTTATTTAGAAGACATAAATATATATATATTGTTTGGTATGACAAAAAAAAATGGATATAATTAACATCGATCAAACTTAATCTCTGTTTCCGGAGAGGGGAAAAAAATATTAAAAGGTACTTCCTTTGTTTGGGACATGTTAAAAAAATATCTTTTTTTTTGCATAAAAAAGATTGATATGAATCAAAATATATACGAGGCCCTGCTGCGAGTTAATCGAGCGAGCGGAGTCGACGATCGCTCGATTAATGTAAAACGAATGAACGACCGAAACGACAGAGGGGAAGTGTCTATTAACCGCCCGACTTAAATCTCTCTTGTAACTTTACGACCGTCGAGAGCTGATACGAGCGAAATTTGCGCGTTGCTTACGACGCAGAGTAAACTATATAGCGGGTAAACACGCGCCATTTTTTTGTGCGTAAATACCTCGGCAAACTCGCTGCGTAAGATAAAAGGAATTTCATTTGTGTCGACCCGATAAGAAATCTCGACTTCTGGCTGATATAGAATTCAGGCTATTAACAAAACATAAAAATAATAATTTCCCGCTATTAAATTTTTACATAATATAACATTGTTTTTATTAAATTTTTTCCCCTTAAAAATATTAATTTCCGGTTCAAATATTCCTATTATTTTTTCATCCCCCCCCCCCCCCCCCCCCCCCCCCCCCACGAGAACGACAAAGAAGCTCCGAACCCACAGATTCGCGTGAGAAAACCCTCGGCATAGTAAAAGTACCTCGGGAAGTTTGTCGCATATCGTCCAACAGGGAATCCATCAAATATCCATTAGGTCCTGAAATTCTGCAGAACAAAGAAATTAAGACCCAAAGGATAAGGGCGATTTCTTGAGAATTTTGCTTCTCCCCTATTGTTAATTAGCTGGTGAATCATTCAGGCGATTAACAAAAAAAAATCATTTTTCGTCATTAAATTTTTACATTATATGTAATGTTTTATTGCATTTTTTCACCTTGCAAATATTAATTTCCGGTTCGAAATACCTAAAATGTTTTCACCCCCCCACGAGTAGGGCGAAGAATTTCCGACCCTCAGATTCTCACATGAAAATCCTTGGGATAATAAAATCACCTCGAAAAGTTTGTCGTCCAACAGGGAATCCATCAAGTAGCCATTAAAAAGGTCAATTCCGGAGAATAAAAAAAAAAAAACCGTGCAAAGGGACAACGGCGATTTCTCAAGGATTTTTTTCTTCCCCCGCTATTTATATCTCGGAACTATATAATTCATGCAATTGAAAAAAATAAATCATTTCCGGTCATTAAATTTTTACATCATATAACATTTTTTTAAATTAAATTTTTTCGCTCTAAAAATATTCGTTTCCGCTTCGAGTGTGCCTATAATTTTGCCCTCCCCCCTAGCGAGTACGACAGAGAATCTCCGATTCTCGGACGAAAGCCCTCGGGACAAGAAAATTACCTCGTGAAGCTTGTCGCATCTCCTCCAACAGGGAATCCATCAACTAGCCATTAGGTCCTGAAATTCCGCAGAATGAAAGAAAGAAAACAAAAATTCCCAAGGGACAAGAACGATTCCTCGAGGATTTTTCTTCCCCCTATTGATACATCACCGATGGCACACGACCGAGCGAATAATTCGCAAAGTGCTCTCCATCATCGTCGAAAATTCTTTTCGCTCGTCGTTATCCTCAAAGTTTATCGATCACGCCGATGAGGCAGGAAAGAATGAGAAACGCGAGAAGAATTGACTCCGCGCTGCGAGCGCGTCCCAAAGCAATCGAGAAGATGGACCAGGCCCGATAAACTCAATTCTATAAAATACACAAATATATATATATATATATATATATATATATATATACACATATATATATGAGTGTATGCGTAGTGCAAAAGTGACTTTCGCGATCGAGTGCACGGAAGGAGAATTCCATTGTCGTATCGTATATAGCGAAGCGTTATCGGGTCGACTGACGTTTATAATACTACTTCGAGCCGTTGGCGTCTGAGCGACTCTCGAGTCGCACACAATGGCAGCTCGAGCGCCGAGACGCAGCGTCTTCCAGCGCACACAAACGCTGGCCTCTTGTGTACAGAGAAATCGCCATGACGTAACTCTCTCCCGCGCCCGCATAAAGGCAATCGAAATAAACGATGTTAAATTGCCAGCGAGAGAGAGAGAGAGAGAGTGAGAGAGGAACTCGTGTTTTTTTCTCTTTAATTTCACATGCTCTCTTAGACGGCGGAGGACGCCGGCGAGCGTGCGGCCTCCGAGGCGAGAGCGAGGAAATACTCGGCACAAAATTCGTTCTTACATTCAACAATTTCTCGTCCACAAAGATCCGAAATTACATTTACAGAAATATTAATTTAATTTTGCACTTTTTTTTAACAATAATATTCATATTTTTTTCGATAAATTTTTCATTCGATTTCACAATTCTTCTACAATCAACATGTTAATTTAATTTCACATTAAAAAAAATAAATAAAAAAATTATGGAATAGAAATTTTTGTTAAATGTAGAAACCTTTAAAAAAATGTTTATTTATGTGTTATTAGCGTGTAAGGATTGTAATTTTTTTTCACGCCCATGAAAATGTTTTCTCGCGATAGTTTCAATTTAGATGTTTTTTTTTTCTCGCCTGGCGGCAACTTGGATAAGCGTTGAGAGTTGATTGGAAAATATATGGAGCAGAGATAAGTCAGGAATTGATGGCCGAAGGGATAAAGAGCTAGAGAGAATTTTGCGGATGGTGCTGGCTTTCGGGAACTCGGTTTATCCCCGGGTACTCGCGAACATTGTATATCTATGTACGTAAGATCGTCCTGCTCGTAAATTGGGGAGGCCTTGTGGCCGTTACGGTCAGCGGAGCGAGAATACATATATATGTTTATATACAAGCGAAGCGAACGTGTATAAAGAAATGGTCGCGTCGTTGAGTAAAAAACCTCAGTGACGCGTGAGAAAGTGAGAGAGAATGAAGTTACTCTGCGTTTGGGTAGATCGAGGTCGCTGAGCATGTACTTTGTTTTTTCAAATTATTTCGAGCCCATCGAAACGACCGTGTCAAATTAATTTGACATCTGCGGAACTCAAATATTATCGTCAAGCTCGTCGCAAATTTTCGTTTTAAAAAATTATACAGCATATATAATAATAATGATAATAATATATTTGTATATTATAATCTTTAATATCATATTAAATAATATAAAAATAATAATAAATATGAATATAATACTATAATATTTGTATATAATAATTCGTGAAACGTGAAAAAAAAAATCTTACTAATGGAAGAACAATAGCGGATGTGAAAAACGCGGATAAATCGAAACCGCTCGGGCTTGTCTCATCGCGGCGATTATAATAACCGAACCCGATGGCTCCGGTTTACTCAACTGCTGAACTCTCCGATGAGTCATCGCTCGACATATTTTTTTTCAGCTACCAGATCGGCATCCTACTCGGTAAACAGTACAACTGATAAACTATCGAATCGCGACTCGCAAAATAAAAAAAATAAAAAAAAATTAAATAAAGTTAAGTTTGAATGCTTTCGCTATGCATCGAACGAAAGTTCGTTCCAGGTTCGGTGTGCGTCACGCGATCGTAGATTTAACGGCGCTGGACACCGTGCCAAAAGGTCAACGCGGAAGATACGAGCCATTTAAAAGCAATGAATTAAATTCCAGTTGTCAACGGATACAAAAAAAACATCTTCATTGATTAAAACCGACGTTTTTTTTTCGTAACATTTTGAACGAAAGGCAAAACAAAAAACAAAAATTAAGTGAATAAAAATAGCTGACGAAAGTGGACTCTGTTTCTGTTTCCGAAATTGTGTCCTAGACGAGCCGTGTAGCCGGATAAGAGTGGGAACAGCTCGGGCGACGATTCCGTTCCTTTCTTTCTTTCGCTGCCGTGCAAAAAGCTAAGCCATTTAAAAGCAATGAATTAAATTATAGCTGTCCAAGAAAATAAAATAAAAATCCGTTAAAAAATAGACTTGATTAAAACCAACGTTATATCGTGAAATTTTGACCGCAACGCGAGAAACAAAAACGTAGCAGACGAAGGTCGAGCCTGTTTCTGTTTCCGTAATTGTGTCCTAGACCGGTCGTATGGCCGAGTAAAAGTGGGAACCGCTCGGGCGACGTTTCCATTCCTTTCGTTCCTTCGCCGCCGTGCAAACAGACAAGTCATTTAAAAGCAATGGATTAAATTACAGCTGTCCAGGAAACGAAAAAATCCGGTAAATAAAAATAGGCTTGATTAAAACCAACTTTTTCTTTTTTATGAATTTTTGACCGAAAGCAAAAAAATTAAAAATTAATTAAATAAAAATAGCTGAGAAAGGTCAACCCTGTTTCGGTTTCCGGAATTGTGTCCTAGACCAGGCACATGGCCGAGTATTAAAAGTGGGAATAGTTCGGGCGACGTTTCCATTCCCTTCTTGTCTTCGCCGTCGTGCACGCACATACATTATAGCCTCTCGCTATCCCTACACGAGACAGGGAGACAGAAGTGAGGCTGTGACTGCATTGTCCGACTCTTTCCGGACGCAGAATCAGAAACAGCAGCTGTTCCAAAATAGACAGAGTGCATTGTGCAGGAGACGAGCGAACCGGCTACGAGGGGATAGCCCCGCGTCACTCTCGAGTCAATCGAAGTGGCACGTGCCCTCGTTAAAATCGATATTGGTTCTGCGTGTCCTGATTTTTCAGATTTATCCTTGGTTACTGTACGATCAAGGGCATCGTTCCCAATGCTGCATTTATTCATCGAGCAAAATAATAATAATAATAATAATAATAATAATAATAATAATAATAATAATAATAATAATAATAATAATAATAATAATAATAATAATAATAATAATAATAATAATAATAATAATAATAATAATAATAATAATAATAATAATAATAATAATAATAATAATAATAATAATAATAATAATAATAATAATAATAATAATAATAATAATAATAACAATAATAATAAATGGATAGCAACATTTTTGGAATATCGATATTCTAAATATTTTATTAAATATCTATTACTATTCGCGGATAGTACTATTACAATACGCACTATTTGCAGTGCGTATTATTAATGTTTTCCTAAATTATGTAAGATATATAATCATATAACATTATATAATTACTTAATTATGTGATAAATAGATCATTATATAAGATACATAAATTAGATAAGAGGCGTCCTATCTAAATAATTGTAGCTAGTAGCGGCTTATTTAGGAATATAAAGATTGTTGAAATTCGTCGGTCTACTTTTCTCTACGCTATTATTATTATTATTATTATTTTTGTTATTTATTTATTTATTTCATTTACGGGACAAGGCCTTTTGCGAAGAAAATGCAGATGTAAAGAAGAAAGTATGACTGCATTTAGTACAGTGTATTCCAGATAAACGAAAATCGAAAATCGCAACAAAGAAAAAAAAATTACGGAGAAAGAAATATTCGGGAAATGAGTTATCAATAACAATAGTTATTTCGTAGAGTAGCACTCGAGTAGAAAATGGGCAATTATTTAATTTAATTCAATTTAATTTTATTGATATAACGGATGCCTCCTTTACAATCGGAATACAATATGTAATAAATCATAAATATTAGAGCTCCAGCGGAACAAGTTGTAAAAGTTGAAAAAGTTGAATAACACTTAAGTATACGGTTTACAAAAATTTGAAGCACTTAAGTTTACGACTTGTTAAAGTTTATAACTCTTCACGTGCGACTTGCGTGTGACTCCCTTTTGATTTTTATTTTTTACTTTAATTTAATTTTTTTTTTCATATTTGTTTATTGTAACTCCTCTCTCCTACTCATATCTTAGAACTGCTGTTTGCCGATTTTTAAAAAGTTTCGTAAGACGACAGTAAAATTCAGCGCTGAATTATTAACATTTTTGTTATTGATAACATTTTTGTTATCATTATAATTTTTTCTATCATAATTATTTCATACGACAAAATTAAGTCGATCCCTCAAGGTTTCACCGGTGAACCTTCGGTAAGATAATTCCATCGTTATTCCCCGTACATCCTCTTTGTGGTATTTCGACCCTTTGTGTCCTCAGAGCAACAAAAGTGTCGGAACAGGTACTAGCGGAATAATCGCTGCGATAAATTTTGCCTGATTTATCGTCGGCTGCGCGTGGAAGTGGCGGACGCAGGTCCGCGTAGAGTAAAAGATAGTATCGGCTACTTCGATTCGCAGCAACACCGACGTGGCGCACCCACGAAAGCGAAATTGCCGCTCTGTCCGGCCGGTCAGCTTTCCAGGCACGTTAATTACTACGTTACCGTTCGGACTCGCCGCGAGCCGTTCCGTACGAGCGTCCGTAACTTCGGGCACGTAATAATTCACTCTCGCTCGCCGGTCTATCTCGTCGCCTTCGTCACAGTCATCGACGCGGAGGACTCGCCCCGTAATCGCGTACGCTAGACGATAAGAGCCGCATGGCCGACCATCGAGCATATCTTCGATGGTACGAACAGTCTCTCGGCCTCGAGAGAGCTTCGAGTGCGTTATTCCTCCCTACGTGTTACCGAGAGCCCTCGAGAGGAGTTTCGGAATTATCGGGAGGCTCGGATCGCATTGACCGTAGCCGCAGTGCTATATCGATGGCCGCGCCGAGCAAAGAGCGCGGTCACGCTCGTACACGTTGAAATCCACGGGGTACATCCACGGCACATGATTTTTGTTTGTTTGTATCTCGCACTTTTCTTCCATTGCTTCCTTACAGAGAATAGTTTGTTATGGTGAAAAAAAAATTATTAAATAATAATAATGATATGAAATAATTGAAATTTTCATATGAAAGTTGAAAATTGAAATTTTCATATCGCTTTCTCATAATGTTCCTTCATTCGCGAAGCTTCCTCTATGAGAAAGCCAAAAATACCGACAACGCTTCATCATAGAAAAGGCTTTGCGAATAAAGGAACATTATGAGAAAGCAATATGAAAATAAAAATTTCCAACTTTTATGAGAAAGCTATATAATAATTTCAATTTTTAACTTTTTTTTTTCCCTTGTATTTCTTTATATTTTTGTTTATTTACGAAGAAATGAGAGAATAAGAGTGCCTCAAGGGACATTTTATTCGACGGAATGTTTTTCAGTTTACCGTTAAAAAACTTAATAAATGGAGTTGCGAGTTTCTGTTAGAAAAGAAAGATTTGGAAACTCGATGGGGGACATCCATTGTACATGTATTCTCTTTGAGTTATTTTGTTTGTTTTTTAATTGCAAAGAAATGAAAAAATAAAAGTGGCTCAAGTGACATTTCTTTATTTCATGCGAGTTTTATTAGCCCAAGTTTCGGAACTATTGGGAGGCTCGGTTCGCCTTGACCGTAGCCGCAGCACTATACGCCTGATCGTGCCGAGCGAAGAGCACAGTCGTATACGCAGAAATCCACGGGGGAAATCCATTCGGTACATGAATTATTTTTGTTATTTGCAAAGAAATGAAAAAAATTAGCGTGCCTCAAGGGAAATTTTATTCGACGCAATTATTTTTACTTTACCGTGAAAAAATAAATAAATGTTATTCTGCATTTCTGGTTGAAAAGAAAACATTTCGAAACTATCGATGGATGGCCAGAAATTGTTTTCATAATATCTGCTAATTGTTTTAACACTGGGACATTTTTTTAGCGCAAAGACGGGTATTTTTTTAATGCAAATTTTATCGGTCCAAGCTTGAGAATTATCGGGAGGCTCGGATCGCCTTGACCGTAGCGGCCGTACTATACGGCCGAGCGAAGAGCGGGGCCACGCTCGTACACGTACAAGGTACAAATCCACGGGGTACGTTCGCGGTACGTGGAATTTTTGTGTTGTATATTTTTCATTTATTTATTTACAAAAAAATGAAAAAATAACAGTGTGTCCCAATGGAAATTTTATTCCACGAAATGTTTGTCCGTAAGAGTAATTCTATTTATTGACAATAGTTTACGTGGAACGGACGTCAGATACTTTTAGAAGATTATTTACAGTACATTATTTCCATTGCCAACGGGCCAATGACCCAAGTCCTTCGGCCCATGTTTTTCATTTTACCGTGAAAAAAAACCACAAAAAAAAGAAATACACGGTACACGGTTTATATTTTATTTTATTAGCAAACAAATTTTAAAAAATAACAATGACTCAATGGAAATGTCATAACAATGTTATTTCGAGTTTCTGGTCGAAAGGAAAACACTTGAAAACTATCGACGGGTGGGCGATAATTTTTGTACCCCCACGAAGTTTTTTTTCATCGCTAAAACAGCTACTTTTTATTGAATGCAAATTTTATTGGCCCAAGTTCGTGTCCTCAATAACTCGCATATAAAGTTCCTATCCCACGTTTATTCTCTCGATCTCGCGCGGCTTTCGTCGCGACCGCAGAAACCTCAAATGAGCAGACAATAAATTTTCAACGATAGAAACTTTTATTTTCCATTCTCTCTTTTTGTCACGGTATTTTTTTTTTTTCCATGTGCAAACTTACCGTCGCGTTCCGACCGTAAAATGCAGCCGCGAGCCGGCGTCCTGGCCCCAGGTAGCTCGATAAATCCTTCGATAACAATATATATATATATATATATATATATGTATATATCTACACAATATATCTCTGTAGGTACGCGTTTTATGAATTTATGACACTGTTCCGATCACGCGGTAGACGACGCGGCACTTGTCCCCGAATCGACGACGTGTACGATGGACACCACGAGGACGCAAAGCGCGAAAATTTCATAATAGCGATATCTCGCGCATCCTCAGAACGAAGACGCGCCTTGCCGGCGTCTCGTTCCGCCGACGAAATTTGGAGAACAAAAAAAAGTTAACAAATAAATAAAGAACTGCTTTGGTTTAAAACAAAAAAAAATAATAATAAAACGTTTTTTGACGCGTCCGATGCAGCGCGTCGTACGCGGGCGAGCGAATCGTCGAAATGCCCAAGCTATCGTGACGACGGGTTCTCCGGTACTACCTATAGCGGGCCTTTGTGTGTGTGTTTCTCGCTGGCTGATCCGAATGCCGGCAGAAGGCGAGGACGAGGACGGCCGGGTGTCCCGTGGAGGGGGAAATTTTACGAGGGGGCCTGCTGAACCGGGGGACAGATGGTATTTCGCCGGAGATTACCGACGAGCCGCGGAGACTGCCGAGTCGTCCGAGCTCGCTCGACGCAATTTTCGAGATCGACTGTAGATGGCGAGGATGGCCGACCTTCGATCTTCGGAGGGCCCAGACATTGGCGATGTGGCAGTTTCGATACGTTATCGGATTTCGAGTCGTTTTCGTCTTTTGGGTTCCTTCGCAGTGAGAATTGGTCAACCGAAAAGGGAAATCTACTTTACCGACCGTGGGTAAAGTCACTTTGCGCGGTCGAGTAGGTTCATTTTTTTTTACCCAGGATATTTAATATTAACAAGACTAAATAGGTGATTCGTTGTTTTGTAACACTCCAAGGCTATATTTAGAGTTTTCTTGGGTGAAAAGTTCCGCGGTCGGTAAGGTAGGGAATCTTGTTTCGTAACTTAATTTCTCGCTTCCGGCACACTCACGAGGTGATTTTCGCGTAGGGAGCAATGTCGAGGCTCGACCCTAGGGTCGACACAGGTCAGAGGCCCCATTTGCCGAAATCCGCGTCCGTAACAGTCTCTGGTGTCACGGGCCACAAAGATGGCGGAAGATTGTGATAACTTTGCAACTCCGGCGAGACGTTCCAGATCGGATAGTCGATTTTTTCCGTCGAGTCCGTTATTATAGGGTCTTGAAAGAATTCTTGGATTATTTCGTCGGGATTCGGCCTTGGGAACGGTGCTGAATGAGATCTGCCAGTGTTTTTTCGTGCAGCTGTTGAAAACAAAATAATCGAATTTTACTAATGTTTTGGAAACATGATGTTTTCTTTTTTATTGATCTTGTTACTTATTTGCTGCAGTTGCCATATCATGGGCGGCGTGTAGTGAGAGAATCTGCAACCGTTGCCAAAAGAACAGTCGCCATAGGTCATGAACCTTTTGCACGGTGTTTTTGCAGATTCCTCTCGCAAAATTGCGTCGGGTTCTAAAAAAATATAAATATAAATATAAATATAAATATAAATATAAATATAAATATAAATATAAATATAAATATAAATATAAATATAAATATAAATATAAATATAAATATAAATATAAATATAAATATAAATATAAATATAAATATAAATATAAATATAAATATAAATATAAATATAAATATAAATATAAATATAAATATAAATATAAATATAAATATAAATATAAATATAAATATAAATATAAATATAAATATAAATATTTTACCTTTGAACAAGCTATAGTGATCAGCCCGATTTTTAGCGTGCTGCAGGCTGGAGATGTGTTTTTTTCGGGCCTCGCTGTCGTCCTTGAAAGATCGGTCGCAATAATCGCAATAATATCGTTTACCCATTGAGGTTACCGCGAATTTCGCCTTATTTTTTAATACTTTTTATCAAAGCGATAAACTCGTTTGAACTCGAGTTATTTATAGTCCACGAAGACCGATAAATTCTGCCCCGCGATAGCTGAATTATTTCACTCGTATTCTCCGGTGTTTTTTTTCCTCGTCACAAAGTGTAAACAATTCACGCCGGACGAAGTAGCTCCGTATTGATCCCCCTGGAGGCTCCTCAACTCGCCTCCTATCCTCGAGACGCGGAACTAAACTTTTTCCCGCCTCTTTTCGAATATCTGGAAAAACTTACATTCGCCATTCAGTGGGTATCTTTTTATTTTAAACAAACAGATTAATACACGATACTGTTCATTTAAACGTTACAATTTTTGTTGTTGTTGTTTTTTTTTGTTACATTCTTACACTGTATAGTTTTCCATCACTGCGTGCACGGTTAATTCTAATCTCTTAAAATTATAGTTACGATCGTAGAAAATGCCATGTAATATTTAAAAAGGGTTTCCCTTTGGTTTTTGTTTCTCAATATTTATATCGTATAAGAAAACGGGAAAAGAACTCCTCGCCGTCAAGCTTTACTTTTTGTAATTCATTTATCACATTAATTATGACAGATAAATTCATACATTTAATTTTTTTCTTTCTTTTCTTTTGTCGGTTCCGTACGGATAATTTCGCGAAGCATCGAAGTATTTTTTTTTAGCCGACACGCTTAGCGACCGGCTCATCGGGACTCCGAGTATCGACAGGCCGGATTAACGAAGTTTCACACTTTGTTTCGTACTTACATTATCACGAAACGACAGATTATCACTGTTGTTTATTTTTAATGTTTTTTTTTTTCTGTTTATCTCCATCGACAAAAGTTTACAGAGGCATTTTCTACGACGCGTGGAAGGTGCTGTTTTAGAAATAATTGTTTTTAGTCGCACACAGGCATATTTTTTTTTCTTCGAATGTATATCAATTACGGAATGCAGGTATATCGACGTTATAACGTATAGGATTTTAAACAGTGTTCAAGAAAATATATATTATGTATATTATCCCTACACACGACATTACTGTTTCGATTTTTATTCAATTTAAGCTGTTTACGTTTTTTTCGTTTTTTTCCACTTTGCCATTTTTTTTTTTTTTCATATTCTTTTAAATATTTTTGCAAGGTATATTTCCTCTCCTTCCATTCCGGAAGTTTTCATGCGGTTATTTAACAGATAGAAACTATATAGTATAATATGCTTACTTGCTGTAGTCGATGAGACGATAGATCGATCGTTTGAACCGCAAAAAAAAGTAAATAAACATTTCCGAGATTAAACGAATTTTTTAACGAAATTGATTCTATCGGCGAAAACAAGTGTGCAAAATAGAGTGTCGAATAGCGCAGCTTCTACAACCAATGTTCATAAAACTAACAATAATAATAATATTAATAATATCACTAATAATAATGATAACAACAATAAATGTTTGAAGAAAGCAGTAATTATTAGCGAAATCGCGCGTTACTTTACAAAACGTTTTTAGGCCAGCTAAAAACAATTAACTTTATTGATCTGCAAACTGGGCTTAAAGCAAACGACTAGAAATTAAAAAAAAAAAAAATTCAGAGATAATAAAAGTTACCGATCACCGGATCACGAGAGCGTTGCAAAAGAGGAGAAGGTCGAGCGGTCGTTAAGGGGTCTCTGGGTGTATCGGCACTACGAAAAAAAAAGTTTCGCAGGCATCAATCGTAAAGTACGCAAAAATTTAATGCAGAAAAAAAATCTATATACGTACATTTTTTTATCGTTAAAAAATAAATTGCCATCGATAGCAGGCGAAACGAATGATCGATGCTACGAATTTGAAATACGCGCTCTCGATACGCATCTATCGATCATGTGGCTTTCTCTTTTGTAATGTTTTTTCCGTCTTTTTGCTTCCTTTTAGTGCATGCGTTTGTTTTTTTGTTTTTTTTTTTTTTTTTAAGGTAATAATCGTTTATTATCTTTACGTTATGTATTTATATATGTATATTATGTATAATTATAGTATACGAAATACTTTAATTTTTTTTTGTTGTTGTTTGTTTTGTTTTTGTTTTTGGGTTACACAATTGCGAGTCGAAGGTCAAATTTATCGGGCAGCATTATTATTATTGGTAATAATCTCGCTGTCTCCTATGTAGGTAAAAGTACATATTTATCCAAAAAAGAATCCAGAGCTGGTATATAACTTTCAAATGATTATCAAATGCAGCCAGTTTCGTTCTCATTGTTTTGTATTCTCTCGTATATTAGTTTACATGTTTTGTCGGGTTTTGCTTTTTCGTTTCTCTTTCATATTCCATTGTGGTTTATATATTTCTGGTTGTATTTAGAATAGTCGATCGACGAAGACGAGTATACGTAATAAGAGTTATGCCCTGTTTTGCTTTCTTTAGTGTTTAATATTTAATTTTTAATTTATATCTTCATTTTTATTATTATAATTTTTGTTTTCTTTTAAAGCGGGAAACGGGAGCGGCGCACCGTCCTCTTCGAACCTTTCAAACTTCCTCCCTGGTCGTATCGTACAGCTCTGTGCGCAGTATTGATTAATAACAGAGGAGCCTTCGATAAAATGCAAATGTTTGTAATTTGTCGTAGTAGTTTGAGAACTTTCGTTTGAGGAGACATTTTTTTTTTTTTTTTTTTGGAATACTGTTTTTTTTTACCAACACATTGGTCGTTCGAAAACCAAAAAAACAACCATCAAGCCTGCCTTCTAGCTAGGGATTGCAGATCATTTTTTTTTTCGCTCCGAAAAATAATCATACGCATGCGCACATACAAAAAATATAATTTAATCGGCTCTCCACTCAATTCCCTCATTTCGCTCTATATAATTGCAACTTCCTCTTAGCCGTAATTAATAGATTAATTATTTGTTGTTGGATCCTTACAGTGTTTCACGTCTGCGTATACTTCGGACATTGTTTACACTAAGAAACAACCGAATTCTCGAGCATTTTATTATGATCATTTAATTAATAATAATTATTTTTCATTCTTCATTTTTGGCTTCGACAATATCGAATCTCGAGATGCATCCGAGAAAAAGATTTTTGTTTTTTTTTTTAATATACAAAAAGCAATCCCTTCTCTCGCTCCCTCTCTCTCCATCTCGCGGGACGAATGTATGTGTGTGTGTGTAGTTTTTTTTTATTTTTCATTTTTCTTTCTTTTTAAGATTAAAAACATCGATCGACCCGACAGACGGCCTCGTGAGATCGACGCTTGCTAAACTTACATATGACTGGCTGATGCGTTATATCTCGGCGAAATTTTATTATTATTCAGTGCATGCGATCGTAGAGGACAAACGACTCACTGAACTCTGCATTCAGTTTTCATATATATATATATATATATATATATATTATCGATGACGAGTGGCGCGGCGATTCGAGGTTCGAACAATTCACATCATTAGGCTCGGAGAGAAGAAGAAAAAAAAAAAATTGGTTTTTTTCCAGAAGCAAAAATTAAAAAAAAAATTAAAAATCAATTCATGTTTGTTTCCCGCGTTTTGCGATGGACCTGTTAGTGTATCGGAGTGCGGGTCCGGGCGTTTGAAAATTCTACGGCAACCGACACAATTCACACTATTACACTCGAAGAGAACAATAAAAAATTACAATTTTTTTTTTCTTCAAAAGCAAAAAAAATAAATAAAAATAAAAAAACAATTTATATTCGTTTCTCGTGTTTTGCGATGGACCTGTTAGTGTATCGGAGTGGCGAGTCCGAGCGCTTGGAAATTGCACGGCAACCCGCGGGAGGGCCCGAGGTAGCTTTGCAAGCCACCGAGGCGTTTCGGCCAGGTTCTCAAAAGCCGCGCGCACAACAAGATCTTGCTCGGAGTTAAATTCCTCTGTAGCGCATATTCCCGCGAGAGTCGCCGACTATCTTTGCCGCCCCCGTACCGCTAAGTTGGCAACGGATCCGGGTCGCAGATCTGCCCGGGCTCGCCTCGCCCAACCGCGGCATTGTTTCGCACGAAGAATTTTCCTAAACGCTAAATTCCCGAGCAACGCGCCAAAGCGAATGCGCTGCGGTGCTCGAACCTCGCTTCGCATTATCCGCCACGAAAGGGCAATCTAGCAACTCTCTTCTTTCACCTTCGCGCGACCTCGTCGCAACACGATAACCAAACTCCGACGGCGAACATAATAAATTACTCGAGGACAAGTTTTTTTCTCACGTCGTTGTTGCTTTTTTTTTTTACACACTGAAATAACGTGTTTACGTACGAACAGCAACGAGGTGACTTCAATCGCACGAAAGAGCTTCGCGTTTATTAATATTAGAAAAAAAAAACGATATTTATCAATATTTTCTTTTTTTCTCGATCTCTCTATCGTGTGTGCGACTCCGGCTGTTGGTTTTGCCAAATCGATAAATCACTGCTTTTTTTGTTGTTTCTTTTTAAAAATTGCAAATCGCCACTCCCGAATCATCGCGTCTCGTTTCAGCTCGCCCGAGATGCCTCGTTCTTTTTGTTGTTGTTGTTGTTTTTTGTGGTTTTGGTTTTGGTTGTTTGTTCGTTTTTTTTTTTTTTTTTACTTCTTTTCATCGACTCCGGGCACGACTTCCTGGCGAACCTTGTGACCTCGGAAGCTAGCTTGAATTTTCGTCGCTGCCTTGTGCAGGTCCGGATCCGTCAGGTCGATACCGTCCAGCTCGTTGAGCGCGTCGTCCATCTGAAACAAAAATGTGACAAAAAAATTAATGGAAAATTCAGCCGAGTCAGACGTTCGTTCGCTTTTTGCTGCTTCGCGAAATTTTAGCATGGATTTATACGAACATTAAAAAAAACATTTAACGAGACCACAGTTTATTCCGGTTTCGTCATGATTTTATAAATAATAATTAAAGAGGGTGGGGTAAAATGGAACACTGGGGCAAAACGGCCCAGCGTTCTCCATTCAAAATGAGGGACGGTTTTTTTCGGTCGCTGCCGTCGTGTTATGAATAACTTTTCAACCGACTCGTACATAGGCGAGGGTGGGGCAAAACGGACCAGCGTTCTCCATTCAAAATAAGCGACTTTCTTTTCCCGACTCCTTCGTCGTTTTATAAATAACGGTTCCATCGGCTCATACATAGTCGAGGGCGGGGCAAAACGGACCAGCGTTCTCCATTCAAAATACAACACGGTTTTTTCCCAACTCCATCGACATCGTATGAATAAATGGCTCATACATAGTCGGGGGTGGGGCAAGACGGACCAGCGTTGTCCATTCAAAATAAGCGACTGTTTTTTCCCCGACTCCATCGTCGTTTTATAAATAACGGTTCTATCGGCTCATACATAATCGAGGACGGGACAAAACGGACCAGCGTTCTCTGTTCAAAATAAGCGACTGTTTTTTCCCGACTCCATCGTCGTTTTTATAAATAACGGTTCTATCGGCTCATACATAGTCGAGGGCGGGGCAAAACCGAACCCCGGGGCAAAATGGATCAGCTCCCTCCATTATAGATGAAAAACTGTTGATTTTACATGTGTTGCAAAAGATTAGTAAAAAAAGCGGTCCATTTTGCCCCATTCTCCCATATTTGGTATACGATAGGTGAACCGCCCTAATCGCGCTTACACTCAGAAAAATAATCTATGTGATTTAAATAAATATTCATTTGGTTTAAATAAATATTCAATCGATTTACATAAATATTTATTTGATTTAAATAAATATGTATTCAATTTTTAAAAAATATGTATGCAAATCAATTAAATATTTTACTTAAACCAAAAAAATATTCATTCGCGTGTGCCCGTTAAATAAATTATATATTTTTCCGGGTTAACAGTGTAAAATCGCCCGAACAGACAATTTCACAAGGTCAACGTTTCCTCATCTTTGTGCACAGCAAAATCCGTCTGCGGTTCTCCGTCTGTGCACGCAAACAAGCTATACGCATAAGTTTTCCAGTTTTTTTTTTAACTTTCTTTTTCTTTCATCTACATTCGAACTCGGCAAGTCGGTGGTTCCTCGATTTTTATTATTTCCGCAGTTTCATGCAGATCCAACGGTCATCACTTTTATTTCCGTACTCGGGGCATGAACGTAGGAGCGCGCGCGGAAGTCCGGTGGGGTCGTCGTTGCTGAAGTAGCAATAAGCCAGAAAACTCGCGTGCGGAAGCGTAAGTACGGGGCGGTCGTGTGGGAGGTTCTCGTGCGTCGGTGACACGTGGAAAAAATAATGTGTATAGCGCACCTTCGACGGTGCTGGTCGGCGCAAGCCCGCCGCTCGCTCGCCGGCACGTTTGTATAATAAAGAGCTTTCGCAAATTGCAATCGCTGCATCGAAGAAAAATTTGCATCCGGTGACCCTGCACCGTGCCAGCCTCGCCGAGACCTTTTATCGATATAACGCAGTCTCGCCACGTAGTCGGTGAAAAATGCTCGAGCAGATTTGCCGTTTTAGATACTCCAAATTAAATTTGCCATTAAAATAGAAACGTTAACGAAATATTGTCAAACTTTAATGGTGGTTCGGAACTCGACCTTAAATATTATGAAGCGTTCGTACTCGGGGGGAATCGGCCTAAAATGTAAAAAAAAAAAAGATTCTTTCCTACGGGCTTTATTAATTTCTTTTATTTATTCTTGTTTATTGTACAGTGGTCTCGTCTTATAATAAATAATAAATAATAAATAATAAATAATAAATAATAAATAATAAATAATAAATAATAAATAATAAATAATAAATAATAAATAATAAATAATAAATAATAAATAATAAATGTTGGTAATGATAGGAAAAAAGGTCCTCGAAATAGTGGCAAATTTTTATGGTAATTTGGACCATTGGATCCAAAATAAAGTAAAGTCGTGTGATCAACTGAGAATAAGCTTGCAGTAAACAAGTTTTCGCCGACGAAAAAAAAATCTTCGTCACGATGAGTGTTGGCAATAGCCAACAGTTTTATAATTCGCTTTACTTTCCGCAAGTGCCTACACCCATATTTTTCTCCAACCCCGCCCAACTCGGATTTGTATAAAATAAATAGTCGAGCATACTCGCAATAGTCGAAAATAAATAATAAATAAAAAACAGATAATAATAGAAAAAAAAGATTCCCGAAATATGGCTAAATTTTAACGATGGCTAAATTGTAACTTGGATCACTCGATCTAAAACAACGCAAACCCGTCGTAATTAGCTGAGAATAAGCTTGGAGTAAACAAATTCTTCCCGACGAAAAAAAAAAAAAAAATCTTGTAAATTCAATTCCATAAATCTTCGCAAAAAAATGTATTACCATCGCGAGTCTCGCGCCAGCCAAAATTCTAATAATTCGCTCTATTTCCCGAAAGTACCTATAACTATATTTTTCGCAACTTTCCCCTCACCTCAGATTCGTATAAAATAAATAACCGAGCATGCTCGAAATAGTCGAAAATAAATAATAAATAAAAATACATAGTACAAAAATAATAAAAGAAAACCACCTATAACCATATTTTTTCCCAACTCTCCCCTCACCACGCATTCGTATAAAATAAACAGTCGAGCACACAGGCCATTAGTTGTCGGTGGGCAGCGCGGAAGCACGCGAGCACTCGCGCCCTCGTAACGGGGCGAAACGCGATGCATTGCCGGTGCGTCCGCGTCCAAGTTTCCCCGTCGAGGAGAATAATGCAACGTGAAAAGCCGTTGTTCGTGCACACATAAGCGTGAGGAGGCTCGCGAGAGTTACGGCAAGTGGTTTATAATAATGAAGCGTTTGCGCGAAAGAAGGCTTGCCTTGTGACCTCTGCGGGCCTCGAGTGCCGTTTAATATTCCCGACGGCGCCGAGACGCACCGTTCCCCCCCCCCCCCCCCCCCCCCCCCCCTCGACGACGACCCAACTACGACGACGACAACGAGAGACGATCATGATAATTTCGAGAACTCTCCGCCCGGACTCGGGACGGATTACCGTCGAGCCGACTCGACCCACGGCTGACTCTCGGTTACTCGTTTTATAATTGAGATTTAATGCAACTCCAGGCAGAGAGCGACGGAACAAATAATACCGATCTCGCAGACGCCGAAACTTTCGACTCAGTTTCTCTACCGATGGTCTTGTTCAGTTCGCGCGACTGTGAATTACGCAAGTTTTCAGGGAGCGCGCTTGGGAGAAATTAACTGTAATTTACAGGAAGAAAAATAATTGTTCTCGTTCTGACTACGTGGTTTAGTGAGCTCCAGGCCATTTATCTGGGCGGGTCGACAAATTAGCTGTTATTGTTATTATCTTATATGTATTTTGGAAAATTGTGGATTTGGTTGGTGGTTTGGATGTTTGTTCCACCCCAGCTGAACCCCCCTTTCGGAGAAACTGACACCCCCCCCTCTGGTGAAGCTCCCTCCGCTTCGATCTCTATAGCATACAGAATGGATTTCGGAAATCCGAATTCAGTTCAATATGCTATATTGTCGAAAATTCATAGCATAAGGAATGGATTTCCATGTACTATGAACCGTGCGATCCATGTCCGTCTGTTAAATAATAATAATAATAATAATAATAATAATAATAATAATAATAATAATAATAATAATAATAATAATAATAATAATAATAATAATAATAATAATGATAATGATAATGATAATAATAATAATAATAATAATAATAATAATAATAATAATAATAATAATAATAATAATAATAATAATAATAATAATAATAATAATAATAATAATAATAATAATAATAATAATAATAATAATAATAATTCCATTAGGTTTTTCGTTAAGTCTTTCAATAGGCTTTCCCAAGCTCTTTCTCTTACGTTTATATAAATATATTTGATATTATTTTTTTTAACGAAAAATGTTACTCGGTATTGTATATTATTTAGTATTGTATATTCAAAATTTTATGTGCCGGGCGTCTTTGCAGTTCACAACTTTGAGTTCTGTGTAAAGGACTTACTCGATCGATTAAATAAAATAAAAAATAAATAACAATAACAATAATAATAATTTGTTCGGCCTTGAATTATATATCGAATATTGAGGAACTCAGACAGCAGCTAATACGGCGTTTGGGTCGTTAAGTATAAGGAGCTTTTTTTTTATCTCGGCTTGTGTGTCTTTTAGTTTCCTTAATGTGGGGAAAGAAGATAGAGAATTAGGGTCGCGGGAAAAGAGGAATTACTGGCAATAGCGTCGTGAGAGTCGTTTGTCTTTCGAGCAGGTGGTGGTGCACGATATAGGAGGGTAAGTTCTCGCATCCACCGGCTCTCTTCGGGCACGGTAAATGGAACAAACCCGTTGGAAAATGAGGCTCTTCTGATATGGATGGTTGCCCCGTGCCCGGAGCGGAATAAAGAAGATTCGCCGGCAGAGATTTTTCTAGGTCCCTCCGGGGGGGAGAAAAAGACGAGGCTTGATTAAATGAGCGGCGGTTCGATGGGGTTTTGTGTAATCCGGGATAAGCGAGATAACGGCACGGGAACGAGATAATTTATGTGTATCGCCTATATGTATATATGCAGGGTCGAGAGGGGCAAAATGGACCGGTCTTCCATCTGAGATGCGATTTTTTTTTATATCTTTTTTTTTTTTTAGGGGTTTTGCGAATAATTGATCATGGTCCATTTTGCCCCGCTCGGTTCTTATATAGGATGAAAATGAAAACGCTGAAAAGGAACATTTGTATAATTCCTTATCACGGCTCAGATTGAATACGCGGGCGCCTCACTGACGTTTTATTCATCACTGTTGCTTTTTTTTATACGATTGCTTTAACTCAGTTCTTGATTTAACGATCCAATTACTCGAGGGACCGTCTATATGCAGGGGGGCGATCGGGGCAAAATGGACCGGCCTGCCACCTGAGATGAGATTTTTTTATTGTGTTTTTTTTTTTGGGGCGTTTTGCGAATAATTAATCATGGTCCGTTTTGCCCCACTCGGTTCTTATATAGGATGAAAAAAAAAACGCTGAGGAGGAACATTTGTATCATTCCTTATCACGGCTCAAATTGAATACCCGGGCGCCTCACTAACGTTTTATTCATCGCTGTTGCTTTTTTTTTTTCTTTTTTTTTTATACGATCGCTTTAACTCGGTTCTTGATTAAACGATCCAGTTACTCGAGGGACCAGGCGCACAGTATACCTACCGGAAAGATAGACGAAAGCCATTGTCCGAGGAGAAAGGCGACACTTTTTCTTATTTCTGCACCGTGAAAGATCCCGCGTAATTGGATACTCTATAATGGATCATTCCGACATCCCTCAGATTACCAGTGTTGAAAAAAAAGAAAAAAATGTTAATTCTTTTTCTCTTCGACACGGAACTTGAGTCTTTGTCGCTTCATTCTTGGGACATTTTTTACTTAAAGGGAAAACAAGTTTGTCAATAGCACTCTTCGAAAATTTTTATAAACGCGGTTTTTTAAAAATGTTTATTTTAATTTAGAACCATTTTTAATTCATATAAAAATTCTTATCGATAATAGCGGTAAAAAAAAAAATCCCGCAGTCGTGTAATTTTCTTCCCCCACATCTGTGCAACGCGCAGTCCTCTCTTTTATTTATACCACTATTTTTAAAAAAATGTTGATTCTCCTTTTCTTCGACACGGCACTTGAGTCTTTGTCGCTTTATTCTTGGAACATTTTTTACTTTAAAAAAACATTACATTTTTTAAAACCTGAGACAATCATATGTCCAAAATGTTTATAAACGTTGTTTTCCTTATTTTTATTTCGAACCATTTTTAATTGATATAAAAATTCTCATCAATAACAGAAGACGGTGTAAAAAAAAAAAAAAAAAAAACCCGCTCTCGTGTAATTTTCCTCACTCACAGCTGCGCAACGCGCAGCCCTTTCTTCTATTTCCCCCCGGATCATTGCGACTGTAAAAAAACTACTACAAAAAAAAAATGTTGATTATTCTTTTCTTTGACACGGAACTTGACTCTTTATCGTTTTATTCATGGTACATTTTCTACTTAAAAAAAAACATTAAATTTCTTATAAACGTCGTTGCTTTTATTATCTGTAATACCGAACCATTGATATAAAAATTCTCCTCGATAACGACCGTCCCTGCAAAAAAAAAAAAAAAAAAAAAAAAAACCCCGCAGTGCAATTTTCACCCACAGCTCTGCGACGCCGTCGTTTCTTTTACTTCCACCCTTTGGCGCGGCAGTTCAACGCGCGTGATAAATGACCGTGCCGAGCTACGAGAGCCTTCAAGCCTCTCCTCCCCCCCCCCCCCCCCCTGTTTTTTTCTCCGTTTCCCAACCGCGGAAAAAGTTTTCTAGGATGAGTGTGGAAGCTTTCAAAAACCCGCGAGGATTATCGTTCTTTCTCGGAGCCCTCGGAGTTGAATCACCGAAGGGCGTTAGGAGGGGCGGCGGAGGGGGGGGGGAAGGGAAAGAGTTTCCCTAGCCCTAGCACTGCACTTTATCCCTCGGCGAATTCCGTCGTCCATTCAATTTTTCTTCCAACTTCGAGCGCCTCGCTCGGTTCCCTTGGCGCACCGGCTTACCGCGACCTATTTTCCATATAGTACTCGAGCCTCTCTCGGCGCGAGCTGCGAGAGCTTCCGAGGCCGGCGATACAACGTTCCGCTCGAACGGGCCGGCGGGAGCGGCGAGAGATCCATCCACGCTTGAGAAAACGTCCACGGGAGATTCAGGGAGAATGAGAGTGTGAGAGCAAAGCACGACAACGTCATCTCCTGAGCGCATTTCCTCCGAAGCAACTCGGTGAAAAAAAAAAAAAAAAAAATAGTGAAAAAAGAGGAAAAGCTTTGTAGTTACGGTAGTTACCCAACGGAGGCGAAAAGCTCGCGGCTCGGACGCGTCGCACGCGGCTCGAGACTCCGGCGAACGATTTATCGCAGAGGTTTTTTTTTTTTTTTTTTTTTTTATCTCCGGTAACTTTGCGACTATTTTAGGAATTTGTCGTGGATTACGATTCGGAATTTTCCGACACTAATTTGTGGCCCCATGTGAACGCAGAGCCGGATTTCGGGCACCGATGGAAATAGGGCTTCGCCCTACGAATCTTTCTTTATAATTTATTATTATTATTATTATTATTATTATTATTATTATTATTATTATTATTATTATTATTATTATTATTATTATTATTATTATTATTATTATTATTATTATTATTATTATTATTATTATTATTATTATTATTATTATTATTATTATTATTATTATTATTATTATTATTATTATTATTATTATTATTATTATTATTATTATGTAATATTAACGTCATCTTCCAAGCGCATTTTCTCGGAATTAATTCGGTGAAAAAATTGCAAACAAGATAGAGCTCGAACAGAAGAGCTCGGAAATGAAAAACTGCTTGTCAACGTCCCTCCGACTTTCTCTGAGGAGTCCTTATTCACGGTCTGTATGCATAGCCCGCATGCAGAGGCTGAAAGCTTTTGCGGTCGCGTATATCTTCGCTACGTTGCCCTATAAATACTTCTATTTTATAAATAAAAAAAAATATTATTTATTTATTCGATTATTTTCATTTTTTTTTGCAATATTTTAAACATTATTTTCGCCTGTCCCTCGGGCCTATAACTCAATAGAGCTCGAACAGAAGAGCTCGGAAATGGAAAACGGCTTGTCGACGTCCCTCCGGGTTTTTACGAGGAGTCCTTATTCACGGTCTGTGTGCAAGTGCATAGCCCGCATGCAGAGGCCGAAAGCTTTTGGGGTCGTGTATATCTTCGCTACGTTGCCCTATAAATACTTGTTTTTTATTAAAAAAAAAAAAAAAAAAAAAATTATTCAATTATGTAATTATTTGCATTTTTTTGCAATATTTTAAACATTATTTTTGCCTGTCCCTCGGGCCTATAACTCGATAGAGCTCGAACAGAAGAGCTCGGAAATGGAAAACGGCCTTTCGACGTCCCTCCGGGTTTCTACGAAGAGTCCTTATTCACGGTCTGTGTGCAAGTGCATAGCCCGCATGCAGAGGCCGAAAGCTTTTGGGGTCGTGTATATCTTCGCTACGTTGCCCTATAAATACTTCCTTTTTATTTAAAAAAAAAAAAAAATTATTCAATTATGTAATTATTTGCATTTTTTTGCAATATTTTTAACATTATTTTTGCCTGTCCCTCGGGCCTATAACTCGATAGAGCTCGAACAGAAGAGCTCGGAAATGGAAAACGGCTTGTCGACGTCCCTCCGGGTTTCTACGAGGAGTCCTTATTTACGGTCTGTGTGCACAGGCCGCGCATGCACAGGCTGAAAGCTTTTGCGGCCGCGTATATCTTCGCTGCGTTGCTCTCCAAATTGGCTTAATGCCTGTATAGGTATACGGGAATGAGTCTCTCAGGTATATCGGTAACAGGATCACCGGTGCGACAGCCACGAGGTGCTGATCCCGTTCGCGAATCGTCGCAAAGTGACGGCGCTTCCAGCGAAGTACGTACAGTAGTTTGAAGTATCGTCGCCGAAGGCGAAGGGAAAATATTCCTCGAGTGTTTTATTTTATTTTTTATCGGTAAAATAAAAAAAAATGGTACAAAAAATCCCACGGGTTCTACTCGTTTGTACGAGCGTTCGGATTGCGCGTAAAAAATGCCCATGGTGCGAATTTGGTACGTGTAGAAAAAAATTGAAGTACAAGTTGAATGTTTTTATCAGTGTCATATTTTTGTCTTCATATTTTTCAATAAAAAAATTGTTACTACCTCGACAATATTCAACCGTGGGAATTTTTTATACGATCCTGGCACTGTTACGAACGATTGGTCGCATGAGATTTTTTTATTGTAAAAAAAAAAAAAAAAATCTTCACCGGGTATTGTTATGTAGAATAGAAATTGCCAATGGTATTCACCGGACCAATTTTGTACATGAAAATTGAGGTTAAAACTACCAACAATCAATGAAAAAAAAAAAAAAAAAAAAAAAACCTCTGTCGTTACACATTCGTTGCGCGCTCGATAAATCTGCATCGTCGCAGTCTGTAAATTGGTTTCTATGAATCCGAGCGACGGGATGGTTGCTCGTATGAGCGAAGCGCCGAGAGTCGCGACTCATAAATTTTAATCCGACTAATAGGACACAACAGAACGCTACGCTCGCCGCGTGTGATCTAATTTGTCTCAACGCTGTTGCTAATCCCACACTCCGCCGGGGGTCGCCGTTCGATCGCCCGCGTTCCATTTTTATCAAATTGATCACCAGAGACTAAGCCTAGCGTAATTTCAATCTTGTCGTAACGCGAAGCTACCCATTCTTCCTCATCTATCAAATTCTTCCTCATCTTGCTCATCTATCGAATTCTTCCTCACTTTATTGACTTCGGGGTAAAAAGATCAATGTTCCATTTTAATCTCGTCCCTCGGAAGAAGAATATCTTTTTGGTACCAGTCTCGTGAAATAATAATAATAATAATAATAATAATAATAATAATAATAATAATAATAATAATAATAATAATAATAATAATAATAATAATAATAATAATAATAATAATAATAATAATAATAATAATAATAATAATAATAATAATAATAATAATAATAATAATAATAATAATAATAATATGCTTAAATAATAATAATATGTTCGAGCCTCTTCAGGATCTCGATTCTCCTTCAACGCGGAATCGAGAAACCCTTCCATTAAACACGACTTCCGTTATTCCCGAGCTCGCGACCTACCCTACCATGATTTCTCCATCTTCCAGAATCCCCCTCTAGAAATAGCGCCGCCTTACGTGAATAATCAATGGCGCTCAGTTCCTTCGCGGCGATACCCATCTGGGATAAAAGAGATGAACATGGAACAATTCCATACATCATTGATCTAGGTGCTAAACGGACTGGCCCATATTCACCACTTCCGCCCTATAAATAGATCCAGAAATAATGCAGCGTAAGACATCGAAATCGACTTAACCCTACCGTGGTTGCAGCGAGCGACGAACAGCCCACACGAAGTACGAATTCTTAGTTCACGACATTTTCCGTTGTATTCACGAAATTCTTAGTTTTATCCACGAAAGTCTTAGTTTTATTTACGAAATTCTTAGTTTTATCCACGAAAGTCTTAGTTTTATCCACGAAATTCTTAATTTTATCCACGAAATGCTTAGTTCTATTTGCGAAATTCTTAGTTTTATCCACAAAATTCTTAGTTCTATTCACGAAATTCTTAGTTTTATCCACGAAAGTCTTAGTTTTATCCACGGAATTCTTAATTTTATGCACAAAATTCTTAGCCAGATACGCAAAATTTTGCGAACTCGCTTCTGGAAAAAAGTACCATAAGGTTTGTGTAAAAGTTGCTTTGGCCTCTGTGAAAATTTCACATATCAGTGTATAAAAGACGAGGAATTAACGCGAGAGGATTTGTGCCCGACATAATTTCGAAAGGTGTGCATGGCCTGGTCCATGCATCAACGCTCCGCATGCTAATTCGCTATGCGCGTGACTTACACAGAGCTTCCAGTTGAGCGTGTATTGCCCTGTACATGCATTCTATTCAGCGCCGTCTACCGAGCAGCTCCGACCCAACTTTAACACCCAGCTCTTTGCATGTATACGCAATACACACTCATCCGGTGAGCTTGTGTAGGTCGTGCACATAGCGAATAGGGCTGGTCCGCATTCGCCACTTTCGCCCCATAAATACATCCAGAAATAATGCGCCCTCAGGCACCGAAATCGAGTTAACCCTCCGCTGGTGCAGCGAGCAACGAACGTCCCGCAAGAAGTTCGGGCTTCACGACTGATGGATATGCACGGATACCCTCTGTATCTCCGCGTACACGATGAAGTAACGCGAGAGAATTTCTGCCCGACATAATTTCAAAAGGTCTACACGTGTTATCCCAGGACGCTCGTGCGGTCTGCCCTCGACCGCTCTAACATCGTCCGCCTTACATGATACACAGTCGGCCATCCGCCGGCTCTGTACACATACCCGCCTATACATATCTACGCCAGCATAATAGATGATTACACCAAGGTTTGGCCCGGAGCACAGCGCCGAGTCGCTCGAAACCGCGATAAAGGTCCGTCCGTCGTTACGCGCATGGCTGGACGTGAGAGGATCAGAATGTTGGGACCGGGAGCCCCAAAGATGGATTTCCCGCAGCCCGATACGCCATCCGTCGCAACATTCACACCGGTGTGTGTCTTTGCGCTACCATGGCCTTATTGGGCGGCTGTTTTGAACGTGGGTATGTCACACAGTCCGGATCACAGAGAGATCCGTGGATGTAGGAGAGCAGACGCTGATGACGATGACGCTGTCGGGGTTGTCGCATGCCGGTGCGGATCTGCATAATGTCAAAGGTTCTAACAATAGCTGGAGTATATGGGACGGATTGGGAGGGAGGCGAACATATCCTAGGAAAGCCGCTCGACGGTTAGGTCGGTGGTGGAAACACGGGGGACGAACAACATCGTGGATCGATGCCGGCCGGAGAGCTGCTGTGTCGAAGCGGCCCCAAATCTCGGGGACTTATCGTCTTCGACTCGGTTAATTGGCCACCCAGGCATCGCGGGAAGCTCCGGGCAGGCGACGGGGATCTCAGATGTTATTGCGATGCTGGCGCGGCCGTGTGAACATCCGCGGTTGGAGGGATCTGTCGATTCAACGGTGAGGTTGTAGGTGGAGATGTATGGGATTTCCGACGAGGCTGACTTCCGGGGATTACGCGATGGCCGGGCGATGGGGCGAAATGGAAGTGGGGTAAAATGGACCATGGCGATTTTTAGGGGGGATGAAGAAAATGCTTATGTTGGATGGAGCGTTTTGCGATGTTATCTGCATATTTCGCAGGGTATTCCGAGATGGTATTGGGGTAAGTGGGTCGGAATGGAAGTGGGGTAAAATGGACCATGGCAATTTTTAGGGGGACGAAGAAAAAGCTTATGTTGGATGGAGCGTTTTGCGACGATGTTATCTGCATATTTCGCAGGGCATTCCGAGATAGTGTCGGGGTAAGTGGGGCAAAATGAAAATGTGGTGAAATGGACCATAGCAAATTTTTAAGGAAGATGAAGAAAAAGCGCATGTTTTTACCCCGATGTTACCTGCATATTCCGAGATAGTATCGGCAGTAAATGGGGCAAAATGGAAACGGTGTAAAGTGGACTATAGACATTTTTCTACCCAAGATAAAATAAGTCTTATCTCGAACGGGCCATTTTGCCCCACCTCTATCTGAATAGTTTTCAGTCACGTCCCCGATCGTCTAAATATAGAGTGGGGCAAAATGAACCAGCCTGCAAATTCCTGATGTTTCATCAATTCATAAAACAAAATTATCATCTTTCAAGATAGAAAATGAATCGACCTGCACCCACTTTCAAAATGTCACCATTCAAAAAGTTTGTACTTCTCGCAAATCAGCACGGTCCATATTGCCCCCATTTACCCCCACACTTTTCCCACCGAGTCCATATTGCCCCACCCACTCTTAACCACCTTCGGAACGAAGACAGATTCGCCTTAACACGTCCGCACAGCCAACCGGAAGTGTATCGGAGTGTCTTAGGCAAATGTTGTCACGCGAATGATCCACACAATTTGGATCACCGACGAGTACATCCCGACACTAATTTATGCATTCGCTGCATCCCCGCTGATATCCGTCGCTGCTCGTCTCTCAGCTACCGCACATCAGACGGTGCGTCTTTCCAGCTCGTCGAACCACAGAGCTACAACATTGATGACGGTTTATCGAGCGTCGACAACGGGGCTACGAGCCTACGTGCAGTGTGTGCATAATTCAAAGTGTCGGGCAGCAGACTGGAGCGCACTGTCCTCGCACAGCTCCATTCCTACCTCTCCGTCCGTCCGTGTGTCCGTCAATGCACTCCTCACTCTTTGCCTCCACGCGCACACGAACACGTGCAAACAGTCCACGAAGCAACTTATTCGACTACGTCCGCGACGTCGATCCGCGTACGGTCGTGCAACGTACCGATGGAGAACCTTCTCGGTTCCGTGTTAGTACCGATCGCATGGAACTGTTCAGTCCGGCCAAGAGACTCGGCAAACGTTCGGCGACACTCGCGTTCCTCGCCACTTCGCATATGTACTCACTCCCTTTGCACTGGCTCCGAATCCTCGTGCCGTTCGAATTAATGTTTCAAATTTAAAGCCACGCTCGCCGGCGACAAACTCCGAACGAGGGAAATCCAATCGGCCAAATGCGACTGGAGGTCCCGACTCGAGAGAATTTCAAACGAGCAAATTCGTGATACGATTTTGTTATGAGAATTCCGTCGTGTCGAGTTTTAAATATTAAGATTTAGTGATGTAGCAAAAAAATTAAATGAGCAAATATGAAACAACAGATGGGAATTGACGGACAAGCTGGCTCGGCTTTTGGGGAGCAGTCGTCGTCGATGGAATTGAGTTTGAATTTTTGTTGAGTTTTCCAGTTTGAATATGGAACATTTTTACATTAATAAAAATTGTTGTTAGTATTATTTTTATATAATTTTGGGATTTTGGGAACTGCATGTATTTTTTTTTCAAGATAATACAAAAATTAAGATATCAATTTTTAGTACTTTAATGTGGGAGGGTGAAAAAATTCTGACGTATAGAGTTAAAAAAATTAAAAAATGTTACTAATGTTATAGCAACAAAAAGAAGAAAAAGAAGAAAGATCGACATCCATCCATTGTCAATAGAATCGATTTTTCCATTGGGAATATAAAAAAATGTGATGTTAATAAAAATTATTATTACATAATTTTAGGATTCTCTTCAACATTTTTAGGTGTAAACTGCACGGATTTTTGTCCTACATACACACCTTCAGAAACAGAATACAAAAAAAAAAAAAATTTCATTCCACTACCGCGATGTAGAAAAAAAATAAATAAAAAAGAATATCTCCGTCGCAGTTTTCAATCACGACGAAACGATGGAATTCAATTTGAATAAAAATTACAATACAGTAGACATAAAGTCCCGAATCGAACGCGAATTAAAATAGATTGCGCAGTACTGTTTCGTATGCTAAAGCGATATCTCGATATTCCCGTTCCAATGTAGTCGGGCCGCGTGCGAGGGCCGTGAAAGATGAATAGTGCGATCTCAAAAGGGCTCGATTCTCGTATAATCTTTCCGGACGCCCGGGAGGCTCTTACTTTTCTCCAGTTATCGGATGTACATGCACTTCGTACATATCCCTCTCTCTCCCCCCCCCCCCCCCCCCCCCTCCCCAAGGGGTACCACGACGATGCAACTGCCTATGGAGCGGAGGAGATCGGAAAATGTGGAATGACTGTGGAGACTCCGGTAATGAAAGAATGAGGAAAAAAAAAGCAAAAAAGAAAGTGAAGGAAAAGACGGAAGCATATTAAAAAAATATTTAAAAAATCAAGCACATTAAAGGCGCTGAAAATATTAATTTTGCATAATAATAATTCCGAAATGTCATTAATATATTTATAAAAAAAAAAAATTTGTTCAACAAATCTCCCGGATACCCAAATTTTTTATAATGGAAATGGTTCGTTCACTTTTCTGAATACGCACGAATTGTTTTTTTTTTATATATGGGAAAAGTGTGTCAGAAAGTCACAAAATTCAAGTGAATTTAAAAATTTCAAAATATTCATACGTATTCCAAAAAATCAACGAATCATTGTCATTTAAAAAATTGTTAGGTTTCCGGGAGATTTGTTGAACAATTTTATTTTTCATAAATTTGTTGGCAACATTTTGGAATTATTATTATGCAAAATTAATCTTTTC
Source organism: Exephanes ischioxanthus (assembly GCA_958510785.1). Classification (NCBI taxonomy): domain Eukaryota; kingdom Metazoa; phylum Arthropoda; class Insecta; order Hymenoptera; family Ichneumonidae; genus Exephanes; species Exephanes ischioxanthus. The sequence goes on along the minus strand of OY294018.1, from coordinate 18,386,848 downwards.
GGCGCCTTTCATATGCTAGATATTTTCCAATGCTAGTTTCCCGTATAATCTTTTCGGACGCCCGGGAGGTTCTTACTTTTCTCATACATATCCCTCCCCCCCCGCCCCCAAAGGGGTACTTTGATGATGCAACTGTCTGTAGAGCGGAGGAGAAAGGAAGATGTGGAATGACTGTGCCGAGACTCCGGCAATGAAAGAATGAGGAAAAAAAAAGAAAAAAGAAAGTGAAGAAAAAGAAGGAAACTGATGAAGATAGAAAACGTTGCGAGTTCCGGAGTCCGGAGGCTGCGAAGGGGGTACGACGAGGATAGGCGCGACGGCAAGAAATTATAGAGCCTCCTCGGCGATAGCGAGGGAGCTTTGAAAACTTGCAGGGAAAACGAGATGAGACTTTCCCGACGATTTTCACAGTGAGTCGGGATAAAGTTTTCTCGTTGCTGCAGCGGAGAGAGCGGAAGAAAAGCCATTCGTCCGGACTATGTTCCGAGCATCCTCTCGATCTATGTGCCGATGTATATATATATATATATATATGTAGGTGCCTTCGGGCTTTCCGATTCTTTTATAATTGCCTGGCGTTGTAGGAAACTCTATAGAGACATAGATCACCTATATTGTGAACTATATATATATATCTACGCGGTATTCCATATCAAATTGAGCTGAGTCTGACCCTTCACATCTTGGGCTTGGCCCGCAATTTTAAAGTCATTGAATTCTCAAAAGCAGTCGGATATTTTTTTAGCCTTTTTCAAATTGTTTATAATTATTCATAATTTATAATTTATTGAACGCCACAATAAAATTCTGAAAAAATCTGTATATCCGTATATCTGTGTATCTGTTTATATATATATGAAAAAAAAAATATATATATAGCCCATTTCAAATACATGCGGCATTTACAGGAAACTCGATGAATGAGCCCGGATCTTTTGCCGACCCGGCGGGTAGATTATGGAGTCGATTACCATAGCACGAAATCGTAATTGCCCTCGGATTACAAAGCAATACAAAGCAATCGTGAATTGTTGCGATAAAAAAAATCCATTTAAGTGAACATTTTCAATATTTATTTATTTATTTATTTATTTATTTATTTATTTATTTATTGGTTTATTAACGCGCTGGGCCCAATTACAGGCGCGATACGTAAACGCCACGGCGAAACGGACAATAGCAGATTGAGAACTAAGTAAATATACAATAACAATAAAAGATGTCTTATAAAATCCCAAAATAACGGAATAAAAATATATGCTCCGTCCGAAATATTTCCACGAATTTTTTCCTACCGGAGATGAATCGCGTAGCAATTGTTGTCGAGAGTTAGTCGCTACATTGTCACTTGTCAGGATCCATATTCAATTTCCTTTTTCCGTTCGGACTTTACGATTAAATTCGAAATCCGATAGTTTCTATGTAACGAGAGAAACGAGCAAGGCTCCGCAGTCCGCGGCCCTTCAAAAGTGAAACGCGTGGGAGCAATACAGAGAGAATACAAAGCGAATCGTGAATACGCGCAATTTTTTTTTCCCATGAAAATGGATATTCCCAAAATATGTTCCGTCCAAAATGTTTCCACGATTTTTTTCCTGCCGGAGACGAATCCGGTATAGCAATTATCGTCGAGAGGCGGCCGCGATTCCCGACGACGTTGTAAATGATCAAAAGCCATTTTTCATTTTTTTTTTTTTTTTTTTTTTTACCATTACGATTTTACAGTTAAATTGGAAATCCGATAGTTTCGGTCTAACGAGAGGAACGAGCAAGGCGCTGCAGTCTGAGACCAAGAAAATCGCGAATAGTCGCAATTTTTAAAAATTTTGTTTTCCATGAAAAATGAAATTTCCAAAAAATGTTCTGTCCAACATAATTCGCCGAATTTTATCGCGCCGGAAACGAATCCGGTAGCAATCATCGTCGAGAATTAGGCGTGACATTGTCAATTGTCAGAATCCATTTTTAATTACTATTCTTTTTTTGCCATTTGGATTTTACGTTTAAATTGGCAATTCGATAGTTTCTGTTTAACGGGAGGAACGGGCACAGCCCCGTAGTTTCGGTTGCGACGTTGCAACGTTTGTCGCGCTCCCGAGGCAGATAAACCCACCGGGCTTTTGTAGTTCCCGCAGAACTAAAAGACCTATCATGTAACGTACAGGAATAAACAAACGTGAAACTCGTGGGAGTTTCAAACTCCGCCTATAGAATGTCTCCACAATGTATTACAGCTGGCAACGATATAGTAACCCGAAAAAACAGAAGGGCGTAACTCCAGTGCTAAATTATAGGAGTTACGCCCTCTTGATTGTCAGCCGTCAATGCGGAACGCACCGTACGCGAGCACTTTTGGTTTACGTCGTTTAATGCAGTCCTTGCTAATATTATTCATTTAAGTTTCAGAGAAATGAGACGGAATTGCAATCACTTCTGGACGGTATAAAAATCTGAAAGATATTAAAGCATATTAAAGGTACCGATAAGATTAATTTTCCATAATAATAATTCCAAAATGTTATTGATAAATTTATAAAAAATAAAATTATTCAAAAAATCTCCCGCAAACCTAACTTTTTTAATGACAATGATTCGTTCACTTCTTTGAATACGTTTGATTTTTTTTTTAAGATTTTTAAATTCTCTTTGAATTTTTTTTTTATATGGGAAATATGTGCACAAAGTCACAAAATTCAAAGTGAATTAAAAAATCTGAAAAAATTCACACGTATTCAGAAAAATGAACGAATCATTTTCGTAAAAGATAGTGTTAGGTTTGCGGGAGATTCGTTGAACAATTTAATTTTTCATCAATTTGTTAATAACATTTTGGAATTATTATTATGCGAAATTAATCTTTTCGGGATCTTTAATAAGCTTGATTTTTTTTTTCAGATTTTTATACCACTGAGAAGTGTTTGCGGTTCCCTCTCGTTACTCTGAAACTCATTCGAAGTGAACGCTACTGCAAGGACTACCTTAAGCTCGGTAGACTGGCAGGAGGTTGCACGTCGAGTTACGTTAAAGCTCAGCCGGCAAAGCCCATAGTGGATCTACGGTTCCGTTAAAGCGGTTGGAAAACGGGCGACGTGCACGGAATGAAACATCAGACAATACGCCGGCCCGCAAAAATCTTCGAAATTTACAAAAAGATCTTGTATTGCAATTTCGCCTATATCGGCAGAACGTGTCAATTCTCGCAAGCAATAATCGAAAGACGAAGACAAGGGAAAGAGTCTTCGCAGATTTATCGCGAATACGTGCCATAAAATCCATTCCGGTCGGGTTGTCACGAACGGCCTGTGCTCTGCAAGAGACAGTCGTCTCTTTCATAAATTCTAACGTTACGATACAATTTTTGATTTTTTTTTTCTATCACTCGTGCAAGTGTTAAAAGTTCTACGACTATTTAAGTTTCAAAAAAAAATATTGGCGTCGTTAGAAATTAAAATTCATAAGTTTTTATAACAATTGATGACGATAATATTTGAATAATATTATGACGATAATACTTTGCGGACTCAGAAATTCACCCAGAAAAATAATTCATTTGAAGGCCACCGTTTATTTGGTTTAAGTAAAATATTTATTTGATTTAAATAAATATTTATTTAAATGTAATAAATATTTCACTTAAATCAAATAAACGTTGACCGTCAAATAAATTTTTTTTTCTGGGTGTTAAAAATAACCGAAGACCATTCTACGAATGATAAATTTTGATAATTAATATTTTTCTAAAATTTGTCTAACACATAATCGTCGCAACACACATCTCGCAATCTTTATTTAATCGAACGCTTTCGAAATATTGATTTATGCAAAGACCGCGCGAAGTACTATTCACATGAATTTTATTGCCATTCACCTATCAATCGGGATATTCCCGATTGCGAAACGCCTCTTTGACGGTCGAGAATTAATTTGTGTACCGTGACAAAATCCATTTTCCTTATCCGACGAGAAATTCGATCGCTGCCGACGATGGCTGGTATATAAATGTATCCTTCGATTCGAAAAGTATCAATCACGATTTGCCTCTCGAAACCCACCGGGCGACGAAAATATCAGTTTCCAATATTCTCCGTTGGCGGTTTGTCAGTTCGCCTCATCGTTCTCTGCGGTTTTAATATTATTTCAATTGACGTTGAAATTCAATATACAAACTCCGTCGGCAACGTAATTCCGACCGGGCAAATTGTACCTGACCGAACACCGACCGCAGCCATTGTGGAACAAGCTTGATCCGTAATTAATTAGATTGATTCCAACGCAATTATACTTTGTCGAGACGCCGTCGAGAGGGATTCTGTTTTTCCTCGACGACGAAGCTCCGAATACAGATAACGGCGAAAAAAAATGCTGCCTTTTTTTTCCCCTCTATATATATACATATATATCTTCCGCTGAATGTCCGGAGTAATTAAAGCCCTTCGTTTCCCGGTTAACCAAACTAATCCGAAAGGTCGGGGTAAAAAAAAAATGGAAAAACAGGAAAAGCTCACAGCTTCGACTGTCCGGGGATTAAAAAGAAAGGTGGAAATATTGCTGGAGCTACACGAGGATAAAAGAACGTTCTCTATGTCACGTTTGCATTTCCCAGTTTAAATGCAGATGGTTTTTCCGCCCTGCACTATTTCTTCCATTCTACCCTCATGAAACCTGAAGTTAAGTAAAATGCGGGGAAAAAAATTGAAAAAATTCTGAAAAGGGTGAAAGGGTCTGAAAAGGGTCACCAAACCTACGAGTATGTCGTAAAAATTTCCCGACCTTTAAAGCAGCCCTTTAGAAGACGCAACCGATTTACGAACCGGCAGAGAAAATCGCCGAAGCGTTGGAGCCGAAAAATAAAGGAAATTAAGAAAAAAAAGAGAATTATAAAAAAAAAAAAATAGAATAAAATTAACCAAATTAAAATCTGTTTGAACAAAAAGCAGACAAAAAATCCTAGACAAAGTCCTTTAAACTCTGAAATTCTGAAATGAGTGTATATATGTAAATTCTAAAATGAGTGTATATTTAAATTCCGAAATGAGTGTATACATGTAAATTCTAAAATGAGTGTATATTTAAATTCTGAAATGAGTGTATAAAACCTACAAAGATGTCCCAAAAATATCCCGACCTTTAAAGCAGCCGTTTAGAAGCCACAGCCGATTTACGAACCGGCAGAGAAAATTGCCAAAGCGTCGGAGCCGAAAAATAAAGGAAATTAAGAAACAAAAAAAGAGAATTCATTTAAAAAATCAAATAAAATTAGAACAAAATTAACGAAATTAAAATCTGTTTGAACAAACAGTGAACAAAAAAATCCTGGCTACAAAATTCTTTAAACTCCGCAAGGGCGTTGATTTTTGCGCACAGCCCTTGCGATTCGAGCCATCGATACTCGTCCCGCCGTGTCAGAGAAGGGGTTAAAGCATCGCCATTGTATGGAAGACCTTCGGAATCGATCATTACCGTTGGCTGTGCGTTGCAGGACGCGACTATGAGAGTATCGATGTCACGCACTACCCACGACCGTGGAAACTGGTGCCTGCTAGTGATCGCGACATTTCCACTTGACGATGATGCACACCCTGCTGTTGCAGCGGCGGTGCAACGGCAGGCTCGCTCCGCTGATGCACACATGCCGGATATACCGGAGTGCACATAATCAGCAGTGCGCTGGAATCGAATGTCGTCACCGAGCCTGCAAATTGCATACCACCTTACTGGCTCGGAATGTGTGCATATATATATATATGTGTGTATATGCACTACAATACACATATCTATGATAATAGTAGAGATCGTGACAATTGGCAAGGGTAACCGGAGTCCCGATCGTTCTCACAGTCAAATCCTTTGCGCATCGTCGACACCTAATTTGTTTTGCTACACTCTTTTGTTATTCAACTCGATCTCACTTGGCCTTGGATTCAATCAATTTTCATTTTTCACGGACATTCTTAAACGGCAATTTTTTTTAGATACTAAATAAATTATGTTTCAATATTTCAATATTTATTTTTTTTCGCCCAATCTTGGGCACTATGTTGTGTACCGGCGTACACTGATGAAAAAATACGGTTGAATAAACTAAGATTCGCGCAGGGACGTTCGACTAAATATCTTATTGGTGAAGCTAAAAAAATTGGTTGGTTCAACAATTTGTTGGATGATTTCACCAAAATATTTTTGAGTCATTAAAATATTTTCTTCGACCAACTAAATATCTATTTCAACATCCGCGCCCGAATCTCAATTGATTCAACTGTACTTTTTATGTATTAATTCAAGGCGCAATGCCTCGTTACGGAGGCTTAAGTAAACACCGGACAGGGTCGTTATCGTAACAACGTCTCGTTACGCCGTTTACTGTAGAAGTAGCAACGATCGCGGTATTCGCGCCGCTCCCCAAAGCCTTAATACCGAAACTTCGCGGAGCAAGTTTAATTATCGCTTTAATTACACGAAGAGTGGTGGCGCAACATCTTCCTCGCGCTGCAGCACAGTTTTTAGGGCAATTTTCCTCGCTCTCGAAGTCCCCTTGACACACCGACCCTGCAACAACAACGGCAACATCGCCCGAGCCTCTTCGTTGCTTCACGAAAGTCGCCGACTGTCGAATCACGTAATGAGAAGAAGCATCGTTTTTCCCGAAGTTTCTTTGACCCAAAGACTCTGCAACAACGACGACCACATCGCCCTCGCATCTTTGTAACTTTCACGAAAGTCGCGACCTGCAGAAGTACGTAGGGGAGAGCGGGGCAAAATGGCACAGCGGGGCAAAACGGGATTACCGGGCAAAAGGCAATTGTTCAATGACTTTCGGATGGCTGCGATGGTGGTACGTGGGGCAAAACGGGTTTGAAAATCCGGATGGATCGTTGGGACAAAATGGGACAACAAAAAATTATTGGGAAATTGAGTTTTGCCCTCACTGTCCCGTTTTACCCCGCTGTGCCATTTTGCCCCGGTCTCCCCTAATCAAAAGAAGGATACCGAGAAGAAATCATGCGTCGCCGCTTTCCAGCGCGACGAAAGAGCATCGGAGGAAAAATCTTGGGACAACAGCAGAACGAAACAACAAGAACGCGATCGCGAGGCAAGTAGCTGTGGAACTAGACCGAAGGACAATAAGGAAGCCTGTAGGAGTTTTATTGGCGAGTTTGCACTCGAAGTTGCTTCTCTTCCGGGAATACTTAATAGAAGCTCCGGGCTGGAAGCCGATGGAAAGTGGAGAACCCTGAGTGGAGTAGAGAACGCCGTTTCTCGGTCGGACGTCGAAGAGAGGCCGACGTCTCGGTTCCGAACTCGACTGTGCACACACACACACACACACACACACTCGACCCAAAGCTTCGTAGCCCCGAGGCTGGCCCGGCATTAGCCCGGTCGCTACTCCGCCACAATCGTTCCCTTTACAGCTACAACTTGAACGTAATCCTCGCCAACGAACCGGAGGACTTTGCGACATTGGCAGAGGAGAGAGGAGCACCGAACGTATGCAGCCAACTTTGGCCTGCGAATTTCTGGGCGGAATATAACCTTGCGCAATATGCTTGTATACATGTACGATGCAATGATGCAGTGTTCTGGGACTCTCGAACGGATAGTCGTGGAAACTATCGGGGAAACTCGCTGCTCCCGTTGTGTTGTAATCCGGATCTTGCGTATTATGTAACGTGGTCTGAATTGCACCTCTTCGAGTCGAAATTGCAACTAGGCTATTCATTTTCTTACGGATGCCATTGGACTTCCGGATTTCCAAGGAAGGTTCGGTATCAGGGGAGACAAGCACAATTTCAGTAAAGCTGGTAGCGAAGGAAAGTGCAACCAACATTGGTCTGCGAATTTTTGGGCGAAATGTAACCTTGTGCAATATTCATGTATACATGTACGATGCAATGATGCAGCGTTCTGGAATGCTCGAACGGATAGTCGTGGAAACTATCGGGGAAACTCGCTGCTTCCGTTGTGTTGTAATCAGGATCTTTGCGTATTATGTAGAATAGTCCAAATTGCATCACTCCGAGTCCAAATTGCAACCAGGCAAATCACTTTCTTACGGATGCCATTGGATTCCCCGATTTCCAAAGAAAGCTCAGTATCAGTGGAGAGAAACACAATTCCCCTAAAACTGGTGACGAAAGGACCAACAAAACGGCGAAGGAAAATGCAACCAACTTCGGTCTGCGAATTTCTGGACGGAATATAACCTTGCGCAATATGCATGTAAAAATGTACGATGCAATGATGCACAGTGTTCTAGAACACTCGAACGGATAGTCGTGGAAACTATCGGGGAAACTCGCTGCTCCAGTTGTGTTGTAATCCGGATCTTGCGTATTATGTAACGTGGTCTAAATTGCACCTCGTCGAGTGCAAATTGCAACTAGGCAATCCATTTTCTGACGGATGCTATTGGATTCCCGGATTTCCAAAGAAGATTCGGTATGAGTGGAGACAAACGAAATTTCACTAAAGCTGGCAACGAAAGGACCAACAAAACAGCGAAGGAAAATACAACCAACTTTTGTCTGCGAATTTCTGGGCGGAATATAACCTTGCGCAATATGCATGTAAAGACGTACGATGCAATGATGCACAGTGTTCTAGGACACTCGAACAGATAGTCGAGGAAACTATCGGGGAAACTCGCTGCTCCAGTTGTGTGGTAATTCGGATCTTGCGTATTATGTAACATAGTCAACATTGCATCTCTTCGAGTTCAAATTGCAACTAGGCAATTCACTTTCTTACGGATGCCATTGGATTCCCGGAATTCCAAAGAAGGCTCGGTATCAGTGGGGGACAAACACCATTCCACTAAAGCTGGTTACGAAAGGGGCAATAAAACAGCGGAAGAAGAAGCGACCAACTTTGGTCTGCGAATTTCTGGACGGAATATAACCTGGCGCAATATGCATGTTCACATATCGTACACATGTATATATATATATGTGTTCTGGGAAACTTGACCAGATAGTCTCGGAAGCTATCGCGGAAACTCATTGCTCCTATTGTGTCATAATCCGGATCTTGCCTATTATGTAACATAATTCAAATTGCAACTCTTCGAGTCCAAATTGCAACAAATCGAGTCCACATTGCAACACTTCGAGTCCAAATTGCAACTCCTCGAGTCCAAATTGAAATTCTTCGAGCCCAAATTGCAACTCTTCGAGTCCAAATTCCAACTCTTCGAGTCTAAATTGCAACTCTTCGAGTCCAAATTGCAACTCTTCGAATCCAAATTGCAATTGTTCGAGCCCAAATTGCAACTCCTCGAGTCCAAATTGCCAACCCTTCTAATCCAAATTGCAACTCTTCGAGTCCAGATTGTAACTGGTCAATTCATATTCTTACGGATGCCGTCGGATCGATGGTTGATTCCCACTTCCCCAAAGAACACTCGGCATCAGCGGAGACAAACATAATTCCACTAAAGCTGACGACGAAAAGCCGAACGGTAGGGCGGAGCAAAAAAAAACCCTTCGTATTTCCCATCAAAGCGCCTTCTGTTGTCTGAGCCGGGAGATTGATCGTTTCGAGTTTCTGTTCGGGGGCGGAGCTGACTCGGTATGGGTAGCTACGTGTAACTCATGAAACCTACCCAGAACCACTTTTTTGCGATCGCTTACCATCGACATTTCGCGAGGGCTGAAATTTGCTTCCCTCAGTTTCTTCCCCTGCCTATCGCTACTTTTTTTTTTGTGTCATCTCTCGCGACCGTCGCAAATAAAGCGCGCCGCCCTTCGAGCCCTTCGTCGCTCAACGATACAGCACTATGTGCTGAGTAAGATGAATCTCGTCGGATACGCGGTTGGGCGAAGGATGACGAGGGAGGAAAATCGCCGAGGCGTTTCCAGCGTTCCTCGTCGACGATGGGATGAAAGCCGGAAGATCCGAGGTCGGACAATTACGATTAGGTGCGATTGTCCGCAGACAGTTTCCTCGGGGAAAACGGTAACATCGCGTGTAGGCGAGACCGGGGCAAAACGGACCAGCTGAGAAATAAAGATATATAAATCGATTCTGACTTAATAATAAATAAAAAATGTAATCGTAATCAATTACTTTAATAATAAATAAAAAATGTAATTTTTCTCAAATACGCGGAATAATTATTCCGCGTATTTGAGAAAAATTGCCGTTTGGGGCAAAATGGACAGTTTCCTCGGGGAAAACGGTAGCATCGCGTGTAGGCGAGACCGGGGCAAAACGGACCAGCTGAGAAATAAAGATATATAACTCGATTCTGCCTTAATAAAAAATAAATAAAAATGTGATCGTAATAATTATTCCGCGTATTTGAGGAAAATTTCCGTGTGGGGCAAAATGGAATACCTCTCAATCTCACGATCTCCACCGTGATGATGAACGTTAGTTCAATCGGCCTCGGTTTTTCAATGAATTTTTCTTAAAATTTATGAATTTTCCATTTTGCCCCGATTTGCCTTCCGGTTCTTCCTCTCTATTCAGCGATGAACCGAGTCGATATCTTTCTTCCGATATTCTTTCCTTACGCAACCGTTTCTTCGTTTTGAAGTTCAATCTATTCTCCGATTGCCTCGACCACATCGCAGTTTTTTATTTATTTTCAATGGGAAAAAAGTGCGCTTCTACGAGTTCTTATATCCGCTAAATTATGTTTACGCCTACTACTACGAGTTGTCACTTTATTCGTCCCTATTGAGTCGGTAGCACGTGCCACGTGGGTAAAACAAGGGAATAACATTCATAAAAAATTTAAAAAAAGGAAAGCTAAGCTGCTAAGTTAAAATCGCGACGTGGCTCGATTTGTGTCGTGAGACTTTACAGGTAGGGTCGCACCTGGTTTCTTTTCCGTACGACGGTGCGTCCAGTCGTATAACCTCTCGAGCCACTCCGACCACCGGGTAATTTCATCGGTACGGGCACCGGGAAAAGAGTCAATTTAATATCGACTAATATTTTTTCCGGATATGACGAAATAAATATTCATTTGTCGTTAACAATTTTTATTTGATCCATATAAAATTTAATCGATCCATAAAAGTTTCGTAAACTGTTTGGTCATTATAAAAAATTATTTGCGTGGCGCAACAAAAATTTGTTAAAGTTAAAGCGAATAGTTATTTCGCAATATCCAACAAAAAAAAATTACTCAACCGAGAAAAGAGTAAATGTAATATCGACAAATATTTTTTCCGGATATGACGAAATAAATATTCATTGGTCGTTAACAATTTTTATTTGAGCCATATAAAATTTAATCGATCCATAAAAGATTCGTAAACTGTTTGGCCAGTAAAAAATGATTTGTCTGGCGCAACAAAAATTTGTTAACGTTAAATGAATGTTTATTTCGCTATATCCAACAAAAAGGTCACTCAACTGAGAAATAAGTCACTTTAATGTTAACACACATTTTGCCGGACATGGCGAAATAAATATTCATTTATAGTTAACAATGTTTTCACTCGAACCAAATAAAATTGAATTGACCCAAACAAGCTTTTTAAACCATCTGGTAAAAAAAAAATCTATTTGGCTTAACTAAAATTGGTTAGCGATACATGAATATTTGTTTCGCCATATCCAACAATAAGATTACTCAACTGAGAAAAGAGTCAATTTAATGTCAACAAATATTTTGCCGCACGCGGCGAAATAAATATTGATTTGTCGTTAACAATTTCTTTGTTGAGCCAAATAAAATTGAATTCACCGAAAAAATGTTGCTGACCATTAGGTAAAAAATAAATAAATACATATTTACTTGACTCAACTAAAATTTGTTAACGTTAAATGAATATTTAGGTCGCTATATTTAACAAAAAAAAAAATATTTGTCAACGTTAAATAAACTCGTTTCTCAGTGTGTTATATTGTAAGTCTTCGAGCTTCGGGTTGAACCTTATGGTCACGTAAACTCGCGGAGACGACCCTCGAGCTGACCCTGTTTCGCCGACGAGGTGAAGTTTTTTAACGAGTGCAGGGAAGCCGAGGTAGGGAAGACAGGCCGAGACACCGCGTCGATTCTGGCAGCGAGACGCTTTATCGCCCACGGCTCCGAAGCCGGAAGCACACTTCGGTTCGTACTTCGCGCATATCAACGTATCTCGGCCTGCTTCCTATTCCTCCGCCGTTCTTTCTTGTCTCGCGAGCGACCCTTCGCCTCCCGACGGAAATGAAAAAGCGATTGGCGGTTGACGGATGCGCCCGGACCGCCCGCAGCATCCCAAGTTGACGAAGGCCAAAAGTGAGCCAAAAGACGCTCCGCGAGATCTTAAATAGCTCCCCATTTTCCGTCCACGAAGACTTCGGAGACACGGGCGAGCAAACGAAGAAGTTTATCCTCAAATTCCATTAAGCATGACCTAATTTTTTTTATTACATTTTTTTAAATAAATAAAATAAATAGTGGCTGAAGAACTTAGGTCGATGGCCAATTGGCAATACTTTTATATATTTATGACAGCTTACACTAACACTGTAAAAAATGTTGTTCGTAAATTAATTAACGGTATTGGAAGCTTATTTACATAAACTGTTTTCGAAATTTCAATGACATTTGCATTGTAATTTTACAGTAAAATTTGTATTTTTAATGAAAGTCTTTTTAAATTTCTGGCGATAAATTTGTAATTTCAACATCAAGTATTTTTATTTTACACAAAAAGTACAGTGATGTTCAATTAATGTAGGTAATGTAAGCAAATTTTAAGTTCTGGTACATTAAATTTACAATTTATTTTTACAGTGTACGTAATGCTATGTACCAAAAATTGTTCGATCTGGAATATTGCCATTAAATCCACTACTGCTACTAAAATGAATTAAATAAATTAAATAAATTAACATATTTTCACTCGAGGATAATTGGTACATGACCTACTGCGTGAAACTTCTTCGATAGCTCGCGTGTCATTGGATAATTAGCGGTAAATAAAGATACAAAAAAAGCACAATATTGCACGATCGGGCACAAGTTGGCTAAACATTGACTCATCGATCCTTAACTAAGGCGCGACGATTTTTATTTTATTTTATCGATTTGATCGATAAAATTTGACTTTTTGGTGCAAAAGACGAATGTTTCGACGATGCAGTGATTAAGTGAATGTTCGACGATGCAGTGATTAAGGATCGAAGGAACGAACAGTCTCACCATTAGCAGAGTAGAATTCGTCTTCAGGCTCAGCCCGAGCTGTGACACGGCATGCTGGCCCTGGAATATTAAATTCGGTGCTTAATAGCAACGAGATCTCGACAGCGTTACTATAACAAACCCGTGCCATTGGTGCGCCGATAGTGCAGGTGTTTTAAAAATGGTCCCTAAAATCCGTTTGTCGACTTAAAATGGTCGATGGACGCGGAAAAAAGGGGAAGATGGTGGAAATATCGGGAGCGAAGTAACGAACGAAAGAGACTTTTGGACCGAGTAAACGAGATGACCTGCAAAGCTACTACCCCAACTTTGTAGTTGAAAGCTCGTCGTCTGCTATAGATGAAACTTTCAAACCACTTAGCGGTAAGCCGATTTTACGAAAAAATTCTAATCAGTGTTGCCGAAAATTGTAAAAAAACAAATTTGTTTTGTTTTTTTTTCAAAATAGTAAGATCCGCAGTTGTCAAAAATAGTAGGTTAAGTTTTTGGGACTTTTTCATTGCTTATTACTCCTAACTCGCATTTATACCCATTTATCCCTTATGTTGTTCCCGATGTCTGCAATGAGAGAGCTAAAACGACAATGACGGGTTTTCAGATCTCGATAAGATTTCGTAACTCATAAACGTTTTTTTACACTTTTTTATTTATTTTTCTACGGAGGTGAACGTCGAACGCTATTATTTCAAAGCCATAATTTCCCGTTCGGTCTCTTATTAAAGAATCTAAACGTGCCTCGATAAAGCACGCATGGGCTCGAGCGGAACGACCGTTTTACGTGTTCGTTCGTTTTGTTACGTATCTCCCCTGTCCGTAAATGCCTCGCACGTATGTGACTCTTGATTCGAGCAACGACGTATCGCTTAACGCTCATCAGGTCGCAGGGTGACTAACGCACGTTCCGTGATCCATCAACGGGGTGCGTGTTTAAATATAAAAGCTCGCTGCCCATCACGGGGTCACGCGAGGGTTCGGATCTCCGCTTTTTTTATTTTTGCACTTTCTATCTTTTACGCGAGAGACGTATTAATAGCGAAATATATATTACCGGAAAGTCGTCTCATTCGCCGGAAGCTCCCCTTTTACCCCTTGATCTCGATACGTAAAATGGTTTTGCGAAGATCTTTTTAACCTCAGATCTGAGGGACAATTTTTTTTACCTTCAAACACATGACTGGGGGATTGAATATCCACTTTATTTTTCTTTTTTTAATCGTGAAATCCGTCCTGCACAGATAAAGGACCTCAATATGATATGAATTTGTTCATTTTTCAGTAAGGAAGAGAATGGTATGTGATAAATTTGATTTCATTGACGTTCAGGCCGCGTAAAATCAATTTTTCAACCGAAAAATTAAGAAAATTTGCGAAAACTTAATTTTTTGATGATTCGTCTGGGATGAAAATTCTCCCCTATCATGAGTAAGAACCAAGGAAGACAGTACGATAGTGGTCTATGATAAATTTGATTTCGTCGACGTTTAGTCCACGTAAAATGTATTTTACGAATGAAAAACGAAGAAAATTTGCAAAAACTCCACGTCTTGATGATTTCTCTGGGATGGAAATTCTCCCGTCACAAGTAAGAACTAAGGAAGACAGTACGTTAGTGGTGTATGATAAATTTGATTTCATCGAGGTTTAGTCCACGTAAAATCTATTTTACGACCGAAAAATGAAGAAAACTTGCAAAAACTTCATTTTTTAATGGTTTCTCTGGGATGAAAATTCTCCTTAGTCATAAGTAAGAACTAAGGAAGACAGTACGATAGTGGTACACGAAAAATGCACCTTAAATCCGAAATACCGAAATATTACCGCCTGAATAGAGGTTAATCTGCCGGAAGTCCTAATCATACATAATCGAAATTAGAGAAAATTTGGTACGCAAAATCAGGCATTACGAGGTGGAAGCCGTATCCTCCGTACTCTCGAAGTTGCCAGAGTGAAGACCACAGAGATTGGAGCTAGATGGAAAGGGCTAAACGTGTTTTCAGAGCCGTCGTCGTGTTGCTCGGTTAATCCGATTTGGCAAGTACTCTCGGCCCGTTTCGTCCCTCAGTCGGATGAGGGACAGCCCGGCAGTGTCAGTTCTCAAGCGAGAAATCAGACACATCCCAGATCGCATTAACAGCTTCGAGGCTAATGGGTGAGCGCGAACGGCAGTAAACTTATTTCCATCGCCTCGTTTCACCTCCGAATCCATGATTAGTGGACATTTTCGTTTCTGTCACGTTTCAATGTTACAAATATCTTTCAAATCCACCAATTCTGTAAATTCAAACTTTTGATTTCCAAAAATGCACCAGTACTATTTTCTGATCTCAGCGATCCGCTTCACTTCGCAAAATACGCAATACATCCGAACCCATTAATGTTTCAAAGTCACAATATCTTCCAAATCCACCAGTTCTGTAGATTTAAACTTTTGATCTCCAAAAAATGCACCAGTATTGTTTTCTGATCACAGCGATCTGTTTCACTGCGCAAAATACGCAATTCATCCAAACCCATCAATATTCCTTACTCTTAAGTTTCTCTGTTTTCTCCGCGACCATTGATACTTCGGACAAAGGCAAATTGGGTTTTCACACATACACGTAGCCTACGAAAATCCCAATCTGCTTTTGCCCGAAACATCGACGGTCGCGGAGAAAACCAGCAAACCGATTTTATTACCGACTGACTCTGCACATGGTCATAAAACTCAACTCACGCAACTCACTCACTCAACTCAAGTAAACTCAGCGATCTCGCCCTCTTCAACACGAGCAGGTGTGTCTTTTACCATAGAATTTAATAAACCACACTTCTTCCGGGTCAAATACATCATCCAAAATGCTACGAACTCGACGTCAAATCAACCGCTTTCAGCGAGTTATTAGTTTTTCCCCCGCTTTCCGTACATCTTGCCCATCGCGTGACCCAAAGCAAAGAAGCGTTTTAGTGGCGGTGCACGGAAAATCAGTCTCTCTGATTTCGGACACGCGATGGACGATGGCATGCAACTCCGCTTGGTGTACGAGTTCTCAGTTTCTACCGGGATTTTTCCCAATATCGTTTTTTGTAGGCAACCTTGCCGAGCTAACAGGCCAGTCGGAATAGGATCGCGGTGCTCGAGTCTCGTTCGAATGGCGAAACTAACAAGCTAGGCGAGCCAGAAGCAGGAAAGGTGCTCGAGTCTCACGGAGAGTAGCCGAGCTACCGGTCGATGACGCCGCGCCACTTATTCAGTCACTTCGGAATTCTAAGTGACTCGCATCCCACCGAGTTGGCGGGTATTAGGCTACGGTGATGTACACGGGGGAGCCGGGTGGGGGATGGCTGGGAAGGTTTGCACGGTAGAGGTTGAATATTCGGAGCCAAGAGGGCGAAAGGTAATAGGGTCTGGGGGAAACCCGCCGCCATGCACTCCGGGCACGGATACCCCCGAGAGAGAAACTTGGATGGAAACTCCACGACCATACCGCGCGCGGAGAACCGGAAGATGGCGGAGCGCCAAGATGCACCTCGACGACGGTAAAAAACTTTTCTTAACAATATTTATGAATAATAATTCTGGAAAATTCTGGAAAATAAGTGAAATTAAATTAATACATTATGGAAAATAAAATTCTAACAAGTCCTAAAAAATAAAATTCTAACAATTCCTAAAAAATGAATTTCTAACAAGTTCTAAAAAATAAAATTCTAACAAGTCGTAAAAGATAAAATACTGTCAAGTTCTAGAAAATAAAATTTTAACAAGTCATAAAAAATAAAATTCTAACAAGTCGTAAAAGATAAAATTCTGTCAAGTTCTAAAAAATAAAATTCTAACAAGTCATAAAAAATAAAATTCTAACAAGTTCTAAAAAATAAAATTCTAACAAGTCGTAAAAGATAAAATTCTGTCAAGTTCTAAAAAATAAAATTCTAACAAGTCATAAAAAATAAAATTCTAACAAGTTCTAAAAAATGAATTTCTAACAAGTACTAGAAAATAAAAAATCGTATAATTTCTCAACGACGAAAAAATTTGACACAATAATGATACAAAAAAATGGCGAATCCGGAAGCACTTGCTGGCGTACGTGCAATCGACGGAAGAGCGACGCTGGAGGCGGGAAAGCCGGTCGGGCAGGGACGACGTCGTCGGGAGGTGAATCGATAGCGAAATATGCAGAGTCTAAGATGGAGCTCGCCAAAACAATTCCTCTTGCAGAGAATACCGTGCGCTATGTGTATACATCGGGAGGGGGGGTGAAAAGCGAGACAGAGCAGAGAAGAATGAACCACCCGCCGCCTTGGGGACGTTGCTGAAGACCCCATCTCCTGGTCTTTTGCTTTTTTTATTTCCTCGGCTTCTCCCTTTTTTCCTATCAACGTCTTCCCGTCTGCTTTTACTCGGTACACTTTAGTGCTCAACAATAGTAGCCTGCTGTATGCTTCTGGCGCAGAGAGCGCAGGGCGGTTGGGGAGGAAAAAAAGGACGAAGAAAACCTCTGGCGCTTTTCCTTTCTTCCGGGTGTCCATCGTTCCTCACTTGTACTTTCTTCCACACTTCCGCTGTTTTTTGTCACACCCCGTTTCTGGCTCGCTTATGCACCGGAGTTCGACATATCCTACCCGTGTCGCTTGCTTGTTAACACCGAAGTCCAGCCATAAATTATATTTTCATTTTTTAAATGAAAAAAAATGAACGGAATGTTTCCCGTAAAAATAAGTCACAGGGCCGGTTGACTGGCCGACGTTGGCCGACGCTGGGCCAATGCTGGCCCAGTGTGTCGCTCCTGATAGAGGCAATATTATCATTTTATTGAATTTAGTAATATTTAACTTAACTTACTAATATGAGTAATTTATTAATTTATTAATTTACTAATTTATTAATTTATTCATTCATTAATATGTGTAGAATCCTGGTGCTTTTTGCTCGATAATTTTTTGTCCGGCAAAAAATTATTTTCGAACGCCTCCGGCGAT
Source organism: Exephanes ischioxanthus (assembly GCA_958510785.1). NCBI lineage: Eukaryota > Metazoa > Arthropoda > Insecta > Hymenoptera > Ichneumonidae > Exephanes > Exephanes ischioxanthus. Next base: position 18,368,742 of record OY294018.1, on the reverse strand, counting down.
ACCGCGAAATGAGCAACGTAACGGACACCGCTTTTCATAACCGACAAACCAGCTCGCCGTATAAACAAACAGGGAATCATCGTGTAACAGTAAATCGTCAAACTCGCCCGGGATTTAGGCATCAATTAGCATAGAGGGTTGCCACAGTCGGGTGCAATATTTCACAACGGAGTCGGTCGAAACTATGAATTTATCTCCGGTTTCCGGCCAATTAGCGATATCGAATCATGCGCGCCATTCAGACCGGCGTCCTTTAAATCGATACGATAATTGGCTTGATGGAGCGACTCCGGGAGAGTGCGCTTCCAAATTGACGCCACGGCCTCGAAACACTCAAAAATTTTCCCCTTTTTTTCATTTTTTTTTTTTTTTTTTTTTTTTCGAACAAACAAGTGCTTGACGAGCCAACAATGAATATGCAGAAGCCTGTGCTGGAGGCAAAATTGAGGGAACCGCGAAGAACTGAATTTCAAGTGGCGCGATGTTTGAAATTTAATATTCATGTACAATTAACTTCATATTTCCCCAAGACGATGTGAATCCTTGTGCTCTTTGCTCTGAGCCAACGGTCGTTTGACTTCTCGCAAAGGGGGAAGGAGGGGGGGGGGGGGGGGGGTGTAACGCACACGTAACTGTTTCCACGTGAGTCTATTGAATGCGCGGGATAAGGCCGACTTTAGAAAGCTTCGTCGAGAGCCCTGTCCCGCTTTTCCCTCGTCCACGCTCGTTCTCTCTCTCTCGCCGAGCCGTCACAACTCGGCTGTAAGGTATGCAAATATCGTACGTACGAGGGTGGCGCGGGTTCTCCAAGTCACCACCCGTTGTTTCACCGAAGCACTGCAATTTCCTCTCGGCGTTCCGCGGCCCCGAGGCACGTTTGCCCATCGCGATGGAAGGAAATCCAATCGTGTGTTCCGAGTCGCGATTCGAAACTACCGATTCGCGATTCTTCATCGGCCTCGAAGAATCGTTCGACTGTGAAATTGGCGAGGGCATCGGGAACGGGCCGGGATGAATCGTGCGAGGAAAGGTGAAGTCGGAAGTCCCCTTGCGCGCTTGTCATCATTATCGGGTCGAAGCATGAAAGATGCACCTGGGTCAAATTTGTCGACCCAAGTTTGAACTTTACTTTCTGGTTCGGGTAGGGGGTTAATTTCGAAGGTTATTTTCTGGTGTTAGTTTTCCTGCTCGAGTTCGAAGGTTACTTTCTGGCGTAAGTTTTCCTGCTCGAGTTCGAAGGTTACTTTCTGGCGTAAGTTTTCCTGCTCGAGTTCGAAGGTTACTTTCTGGCGTAAGTTTTCCTGCTCGAGTTCGAAGGTTACTTTCTGGCGTAAGTTTTCCTGCTCGAGTTCGAAGGTTACTTTCTGGCGTAAGTTTTCCTGCTCGAGTTCGAAGCTCACTTTCTGCTCCAAGTTTCAATTGAACTTCGGAGGTTATTTTCTGGTCACCAATTTAAGTTCGAATGTTATTTTGTGGTATAAGTTCCAACTTAAATTCGAACTTAATTTTGTGGTTTATTATAGTCCAACTTGTGTTCAAACTTCATTTTCTGATTCAAGTTAGGGCTTAAGTTCGAAGGTTATTTTATCGTACAAGCTCCAACTTAGGTTCGAACTTTATTTTCTAGTATACGCTCCAACTGTATTTTCTGGCCCAACCTCCGACTTGTGTTCGAACTTCGTTACCTCGTTCAAGTTTTAACTCAACAATGAACTCGATTTCAATCACCGGACTACAAATTTCGATTCATCCGGTGTCTCGTCCAATTTTTCACCGACAGTAGAACAAAGAGAGGCTTTCGGATCTCTCTAGTTTCCGTCCCGGTGTAGCTTTCCCGGGTGTTCGATTGGGTAGGCGATGCGCGGATGAGTCGAACCGAGCATGGCTGTCGAACTCGCGGCTGGAATGGCACGCAGGCGGGATCCGCTGTTCCGGCTCGTCAGCGGGCTATCCCGAGGGCTCGTCCAGTTTCCACAGGACGTAGCACGAACGGGACGAAAGAGGCGAGACCGAGCATCGTTCGACCTGATCGCCGTGCACGATCGCACCCGCATCGTGCGCTCCTCTCAGCTCGTCTTCCACGCCGATTGATTCTCATCGTGATACACCACTTCGTACCGGCACGAAATTGCTGAGTAAACTCCCGGCGAACTCTCGACAAGGTAACGTTCGTTAATCCTCAACATTCCCCGACTGCGGATTTGGATCTTCGCTCTCCCACGTCCATTCTCTCATCTTCGACGTCTTGAGCCCTCGTGCGGAGCCGCTCTCGGGGGAGCCCGAGAAATTCCTATTGTTAGCGTTATTGCGGTTCCGACGGACTGTGGACTTTCCTATGATCGACGGCCCGAACAATCCTATGATCGTTGCACCGAATTTCAATGGAAGTTTGCAATATCGCCTCGGGACACGGTACTCTCTTGGGAGGTCACGCGAAATTTGAAACTGGAAGATCAGATACACACTTGTTTTTTTCGGAATTTCAATATTTTTCCCAAGTGCGCGGAGAAAAAGTATAGTGTTTCCTGCTATAACGAATAGGTCCCAGGAGGGGCGTCTATGTAGACAGTTTCTGATAGTATATTGTTATGTTTTTTTCCACTTCTGACACCAATGTTACATTTTCTCACTTCTGATACCAATGTTATGTTTTCCCACTTCTGATACCAATGTGCCATTTTCCCACTGCTGACACCAATTCGACGTTTTCCCACTTCTGACACCAATGTTACGTTTTCCCACTTCTGACACCAATTTTACGTTTTCCCACTTCGGACACCAATGTTACGTTTTCCCACTTCTGACACCTATTTTACGTTTTCCCACTTCTGACACCAATGTTACATTTTTCCACTTCTGACAGCAATGTTAGGTTTTCCCACTTCTGACACCAGTGTTACGTTGACCCACTGCTGATACCAATTTTACGTTTTCGAGGAATAAATAGGCAATGTATTTGGGTTTGGGGTGGATATTATGAGTACAATCTCAGCTAAAGATCTCGAGCACGAACTGCCAAACGTCTGTTCTCTCTTAAAGTCTGATCATGACTTTTGTCATAGGGAATATCGATAATCTGTCCGTATTTCATTTGTCATACCGAGCTATTCCGGTCATCTATGTAATATCGTGACTCTCGGTTAGATACGGACTTTTTTGAAAAATGAAACTTCTTTAGGCGCCTTTTAGCAAAATCGGTGGTAGTGGAAAAGCGGCTGATGAAATTTTCCTATTGTACGCGGCTGCTTGGTAAAGGTGTCCGGAAAAGAGTATGGGATTGATTACACGAACATTTTCGAGTCTGTACTGACCTGAACTGAACACAACCCATATTCGGATTATACTCCACCCAAGATTCTTTCCCATACTATTGCCCACATTCCACCCATACCCAATTCAATACACATTTCCCATACGACTTTTTTCCACGCAGGTCACGCACAGAACATTAGGAAAATTAGAAAAATCATAACGCTGATAGAGTAGAATCAGCTGATGTGTCATGCGTCATGCGTCGTACCCAGAAAATTAGAGAAATTATGACACCGCCGGTAGAGTCGGTAGAGAACCGGACATAAATCGATGAAGCCCTTTAACAAATATCTGTTCAAATTCACCCGTGCTGAAGAGCGAGACATATAGACACTTCCGCAGTGTGTGCTCGATACACACCCTCTTTTTTTTTACTTCAATTTGTGCTCAAGTGGCGCTCGGGGGAAGTCGAGAAAAGGCTAAGGTCAGCGTTATTGCGGTTTCGCCGGACTGTGAACTTTCCTGTGATCGCCGGCCCGAACAATCCTGTTGTGGTCGCGCCGAATTTCACTGGAAGTTTGCAATATCGCCTCGGGATTCGGTACTCTTGGCAGGTCACCGGAAATTTGAAACTGGAAGATGATTCGTGCTTTCTTTTTTTTTTTTTAAGAACTTTACTCATTTTTTCAGAAGAGTTCGAGAAATTCCTATCGTGAGCGTTATTGCGCTTTTGCCGAACTCTCGGCCTATCGAAACTGGAAGTCAGATACTTACTTCAATTTCCTTTTATTTGTAACATTATTTTTTATTGTCGCATTGACGGGACAAAAATTCGAAAACATATCTGATATTTTATGAATCGGTAAGCGATTCGACATCGATTAATGGATGGATCGATAGATCTTTTAAAAAAATTATTAATATCAAAACTCGAATTATTTCGGAGTAACGGATTCAGCGAAAGTGCACTTGCGATTATTTGACGAGGCACGAAGTCGTTTCCAGGGTTTAATCGTAATTGGATATTCCATGGTGGTTTCGCCTCTACATCGATAGCTGGCTATCTTCGATAGCCGGGGGAGAACCGACGCAAACTTTTCGATAAAATCAAATAATTTTGTAGACCGTTCAGGGATGAACGAACGCTAAGCGAAATGTATTATGTTGATGTACGGATAATATACATGGTTATGGTGCGCAAGTGCTGCCGCCGGGGAAGTTCGCAGCGGCGAATATTCATTAATGCGAACGAGATTGGATATCGAGAGAGGACGCGAAACTGGGCGGGACGAGGGCGAATATTTTACGCATGAACTATCCGCGAACGCGATTTTCCGACGATCCTGCGGGTCCATTACCGACACTCTGCTATAATGTTTTTTCGCACGGAAATTCACGTATTTATTCCTCATGACATCTATCACTGAAATTAAAAATAAAAGAAACTAAAAAAAGAAATCCAACCAAAAAGGAAAAAAATAGAGTTAAAAAAAAATGAATTTCGCAATTAAAAACAATATTATTCTAATGGAATAAATTGTTTCCAGACGATGAATCCTTCGATCGTGCAATTTTCCGACGATCCTGCGGGTCCATTATCGACACTCTGCGATAATATTTTTTCGCACGGAAATTCAGGTATTTATTCCTTATAACATCTATTGCTAAAATAAAACATAAAATAAACTAAAAAAGAAATTCAACAAAAATGGAAAAAAGAAATTTGGTTAAAAAATTAATTTTGCAGTTTATAAGAAAAGTAATTCTAATGGAATAAATTGTTTCCAGACGATGAAATCCTTCGATCGTGCGATTTTCCGACGATCCTGCGGTGCTATTACGAACACTCTGCTATAATATTTTTTCGTACGGAAATTGACGTATTTATTCCTCACAACGCCTATCACTAAAATAAAAACAAATCATTAAAAAAAAAAGAAAAATTTAGTTAAATAAAAAAATTAATTTTGCAGTTAGAAAAAATATTATTCTGATGGAAAAATTGTTTCCGGACGATGAATCCTTCGACCGGCGACAGATGGAAGGTTGCTCAATTTAACGTGAGCAGACGGGCGATATTTTTGCGGGAAAAATTGTGCGCCGTTTGAAAAATAAGCGGACCGCTGGGTACACGCGAGGGGTTCATCGATTCGAAGAGAGCTAATCTATTCGTCCGTGCGCCCAATTGCGTCCCCGAGAGCGCGCAGCCTCCCCGAAGCCATGGAAGCCTCGTCAAAATAAGCTTCCCGCGCGATTATGCACTTCTCGCTACTCCTGCTGCGGTATAATATGCACGTTATACCGAACAGTTGACTATATCGAGTGTGTGTTTGTCCTCAAAAATTTTGTGCCATATTCCGCACGAGTGCTCGCGGATCCCCCGAGCGGATTTAACAGATTAGACGATTATCGGCGCTTACGTAAATTCCAATACCCGAGCCTTAGTCGCTCAGTTTAGAAAAAAAGGTCTCGGGGACTGTTTCCTCAAAGGGTATTCTTATTTTATTTTCGGAACAGAAGACTTTATTTTATTTTCGGAACAAAAGACTTTATTCTATTTTCGGAACAGAAAACTTTATTTTATTTTCGGAACAGAAGACTTTATTTTGTTTCCATTTTTAACCTAACGCATGTTTTTAGGTAAAAAATTTATTCAAAGCTACATTATTCACGCCTTTCTGCAGCGCCGCCAATCGTACTGCACCGGTATTCGCATTGAAACGATACACGGAGTAAAAGTAGGAATATGATCCACCCCGATTACCTCCCAAATCAATTGTATATATCTACCGTCCCATATTCGCCAGTTTTACTCTATACCGAGCTGGGCTGTTGCTCTGAGGCTCCACCCACCCAATTGCATAGCTCTGAGGTGTTGTTCTGAGGCTCGATCTCATGCATCCGGCACGAGTGCCAGCGCTACAGACACTTCCATGTACCCTGAAATATATCCTACATATACATATACATATACATATACATATACATATACATATACATATACATATACATATACATATACATATACATATACATATACATATACATATACATATACATATACATATACATATACATATACATATACATATACATATACATATACATATACATATATATATACATATACATATACATATACATATACATATACATATACATATACATATACATATACATATACATATACATATACATATACATATACATATACATATACATATACATATACATATACATATACATATACATATACATATACATATACATATACATATACATATACATATACATATACATATACATATACATATACATATACATATACAAGGTGTTTGATGATAACGGTACATAGAATAGATCACGTTCGCTTCCGCACTGGTGTTGCGCGAAGCCCGGGTTATCGGGCTCTCCGCATCACCATCCACTCGATCCACACGTGTCCGGCGCCTACGTGTGTTGCCTCGCCCAGATGCCAGGCCGATAACCGAAAACTGTCGGCGAGCCGATAACTCCGGTAAGCACGAGACTCGGGCAGTTCGGAGCCGGGAGCACAACTACTCATCACTCTCGATTTACAAAACCGTGAACCGAGGAAAATAGTCCAGGGGGTCGAAACTCGCCCGGAACTTGAACGGGCCTCGGTGCCGAAAGCGCGGTGGAGAACAGACGTTATTTGCTTACCACGCGATCCTCCTCACCTCCTTCTTACAGTATCTACACCATTTTATATATATATATATATATATATATAGCGCCACAATGGAGCGTAAAGTTTTCGCCCCTGACCACTTTACCACATCGCTCAAACTTTGACACGCAATTTGGGGAAAACCGACGATGATCGAAGTACAACGGAGTTTACTTGTTAGCCAAGAGGGGGGGAGGGGGGCGATAAAACAAACGAGATAATGGCTCCCGGATGGATCTCGCGGAGTTGGAATTCCGAGGTAATTTTCTGAGGCGCTATAACTAGATCGATTTATATCGATTTGTAAATTAAAAACAAAAAACAATTCTTACGGGACTTGAACATTTTTTTTTTTTTTCGTTGTTCGGTGTTGGTTTGTACGTCGTATAAACTTTATCGCCTTTTGTTTTTATTTTTATCGCTGTTGTTGTTTTTATCGAGCGACTATAACACGGCACTTGGAAAAGTGCCGGGAGAAACCGAAACCGTGTCTACCGTGGAAAAAGCTTGTGTGTGCTTTGGTGAGACACAGAGTGCGTTGGGTACTCACCTTTTCCTCTATTTTCGCAGCGGCGTTGTCGACGAAGTCGCCAACCGCCTTTCCTACGGATCCACCCGCTTGCTCCTTTCTCGACATGTGGCCGCGGAAAGAGGCTTGAATCTTGGTCGCGGCGCTGCAGAGCTCTGCGAATAGATAATCGTGATGATAAGAGCTTGCATGGGTTAATCGCGACAGGAGGAATGTAGGCTGAGAGGGTGGATGATGAAAAAATTCAAGAAAGATGACCCGAAATCTATATAAAAAGAATTGTTACAAGTAAAATATTCATAGCATAAAATAATATTAAGAATTAAAATATTCAGAATTAAAATATTAGAATTAGAAAATTCTTGGGATTAGAAATTTCTTGGAATTAGAAAATTCTTGGAGTTCGAAAATTCTTGGAATTCGAAAATCCTTGGGATTAGAAAATTTATGGGATTAGAAAATTCTTGGAATTAGAAAATTCTTGGGATTAGAAAATTTATGGGATTAGAAAATTCTTGGAATTAGAAAATTCTTGGGATTAGAAAATTTATGGGATTAGAAAATTCTTGAAATTAGAAAATTCTTGGGATTAGAAAATGTATGGGATTAGGAAATTCTTGGAATTAGAAAATTCTTGGAATTAAAGCAACATCGGTTTTTCTCCGCGTAAGGAGAGTGTGTCCGGCTGCGTTCTATACGAGTCCTGGACCGGCCGCGTACCAGTGGCTCGCTCGTTAGTAAATTTTTATCTCGCCCGAAGAGTAATACCACCCGGAAGAAGCGAGAGAGCTTTTTATCGCCAACACCCCCGTGCCAATATCGGAGCGCCGAGTTGTGTTCCCCCGTTTAGAGGAGGAAAAATAGCCCGAGCGAAGAGAAACGAGCTACATCGCGAGATACGGAAGCGCGATCAAATCAACGGAGCGTGCTTTTGTCCGAGCCATAAACCGCGAAATGGCTTCCCGACGCGCAAAGTGCCAGCGGCGAGATAAAGATTAAGCAGAAAAACTAAAACCAAACAAAAAACACACCGTGCATCCGCAAGCTTGGACGCAAAATGCGTCGATGGTTGCCAAAGAATGACTACCCCAAAAACGAACTTTCTCCAAAAAATAAACAAAAAACGGAACTGACAACAATTTGAAATAAAAAAAGGTTCAAAGCTCATAAAAGTGTCCCAACCCTGCCAGAACGGCTCGAAATCGATACGTAATTACCAACTATCGACGGAGTTGGAAACGCATTAACGGATCGTTGCTTCGGAGCTGAAAACCTTATTTTTTGCTTTCTCATAGAGAAAGCTATGTTTTCGGTAAAAAAAAAAAATCGATATTTGAATGTCAGAGTATGTTCCTTTATTAATGTTCGTCATGTTCCTTTATTCGCGAAGCTTCCCGAATAGAAGAAGCTTCCCGAATAAAGGAACATTATGAGAAAGTCGTATGAAAATTTAAATTTGCAACTTAAATAAGAAAGTCATATGAAAATTTAAATTTGCAAATTTTCCTCTATCCATCCGCTCGCGCCGAGTATCGTCCTATCCGAGCCTTTTTCTCCCGTTTGGTCTCTCGGATGCTATTTTTTTTCTATTTTTTATTTTTTCTTTCGTTAAATGCTCATCCGACGTCTCGTTCCCTTCGTCGTCGCGGCGTCCCTCGCGATCGCAGCCTGTTCGAGACGCAAGTGAAAATAATGCTCCGGGCTGCAGCTGCGGCGTGCAACATTCCGGAAAATAATACATAACGCGTATGTATCATATGCGTATATATAGTATATGTTGTGCCGTCAAATTATTGGATTCTGGTGTTATGCACGTGCGCACATTATACGTCCGTGTATCTATGTAAGCGTGATGTACGGCCGTATTTGTACCCACACGGAACAGCGCACTGCAATATCAACGTAGCCTGGAGAATTGCGGTATTCCCTCGTGCAGTATTGCCAGTATTTCTCGGCGCGTCTGTAATCTGCACGTGTGTGTCTGCGTTCTGGCACGTGTAACACACATCCAGAACTAACGTACGAAATGCATGAACATTTTGACCGAGGTGTAAAAGTAATCAACGTGGAAAGCGTAAATATTGATATTGCGCACTTTACGCTATTCGTGCTCTAGTGTTTTGCCGTTGTTTTTGTTTTTTGTTTTATGCTCGACACGACGGTGGAACGAGACATTTTTTTTTTCATTTTAATTCATATCTGTTTCGGTAGAGCGCGACGTGTCTTTTCAACGCCTCGATTATTTTTTTATTATTACTATCGTTGTAGTAATAATAAAGTAATAATGCGTTGTAGTAATAATGAAGTTGTAGTTTCAACTCTTTTTAATTGTATTTTTGAGTTAAGGGTTAAAAAAAACCATGTGCAAAGGACATGGCACCTTTTTTCGTAACATAAAAAAATGTCTACATCTCATAAAATTAAAACCGTCAAAATTTACACTAGAGTTTATTATTTCGTTGTTTTAAGACAATTTATAATCTATTCTTCACCGGTGATATAAAAAATATAAATCATTTGACTTTTTGAGTGATATTGGATTCAGAAACTCGTGTCGAGCGTAAAAAACAAATTCTTCAAAAAATTCTATAAAATTTGAACGTTTGGATCAATTTTTGCCATATTTAATACGATACATTGTACAGTGTTGGTCCATTGCCGTACCAAATTTAAGCTCCAACAAAAAATCTCATTTTTCGACGTTTTCGACAATTCTTTGATCGCTGTCATTAAAATCACGAAATTTTTGTTTCTCACGAAAACATAGCTTCCTCTATGAGGAAGCAAAAGTTATTTATATAAATAATGCTATAATACATAAAAGTGATAATAAAAATCTTATAATATCATGATGATTTAAAAAATTTCGAAGATTAAATATGATTTTTTTTTCCATTATCCTGAAAAGGTGGAGTGGACAAAAAAAATCACCGCAATCCGAAACCGCCGATTCTTATGTCGGGTGACAGAGTGATAGAAAAAAATGGTTTTTTTATACGACGTACACTCGACAGAAAAAGGAAAACGTTTTCGTTCGGAATGAAATCGGACGTCGGGCAAAAATGAATTTCCCATTGGCAGAGCTGTCGCGAGCCGCACCGCGGTCGGACATAAAGAAAATTTAATCCCAGCAGAAGAATCAATCAACGTCGCCGCGGGCCGGTTGGTTTTCCGCGAGTGTCGCGCTAGCCGCTGGACAGTCGGGGAGCGGACGAAAGCAGTCGACGTGGGGGGTCGAAAAAAGAAAATACGGTTTTCGATGGTAGAAAAGCTCACCCTTGTCGTCCGCTCGGAACTCCTCCTGCAGCTGCTCCTGCGTGGGTTCGCTGTCCTCCTCGGATTTGGTCCCCTTCTGCTGCGCCGATCCTTCAGTCTCTTTCATACTCTTCCTCGCGTGATGACCACGAAACGCCGCCTGTATCCTCGTAGCGGCCTCCTCTTCGGTGGTACCCTCTGTCTGTTTTACCGACGGCGGCGACGATGCTACTTCGGCCGGCGATCCTGCCTCTGCCGTTGACTCGCCGCTTACCGTTGTCTTAGGTATATCTAAAAAAAATCAAGAGCGAAAACAACGAATTAGCCATTTGCCCACACGAAAAGTTCGATCTGGTCCATTTTTTTTGCTTCCTCATAGAGGAAGCTTTGTTATGGTGAAAAAAATTAAAAATTGAAATGTTCATGGCCCTTCCTCATAAAAGTTGAAAATCGAAGTTTGAAAACTTCGATTTTCAACTTTTTTTTTGTTCCAGAAGGTAAAGTCCACTTTAGATTTGTCCCTTTAATTATTTTATCAAATTTCATTTGGCGATTTCCTATAAATGTTGCGGCAACTTTTGAAGATTTCAATTTCATCTTTTGAATACTTCAACTTTCTCGCAGAGAAAGCTAAGCGCGAAATTGTAAGAAATGAGAACGCTATGTGCAAATTAGTTTCTTTTATATCTAAAAACAACCAACAAGGAAAACAACAATTACCCAATTTACACACTCGATTCACACGAATGGCTCGATGTGGTTAATTTTTTTTCGTTCCAGAAAGCAAACTCAACTTTACATTTGCCCCTTAAACTTTTTCAGCAAATTTCAGGTGACGATTTTCTACAATGAATTTTGCGATAACTGTTGACCGTTTCAATTCAATGAGATGTAGACATATTTTAATGGTACGAAAAAGAGCTGCAAAGAGATCTGTGCATGATTTCCTCGTTTCCAATAATTTTGCCCATAGCTTCATCTATGAGGAGGCCAAAAATCGATCCTCGAACTTTCGGGTAGAGAAAGCTATGCGGAAAATTATAAGAAGTGAGGACACCATGCGCGTCCTCAAAAGTTGCAATGGTGGGAAAAATAGTACCAGTTTGAATCTGGCACCTATTCAAGAGAATGCTTCCCATTGTTTTCTCAACGCTTACTATTTGCTTTATTTACGACCCCGATGACCTCCTGGAGTTATCGAGTTTAGCGTCAAAGCATCGTTCGTGCGTCATAAAATAACGACGCTGGTCTGGGCGGACAAAGGACTCGACCGGAATGCCCTCTCGCGTCCGCTAGGTGTACCAGTTGGAATACTAAAATCGAAATGAATATTCTGATATGCAGAATGTGTGGCTGGATGTTCGTTGAGTATCGCGGTTGGCTTGGGTTCGCGCCCGCGACACGACGAGGGTTTTTGCGGAGGGCGGTTCGAATCGAGCGGGTGGTAGCGCGAGGTAAGAGCGGCTGGCCACCGGAAGTGGCACTCCTTGCACCTGCATCAGCAGCACGAGAAAGACTTACGAGTGGTTCATCGATCGTTCCACGGATCGTTCGTCGACTATTTGCCTGGTCTGCGACAGCGGCTGGTCGAGAGCTCGAGTTCGCGAGTTTCTCAGGATTTCAGTCACGTTTCGAGGATGTTCTTGTGGTGTAAACCGGCAATGAGGCTCAGTCTGTTCGTCGTGACCCGAGAACCGGCGCTACACACGGAAATCAGTGGGCTCTTGTGCCGATGATATATACCATTCCCGGATTCCGGCTCTGACTATAGACTGTTCGTGCGATAACGCCGCATTCCTCGGATCGGCGGAATTGCGAAGGAAAAACGTCCAGGAACTCCGACGCATATCTGCACCATTTGCGATGGGCAATGAAAGCGATGGCGCAAACGGTGAGCAGAAAGATCTTGGAGAAGATTAGTGGAAAACAGACCTTGGTGTGTTTTCAACTAAGTTCCCAGTCTCGCTATTGGAAGTCCTCGCACGTTAGAGATCTTCTGAGAGGCCATCCCAGGTGCTGGCTATTCTAAGTATTCCAGGGTCGAAGCCTTCGCAAGAGTTGTCCCAGGCCCTGGTTATACTGAGTCCAGCTGGGTCTTCAATTTCCAAAGAGCCATCCCAGGTGCTGATTACTTTGAATATCCTCGGGTCAAAATCCCTCTAAGAACTGTCTCAGCTCCCCATTACCTCAAGTTCACCTTAGTCTTTAGTTTCCCAAGAGCCATCCCAGGTGCTGATTACTTCAAATATCCTTGGATCAGAATCCCTCCAAGAACTGCCTCAGCTCCTCATTACCTCACGTCCACCTGAGTCAAAGTCTCCCCAAGCGCTGTCCCAGGTTCTGATTAACTCAAGTCCGCCTGGGTCAAAATCTTCCCAAAGACCATCCCAGGTGCTGATTACTTTAAGTATCCTCGGGTCAAAATCCCTCTAAGAACTGTCTCAGCTCCCCATTACCTCAAGTTCACCTTAGTCTTTAGTTTCCCAAGAGCCATCCCAGGTGCTGATTACTATAAATATCCTTGGGTCAGAATCCCTCCAAGAACTGCCTCAGCTCCTCATTACCTCACGTCCACCTGAGTCAAAGTCTCCCCAAGCGCTGTCCCAGGTTCTGATTAACTCAAGTCCGCCTGGGTCAAAATCTTCCCAAAGACCATCCCAGGTGCTGATTACTTTAAGTATCCCCGGGCCCGAAGCTCTCCAAGATCTGTACCAGACCCTCATTATCTCAAGTCCACCTGGGTCAAAATCTCCCCAAGCGCTGTCCCAAGGTTCTGATCATCCTAAGTCAACCTGGATCAAAATCTTCCCAAAGTCTTCCAAGATCCTACTTATTCCAAGTGCCGCCGGGTCAAAGTCTCCCCAAGAGCCATCATAGGTCCTGATGTATTCAGATCCCTACCGGATCAAAGTCCTAACCAGGGAGCCATCGCATTTCATTCAGAAGTCCCCAAAGACCTTTCCACATCAGGAACCCAACAAACCATCACAGTCCTTCCCCGAGTCTCGAAGGATCGTTCATCGAAGCATTTGCCCGAATGCTTCCGAGCGACAAGAAGACCAGCCCGACTTGTTCTTTCACAAAACCTGTGTCCCGTAGGTCCGAGCCCGGGTTTGAAAAAATTGCAACAAAGAATGCATGAATCATTGCCCCAGAATTGCAAGAGACAAGAGGGTGCATCGAGCAGTGGATGTGCCAACCCTCGTGCAATTTGTGTATAAGCCCGCTGTATGCTCAGGTAACGTATCTATCTTTTATGCACACCAGACTCCGGAGCTTCTCTTTCATGTCGCTCAGGTGGTATGGGTCGGTACTCGCTGCGCCGAGTAAAACCCGACTTTTACAAGTGTACACGAGATATGCTCGCGCGAAACAGTGAAACAGGCACGCGGGGGTGCTCCTTTGTTAACCCTCTCGTCGAGCGACATCTGCCACAGCGTTGTGCGCTGGAACCCTGAATATCTCCGGGAAAGTAGGTATTTCCGGTTTTGCCCCGCAGCATCCACTCTCATCAAGCCCCCCCCCCCCCCCCCCCCGCTACCGCCCCTGCCTCTGCCCCCTGCTTTTCCGACATCACATGAGCACCGATACTCTGCATCTCTTTGATCATACCGGCAACAATAGTGACCGACAAAAAAAACGTAGCCAAATAATCCACCGCAGAACAGAGTTTCAACGAATTAATTTCGAGCTCTAATGAGGATATGCTTTATGGTATGCAGCGGTAATGGAAATTTCTGGGGAAAATAGGGCAAAACGGAACAGCTAATAATAAGTCCGTAGCAAGAAATCGATTGATTTCTATTGAAAAATTATATTCGGAACGGTTATTTCGAGAAACCAAGAACAATTTCTGGTCGGGATTAAATGGAATCGAAAGAACTGACATTATTTAATTTGCAATCTCTCCGAGTTTTCCCGATACATTTTTTAAGTATTCCCTGTTTTCGAGTTTTTCATTTTTTAAGTGTTCCGTGTTTTTAAGTTTGTCATTTTTCAACTATTTCATTTTTGTAAGGTTTTCATTTTTCAACTATTCCGTGTTTTTAAGTTTTTCATTTTTCAAGTATTCCGTGTTTTCGAGTTTTTCATTTTTTTAAAAGTATTCCAACCGTCTCCCAGTTTCCTCGCAGAATTTTTTGGAAAAAAATTGCGAAGTTTTTTCTTGCTGTTCCATTTTGCCCCGGTCTCCCGGGGATAATTTTAATCTGACCGGGATCCCATTTCCCTAATACGTTTGGGACAGCTATGTGTATTATTCAATCGTTGATGAGACCGCGTGTATGCTCCCGGGTCCGACAAACTAAGTGCCTCCGAGGGTATTTGCGTCTGCTCATGAGATTCGCAGTGCAGTTGCACATGCATCGTGCATGCGAATCCCGGAGTAAGCTCGCTCGGGGAACGTTCCGACGGTTGGGTAATCAGGGAAGGTGAGCGCGAGGCGGGCGAGATTCGGTACAGACATACACACGATACACCGGGGAGGTTATCGTCGGGCAAGCGAAAATATACAGTAGCCACACGGTTGCGGAACGAAGAACAGGGAAGGATACACAGCGATCCGGTGGGGACGGCGGAGCGTTAAAGTTAAAGAGAACAGGAAGATAGAGAACGGCCGGTTGGTCTCGTGGATTTAATGCGGCGTCCCGCCGAGCGTAGATAATCCCCTTAATTATCGGCGCCCGCTGCGAGCGAGAAATAAAGACGGAACGACGGAATGAAAAAAAAAAAAAAAAAAAAAAAACAGTAAGGAATCCGACGGGTCACCGAATGGGAAGCCGGACGGTGAGACACGAAGGTTGGATCAAAATTAAACTCGCTACTCAAGGTAGTCCTTGCGAACAGTGTTCACTTCGCATAAGTTCCAGGGAAATGAGAGGGAATTGCAAACACTTCTCGATGACATAAAAATCTGAAAAAAATCAAGCATATTGAAAGTGCCGAAAATACTCATTTTGCATAATGATCATTCCAAAATGTTACTGACAAATCGATGACAAATAAAATTGTTTGACAAAGCTCCCAAAAATTTAACTTTTTTTTAAAGAAAATGATTCGTTTGCTTTTCTGAATACGTATGGATTTTTTCAGAGTTTTAAATTCACTTTGAATTTTATGACTTTTTGCACGGTTTTCTCGTATTAAAAAAAATCAAAGTGAATCAAAAAGTTTGAAAAAGTTCAAACGTATTCAGAAAGGTGAACGAAGCATTTTCATTAAAAAAAGTTAGATTTCCGGGAGATTTGTCGATCAATTTTATTTTTCATGAATTTGTTAATAACATTTTGGAATTATTGTTATACAAAAATTAAACTCGCTATTCAAGCGGGCATCTGACGCGAAACTTTCGATGAAAAAATTTCCTATTTTGTGATAAAATGTCTACGGATGCAAACATAAAAAAAAAATGTATCAATGTTGCAAAGATACAACACGCTCACAGTAAAAAAGGGATCGTACATTTGTGCCCACAAAGATTCAATCTTCCGGTTAATTTTACCATTTTCTTTTTTTGTCAACAAATCGTATACTTTTATCCCAAAAAATTGTAAAATCACATAGCGACAATTTTTTATATTTAAAAAATATAATTTTATATATAAAAAAATAAATTTATATATTTAAAAAAATATGGACTATTACATTCAGTGTATGCAGACATCGATGAGGGATGCGAGGGCGTTTTTGGCAAATGGCGCGACCCGCGAAGTGTATAGCCAAGATTTTGGAAACACGCTCGAGGTATATCGACGTCGAATAGAATTCTATATCAGCCATACATACATACATATGTATACATGTATACACATATATACAGTATATATAGATGATCGGTTATGCTGTATTATACGCGGATGGAATCGCAAAATTGGCAGACCTGTACTTTATAGGTCATGGGGATTTTATGATGCGACCCGTCGCCGGAGGAGCTTCCCGAACGTGGCCCCGGCTCGGGAAGGCCGAGTCTGCCGGGTGGCTACCGCCCGAATCTACTGAAAATAAAATCATTTTCTGTACGAGCTCTCTGTAAGATACGACCTAACGGTGGCTCCTCTCTTTTTCCCTTTCCGCTCCAGCCAGTTTTCTCCGTGGCGATAAGCGGCGCCAGGAAGGGGGGAGGGAGGGGGGGGGGGGGCGATAGTTCACGTTGAAAATTTGGAGAGCTTCCAGTCGCTATGAATATCCAATTACCCCGTGCATTACAAATTACAACTCTAACGAATTCGCCGGCTTTTGTGAGACAACCGAACTGTTAGCCCGAGCGATCTCTCGACGCTAATTTAATCATTTCGTTGTTCCAATTATAAGGGGAAAATATTATTCCTCTTATCTCGCTTCTGGAGGGGATTTGTTGTAACTGTTTTATCGACCGAGGAATTGGCGCGATTTCGCGTCGAAAATTAGGGACACTCGGGATGCGATAGATAGCACTATATATCACGTCGATTACTTCCATGATATATTATTTTTTTATTGATATATTGATGTACGGACATGCACGTAAAAGTGTAATCCGGAACATTTGCGTCTCTAACACTCACAACTTTACGAAAAAACATCTCTACCATATTACAACTCCACCGGATTAGAATCCTACCAAAATCTCTACCAGAAAGTAAAAAAACTCTACCGCAATCAAAATAAAACTCTACCGGACTTGAAATAAAACTCTACCGGAATGGAAATAAAACTCTACCGGAATATAAGGCTACCGTCTAGCCTCGTATTCCAGCAGAGTTTTAGATCAATTCCGGTAGAGTTTTATTTCAAGTCCGGTAGAGTTTCACTTTAATTCTAATAGAGTGTTTAAGGAGAGATATTTTCCGGTAGAGTTGTGAGTGGTAGAGATGTAAATATGCCTATAATCCGTATATTTCTTAATTTAATTAATAATTCAAATTATAAATCCTCAAAAATGTAAAACAAATTCTGTAGGAAAATTTATACAAAATTTATCCACAGTGTACGAACTTTATATCCATAAAAATCGGTCAAATTTGATATACAAGAGTGAGGATAAACTGCCCGGTCTGTTAAATGAATTTTTCCATACACATTTAATGTACCGAGCAATAAATTTAACCTCAATTTCATAGTATATTAATTCAGCAAAAAAAAATCCAAACATTTTAACAGTACAGAGTAATAATTGACTCGTCTGTCCATCAGAGTTGCGCTGTTGGGTCCGCCAGGGTGATTAAATGGTAGGGTTTCAACGCGGTGCAGATTTTGCGAGCAGACTCGAATGCCGAATGGTGAAATTCGTGGTCGACGAAATTTGTAAGCTTAACGAATATTCGTGTCACACCGACGTCAACTTAATTCTCGAAGCGTGCGGGCGTGTGAGCGTTCGGCCTCTCAGAGCAATGCACTGAAATCGAATATCAATAAACATACACTGTGCACCAATAAGCTCGTCGATAGCCGCCGTTCGAGGAAACTCGTCATTCACGTCAGCTTTCGTGCACCTTTTATGTGCCCGACCGTGTACACAATGTACACCCACAGGCACACAGGTGACTTGACTGTATACACCGATCCAATGTTTTAACGAGTTGCAACTAAAAATAACCGTCCCCGTTCGAGATTCCGACTCGCCGGGAAGGCCGACCATAGATTGCTCCTTTAATGTCTGATGGCACGGTAAGAATTCAAGGGAGAAAATAAAAATGATCTATGGATCATCGATGCCGATCGTGATAACAGGCGTTCGACGAATTCCATCAGCATTTCGCGCAATTTATAGCCAGTAACAAAAAAAAAAAAAATCTACAGATGCATAGCGATTACCCTTTAATTTGTCATTTTTTTTAGGAGTAAATCGATTATCTATGGATCATCAATACCGACCGTGATAACAGTTCTTCGACAAATGTCATCAGCATTTTGCTCACTTTATGGCCGGTAATAGAGGCAAAAAAAATATCTTGTATAGCATCGCG
Source organism: Exephanes ischioxanthus (assembly GCA_958510785.1). Taxonomy (NCBI): domain Eukaryota; kingdom Metazoa; phylum Arthropoda; class Insecta; order Hymenoptera; family Ichneumonidae; genus Exephanes; species Exephanes ischioxanthus. The sequence goes on along the minus strand of OY294018.1, from coordinate 18,350,072 downwards.
ATAGATGAGTATGAAGAGGACGATCAGATTTCCCTTAAATTTTTTTTTCTCTTTGTTTTTTTTCGTCTGTATCGGGAGAAAGTCACCTGAGGGAAAATCGACATCTAAAGTTACCCGGGGTTAAATTGATGATCGATGGATCATCGATATCGATCGTGAAAACCGTCGTGCGACAAATTCCATCAGCATTTCGCTCAATTTATAGCCGATAATGGAAAGATAAAAATATTTACCGCTACATAGCATCGCGATAGATAGGAATGAAATGAACAATCCGATCGCCCTTTATTTATTTTTTTCGTTTTCTCCGCTTCTGCTTTTTTTCGTGTATATTAGGAGAACGTCCTCCAGGGATAAATCGATCGATTTCATCGTCAGCATTTCACTCAATTTATAGCCGGTAATGGAAAAAAAGAAAAAAAAATTTAATCTATAGATAGATACGAAAAGAACAACCCTTTATTTTTTTGATTATCTTTTTCTCTGCTCATACTTCGTCATAGAGGAAGCCTTGGTTTTTATTCTTATTTATATTAGGAGTTATATTAATATATTATTTATATTAGGAGATATTTATATTATATTAGGAGAACATTTCCGGGGATAAATCGATCGATTTCATCGTCAGAATTTCGCTCAATTTACAGCCGGTAATGGAGGAAAAAAAATATGCATAGCTATAGTATTGCGATAGACAGGTATGAAAAGAACAATCCGATTACTGTTCAATGTATTTCTTTACTTTTTGCTTCCTTCACCTGAATTAGGAAAAAGTTCGCCGGGGCTAAATCGATCGATTTCCTTCTAGCCGTAAAGCCGCTGGGGCTGACTTTATCTATTTTTTCTGAGACCTCCGGCTGATCCGCGACTCATCGCCGAGCTGGTTGCCTCCCGGCACGCACCTCGCGTTTCTTTTTCGCCCCGTTACCAAATAAAACCGGAAGTGAACGTGGGCGACGCGAGAGACTCGCCGAGATCTTTTTCCCACTCGAGTACACAACCGGCCGACACACGAGAGATCCTTCAGGATGAAACTCGAGGAGAGGCGATGCAAAGCCCACTCGTAGAGTGAAGGCTCTCGGGACTCCTTGATAATTCATCGCTTCCACGGTAGAGTTACTTTATTCGGGACAAGCCGGACGGAAGCTTTCACGTACGACAGTACCGGAAGTGTCGTACGGAGTTTTCTTAACTTCTTCGACGAGGCACGAAATAACACGATAAAAAATAAAACGGTAAAATAACATTTTACTACTGTTATCTTCGTCGCCTCTCAATTCGTCGAAATGTTGCTTCTGTGTTATTTTTTCATATTATCTACGTGTTATTTTTTTGTTATTTTGGTGTGTTATTTTTACGCGTCACCGTGCAACTTATATAAGTTAATCGATTTATAGTAATTATCGATTTGATAAGTTATCTGAAATTATAAGAAATTATTGATAATTTGAACCTCGTCCTTGATAATTCATCGCTTCGACGGTAGAGTTACTTTATTCGGGACAAGCCGGACGGAAGCTTTCACGTACGACAGTACCGGAAGTGTCGTACGGAGTTTTCTTAACTTCTTCGACGAGGCACGAAATAACACGATAAAAAATAAAACGGTAAAATAACATTTTATTTTTATCTTCGTCGCCTGTTAATTTGTCGAAATGTTGCTTCTGTGTTATTTTTTCATGTTATTTTGGTGTGTTATTTTTACGCATCACCGTCCAACTTATATAAATTAATCGATTTATAGTAATAATCGATTTGATAACTTATAAAATCGATAATTTAAACCTCGTCAATTCTCATTTCAAAAAGTAATCATCGATTTGATAAGTTATCAAATCGATAATAACTTTGTTATGCGAGAAATGAGGAGGTTTTTCAAAAACAATATTTACAGTTGTTAAGTCGAGGAACTACTTTGCAGATTCGGCTACGAGAAGATCGAGCTCTCGGGGGAAAAAAAATGTGAATAAAACGCTACCGGACGGCAAGAAATTTTGCTCGGCCAAGTCCTCGTCTACTTTATTCTCATCTGGGCCAATAAATTTTGCAGAGCAGTAAAACCAAGGAGTCTCCTTAATTCATTGCTCGTACGGTTACGTTACTCGTGGCTGCAGAGACCAGGCTTTTCATTTCGACTTTTCATGGCTCTTTTTTTTCGACGTCGAACGGAACTCGAAAGTTCGATGGAAAAAATGAATTATTTATGACACTCCTTTTTTGTTCTTCGAGTGAAAAAGCCATTTGTAGACTTCACATTCGACATTCATTTTTTACATATTTTGAAACTTTTTTACCATTTTTTCTACCCTCTGGCGATGGAAATTCCTTCCGCAGTAATGTTCTCTCACGGAACGAGAAAAACTTTTTGATTTACCGAATTCCCTCGCGAATCGCGACGTGTCGTCGCAGTAATTATTGGAAACGGCGGGAAAGTTGTTGTCACGTTTCATCGAGGAAAATTGATCGCGAATCAGATCCAAAGACACGTTATTTGCACTATCATAAATCTTCCCACCGACAATTCCCTAATCGGCTCGCTTCTCGGTTCGACGGATGGCTCTTTTTTTTCATCGGTGAACAGAACTCGAAACTTTGATGGAAAAATATAAATTATTTACACGCCCCTTTTTGTTCTTTGCTTCGTAATCGTGCGAGCGTTCGAGCGAAAAAACCGTTTGTGGACTTCGCGATTCGAAATTAATCTTTTTCATTCTTTAAAACCTTTTCCATTTTTAACCCTTTTTTAAGTTTTCAAACCCTCTTTCATGTTTTTCATCCTTTTTCATTTTTTAACCCTTTTGCATTTAAAAAAAACCTTGTGCATTTTTTACAATCCTTTTTTTTTTTTTTTTACCCTTTTAACAACTTTTTTAACCCTTTTTTTACCCTCTGGAGATGGCAATTCGTTCCGCAGTAACCGTATCCCGCGGAACGAGAAAAACTTTTCGATTTACCGAATTCCCTCGCGACATCGCGACGTGTAGTCGCACTAATTATTAGAAAGGGTGGCAAAATTGGGACGTTTTTTTATCGAGCAAAATCGATCGCGAATCAGTTTGAAAGACGCGTTATTTGCCCGATCAAAAATCTTCCAGGCGACAATTCCCTAATCGGCTCGGTAACGCACGTCGACATTGCAGCCGACTCGGAGTCCGGCGACTCCTCCGCACCGGACAGTAACGATTAATTAATTCCCTCGAGAGTGTACCGGCGTAAAATCGATCTACACGATAATTGAATTTCGGGCGCGTGTCCGGGAGCGACCAATGACCGTGTGCGCTCTCACGCGCGTTTATGGACCGTGCATACAAAACAGGTGGTAAGGGCAATATTAATGTCGCGACCATTGCCGTCCCTGGTTTCGGTATACTCCCATTTAATTTCGAACAATATTCGCGCGTCAACGTGCAATTATCTCGGCCTGCAGGGCGGGACGTCCATTCGCCACGGCACCGACGTCCCGCGACCGACGGATACGATTTTCACAATAAATCACCCCAACGATTTTACAATCCAGTCCAACAAACAATGAATTTCTGGCGTTTTGGCGTTACAATTTTCGGCAACGAATTCAGTAAAATAAAAAGTCGACGTAAATCCATAATTTTTTCCAGCTCAATGTTTTTTACAGAAGTTGATTTTTTGTTTTTATTTGCATCGATAATAATATTTAATAAACATGTAAAATAATTCAATAATAATACTTTGTAAAAGTTGTATAAAATAATTCAATGAAAGTAGTGAAGTGATTTTCGCAATAAATCACTGGAACGATTTTACAATCACGCCGGGTGAGTGAATTTCCAGCGTTTTGTCGTTACAATTTTCTGCAGCTCGTTCGGCAACGAATCAGGGTAAAAAAAAATGTGTCACTTTACAAATTGCAAAAAAACAAACATTTCTGGTCGACATAGATTCACAATTTTTCCCCTCAACTGATTTCTGATAGAAATTGATGTTTTTAAAATTTTATTTGATAATAATATTGAACAACATTTTTATAAAAGAATTCGATGATAATATGTACTAAACATTTTGTAAAAGAATTCAGTAATAATATGTACTAAACATTTTTTTAAAGATTTCAATAATAAGGTGTAATAAAATTTTAATAAATTGATGAATGAATTTCGAATTGAAAAACGAATTGAAAAACGTTCTTTGCCGCCCAAATTTCGTCGATAATTCAGCCCACCGTCGAATTATCATTTTCACGGATGTGCGCGAATGTGGGCGCAGCTCGATCAATTTTACGTGTAGGTAACGAGCCGATGCGAGCCATCGGGTGCACACGAACAAGAAACGAATTTTTTTTAACGAGCTCGGATCACTAATGAAAAAACAACGAACGATCGGGGCCACCGTTGATGTGATTTGTGCACAGCGGGAGGGAAGGTTCGTCTCAAATGATGTGGATTTAAAAAAAGTAACAAGAGCGAAAGTGCAGTTGTTTCGCAGATCCTTTTAAATTGGGCACACGAGGCCATTCTGTCAGCTCCGTTTTCAAAGGATTTTTCGACATTTTTTTTTATTCTTTAAATAAATATGAATTCAATTAAAGCCCGTCAGCTCCTCCTTTGGCACATTCACATCCACCACTCACAACTCTACCAGAAAACATCTCTCCCCAAACAACTCTACCGGATAATAACTCTACCAAAAAAGACAACTCCAGCAGCACATAATAACTCTAACAGAAAACATCTCTACCATATTACAAATATACCGTATTAGCACTCTACCGAAATCTCTACCAGGAAGTAAAAAAAACTCTACCGGAATACAAGGCTAGACGTTAGAGTTTTATTTCCATTCCGGTAGACTTTTATTTCAATTTCGGTAGAATTTTATTTTGATTCTGACAGATTTTTTTAAACATTCTAGTAGAAATTTTGGTAGAGTTCTAATACGGTAGAGTTTTTTGGGGAGAGATGTTTTCCGGTAGAGTTGTGAGTTGTAGAGATGTAAATATGCCTCTCCTTTAACGGATTTTTGGAATTTAAAAAAAATTTGCAATATCCATATACTAACCTTTCGAGTACCCGGGACTTTTTGCCGATCGCAAACGACCACGACTTTATTATTATTGATACAAATTATCACTCTGTGAATTATGGCAGATATTTTTTTATCACATTAACTTGTTATTCGAATCATTCGAAGGTTGCGTCTTGGCAAATTCAAGTTCCTCTTGAAACAAGGATCGGGTACGTGAAGGGTTACATATTTGTTAGTATTAATTAGATTTCTACACCCAGAAATATAATTTATTTGATTCAAATAAATATTTATTTAATTTAAGTAACTATTCACTTAATTAAAATAAATATTTATTGAAATCAAATAAATATTTTCCTTAAACCAAATAAACGGTGGCCGTCAAATAATTTTTTTTTCTGGTTGTAGTTGTACAACTGTTACCTCCACGAGCGTGTAATTTTCGAAACATCTGAAAGCGGGTTTCTCCCGTTTACACAACTAATAAATAAATAAATAAAATAAATAAAGATCGAATTATATCAAATCCCTCTTATCGAATCAAAGATTATCGCTGAGCACAGCCGCCCCAGACCGTGCCGTACGACAGCGCAAATCCCATTTTCCTCGAGTGCGTTTGACATCGATCCAATTAGGAATTCCCAGCAGCGATGCATAACACTGCGCTTGGTATGTTGCCTTTAATGCCGGCGTTTCCTTTTTTTTTAGAAATAAGGAGCGGAACGAATAAAAGTGGAAAAATAGGTAGACATTGCCAGGGGTAGGATTTGCCGAGAAAGTCGGTCGGGGAGACATACTTGCGGGTCGAATTAGGGACAGTTTTATGGGAGCCTAATTGTCATGATTAGGCAACCCTTATCAATAAAACATCCGGTAATCGCGGAAGGGACGAGAGACCCGAACCGCTCGTGAATAAACTATCCTGGTAAGAATTAAACGCAGGACCGCAACGGGGCGACGTTGGGCGAACACTGGCCGACTCTGTGCCAGTACTGGTACTGTGTTGGTGCGCTGGCGCACCCACCATGGTAAGAAGGCGAGGTCCTTATTTTTTTTTTTTTTATTCCAGAGATACACTTCTCCGAGCGACAAGCGTACGTAGTTTTTATCGAAAGTTTGCCGCACCGCGTGTAATCCGATGTTCGGTCGATGAGCAAAATTGTGGAAAAAGTTGCCGCATGAATTATTCGTCGATACAAAGTGAAGAACCTTGAAACGCGGAGTCACCACCTTTCGCGATCGACCTTAAACCCTTTTGATCGCACAAATTCATTTCATTTCGATAAATCTGTACCGTGAATATGTGAGAAGAAAAATTCGATGATCATTTTTTTTTTTTTTTTTTCAAGATTCATACATTGATCGCAAATTAGATAGAGTCACCGGAGTCGCTTTGACGGGCGTTCATTAATTTTTGCATGCATGACCGAACTCCGTGGCGTTGATGTTTATTTACAGAAAAAAAATTGGTTTTTTCTTTTGCTTTTATAATCCGCCTTCAACGTGTAGGTGAGAGCGAGGCAAAACAAGACAGTGGAGCAAATCTCAAATTTCCAATAATTTTTGGATCCCCCATTTTGTCCCAACGATCCGGATTGAAAATCCCGTCTTGCCCCACTTACCACCGCGACGGTCCAAAAGTCATTGGAAAATTGCGTTTTGCCCCGTTATCCCGTTTTGCTCCACTGTCCCATTTTGCCCCACTATCCCATTTTGCCTCGCTGTTCCTCATATCACGTGTGCCATGCGCGATACATCCGCGCGGCAAAAGCTCACACGGACACCAATTTCTTCGCGTCTCCGGCAGACCGTACGAAACATTATAAAAAAAAAAAAATGTCTTTTATTTTCCTTTTCCCCTTTTCCTTTTTCGTATATTCATTCCCGACGAAGCGCTTGATTCCCGCATTGTTCAGACGGCGCAGGGTCTCCGAGCGATAGAACTGTTTCAATGAGGAGCTTTTCTCATCTCTTCTTTTTTTCTTTTGCGATATCGCCGTGTCCCTTGCTATCCGGATGGTGCACTCGAGCTTCGTTTGTCTTTCGACCTTTCCACCCGTGCGACTCGCTGCTATACGCGCGCAAACTGCACGGCCGCTGCGTAGGGCGGAGCGGGGCAAAATGGCACACCGGGGCAAAACGGGATAACGAGACGAAACACAATTCTCCAATAACTTTTTGATGATGGCGATGGTGGTACGCGCACCCAGAAAAAAAAATTTATTTGACGGCCACCGTTTACTTGGTTTAAGTAAAATATTTATTTCATTTGAATAAATATTTATTTCATTTAAGTAACTATTTACTTAATTAAAATAAATATTTATTAAAAACAAATAAATATTTTACTCGAACCAAATAAACGGTGGCCGTCAAAAACTTTTTTTTTTGGGTGTGGGGCAAAATGGGTTTGAAAATCCGGATGTATCGTTGGGACAAAATGGGGCATCCGAAAATTATTAGATAATTGGGTTTTGCCCTCACTGTCCCGTTTTGCCCCGCTGTGCCATTTTGCCCCGCTCTCCCCTATATTCACTTCATGCTGTAACACGTCCGAGAGGCCGCCAGTCCGAGGAACTTAAAATTATGTAAACTGCGGAGTTTCGTTTATTATTACTGCGCGAGGAATCGACGAGAGGCACTCGACACCTTTCCTAGGGTTAATTGCTTGGAAACTTCGACGTTCAATTGCCGAGGGTAATCGCTCGAGTAAACTAGAAAAAAAAATGGCCTACTTCGGTGTCGGCCGAGAAAGTCGGCTATTGCGAGAGGCCGCGGACGACATGCCTTTCAATACTATAAAAAGTAGTGTTTGGAGAGTCCGAAAATAAATTAGCTTACGCGCTAAACTATAAATTTCAGAACATTTTTAGGAAGGATCGAGACTTTTATTTTCTAAAATAATTTCTTCCTTTTCTTTGCGACAGCTCTGTCTGTGTTCGGAAAGGAGCGTTAATACCCTTAATAAAAACGGGTTAATCGTTTGGAAACTTCGTCGTTCAATCGCCGAGAGGAATCGCTCGAGTAAACTAGATTAAAAGATTGTCTCCTTCGGTATCGGCCAATAACTCGGCGATTGAAAGAGGCCGCGAACATTTTTTTCAATATAAGTTAAAATTGTGTCCGGAGAGTCCGAGAAAAAAAAATTAGCGTTCGGACACTTGAAGTCGAATTTTAAGACCGTAGTTTGAACTTAAGATCGCTCTTGAGGTCGAACTTAATATCGGAGTTTGGCCCGAACTTTATTGCATGCTTAAGATCTATCTTAAGGTCGAACTTGATTTCGTGCTTAAAATTGATCTTAAGTTTTAGCTTGAGTTCGAACTTAAGATTGAACTCGAACTATAATCGAATTTGAGTTCAGACTTAAGTTCGAACTTAAGATGTACTTTAAGTACGCAATGGAGTTTGGGGCCAAACGACGATCTTAAGTTCTTTCTTAAGTTCGATTTTGTCTTTGAAACAGCTCTATTTGTGTATGAACAAAAAATCGTTGTGCAAATAGTGTAATTATTAAGGTGGGAATGTAATAGCTGACAGATTCGTGATCAGCGGGAAAAATTCTTCATGTATAGTCTCAATCGATGAGCAACAAAATTTCTTTCCCCCAACTCATTTTCAGAAAAATCAGAGATTTTTCCGAAAAGAACGAACGTAAATTCGATGGCAGTTTTCACCGAAAATCGAGCTTGATGTCGATTCCCTTTCATGTTATTTATTTTCGTTTTCCTAAGAACGTTCTTTATCGCGTCGAATAAAAATCTCGTGAATAGCATCCGTTTTCGGTCTCACGGACCACCCAATCAAACCCAACCCAAATATTAAACAAATTTTCAATACATGTTAAAAAAAATATTTTTCGGTTGATTCTAAAAAAGAAAATGTTAACGTTCGTAAAAGCGAAGAAAAAGAGATCTCAACTTAACACAGTACAGATGACTAGAATGTTCATCTCGCCGATCCTGAACGAATGTTTTGTGAAACAATTTTTCAATACATGTTTAAAAAAATATTTTTCGGTTGATTCTAGAAAAGTAAATGTTAACTTTCGTAAAAGCGCAAAAAAAGAGATCTTAACTTAACACAGGACAGATGACTAGAATGTTCATCTCTCCGATCCCCAACGACTGTTTTGTGAAGCAAATTTTCAATACATGTTTAAAAAAATATTTTTCACTTGATTCTAAAAAAAAAAAATGTTAACGTTCGTAAAAGCGAAGAAAAAAAGATTAGCTTAACACAGGACAGATGATTAGAATGTTCATCTCGCCGATCCCGAACGACTGTTTTCGCCACTGTTACTGCGAGTCAATTAATTAAGCGGGCCGTTAATTTAACAAAACTTTCCCTGGCCGTCCGAAACTACGTCGAGAGCGTATTCAGCACAGTGTTTCCTCTCAGCCTATTGTTCCCGTGTAGTTCCCGAACCTCATTATATTCATGCCCCTAATTATAAGTGTGGCAAAACGGCGCGTAAAACTTGGTCGGCTTGTTCAAAAATTTACATGGTTCAACCGTAAACGCATATTCAACGATTTTCATGCCCGAGAACTTCCGCTCTGAGCTTCACGACGCGCACAATTTATCCACAATGAAGAAAAAATTTATAATGAAATTTAAAAAAAAATTGATCTGGTAATTTTAATTGATTCTCGTCAAACATGAAATTATTAACGTTTTAGCTTCCAACCCGAAAATTTCGATCGCTACACGGTGGCACGGTGTACGACGAGCACTGGGATAGGCGGGGAGCCCGCGAGGGATGATCGATGGCCTAATCGGAACGATATCATCCGTCGCACCGGCTGATAACGACGTAAAGATTATAACTTACAAAAAAAAAAAAAAAAAAAAAAAACGAAAATTCCAAGCAACAAAGTGACAAGAAATGTATACAATAAAACCCTTGCACACGCCCAGAAAAAAAATTGATTTGACGGCCACTGTTTATTTGAATTAAATAAATATTTATTTAAATTAAGTAAATATTTATTTAAATTAAATAAATATTTATTTAAATTGAGTAAATATTTATTTAAATTAAATAAATATTTATTTAAAGGTAATAAATATTTTTCTGTCAAATAAATTATTTTTCTGGGTGCAGAGGCAAGTTCGAAAAAAGCTCGATGTGTGCACACTTCATCCCGCATACATTAATTTATTATTTTCCAAAATTCAAAAAAAAAAAATCAAAAGTAAAAAAAGCTCGGTCGATCGAGAGCGAGAGACGCGAGAGTTCGTTGGTCGTTAGTGGCTAAATTATTCACGTTCTACCATCCAACCCGAGAATTTCGATCGCTACACGTTAACACGGTGTACGACGAGCACGGTAACGGCTAGGGGAGCGCGAGAGGGATGATCGATGGCCTAATCGAAGCGATATAGTCCGCCGCACCGGCTGATAGCGACGCAAAGATTGAAACTCCCAAAAAAAAAAAAAAAACAAAAAGACAAAAAAAGTTCCCAAGCAACAAAGTGACAAAAAAAAATCTTAGTCTCCTCCCACACAGAACCAAGCTAAAAAAATGTCCATGTATACACCCTCTATCCTATATACATTATTTACATTACAAAAAAAAAAAAAAAAAAAAAAAAAAAAAAGCTCGGTCGATCGAGAGCTCGCGAGAGTTCGTTGCTCGTGCGAGGATTGGTCGAACGTGGACCGTTCCGCGATAATCCAATAAAGCATGCTCGCGTACTACAACAGCACACAGTGCACAGCCTACAGTAAACCACTCCTAGATAGTTACGTCCACTAGCCTCCGCGTCTGTGTTCGTCGGCCTTTGCACCGGACCCGCCGACGGATCTCTCTCGCAAAAAAAAAAATAAATAAATAAAAAAAAAAAAAAAAGATTTTAAAAGCTGAGCTTCTGTGGCAAGTGGTTTGGGGAGTAGCCGAGAGGGTGGGTCGTGGCACGACACTCACCTCGGTACGGCCAGAGAATCGGCTTCGGGAAGTGGCGAACTCGCGATATATATATATATATATATATATTTATATATATATATATATTCAGATTGAGAGAGACTTCGGCACACCTGGTCCTCGAGCGTGGAACTGGCGCGACGCCGTTCTCGTCAACCCCTTTTATAACCGTGCGGCCGGGGGTGGTAGGAGAGGGGGGGGGGGGGGCGGGGGTGTCGCGGCGTCGCTGCGCGCCCGTCTTCGCCTTCGAACGAGGCGAAACCTGCGCGCCCACGCAACGCAGTCCCCTCATCGTGCGGTGCACGTTGGGGGGCGCGGGGGGTGTTTTTGCCCCCCCCCCCCCCCCGCACCTCCGCCGCCGCCACCGCCGTGTGTACACTTCGGTATAGACCCGCGAGGCTCGAGGGTGCCGCCGAAGCCGTATCCAGGTCTGCCAACCCCCCCGGAGAAATACGCGCGGGCCCCCCCTGCGTGGAGGAAATTCTCTCTGTAGGGCGGCTTTCTCTGCACGGCGAGCCGGAGCTCTCGCGGGCTCTTTTCCTGCGCTCAGAGCGGGCGGGCGGCCATTCGGCAAGCGGAGAATCCCCGGACCGGGAAGACCGGAAGTTCCCGGACCACGGAGCGATATCGCGGGAGTTGATCGATATACGGCCGATACAGCGCCGAAAAGCTCCGGCGAACTTACACTTCCGGTACCAGGGAATGATTCTCGTTGCGATGGGGAAAAAAGGTTCCTCTGTGAGGAAGTGCATGGGGGAACGGGACCGGAAGGACGCGGCGATGCTATGGGAAATTCGGGGCGGAATCGATAGTCCGGAAAATCGAGACGGCGAGGAAGGGGGAATTTTAGACTTCCTGTTCTCTTTGGTTTTATGAAAATCCATTTTTTTGGGACATTTGTACGATTTTTTTTTTGTTTCATTTTTCTTTACGATGGAAAAAAGGTTCCTCCGGGAGGAAGCAAATGGGACGAATTTTACACTTCCGGTTGTCTTTGGTTTTTATAAAATCCATTTTTTTGTACATTTTTACAATTTTTTTTTGCATCTTTACGTTTCGCGTTGCCGCGAAATGATTCTCTTTGCGATGGAAAAAAAAACTTCCTCCGTGAGGGAGCAAAGTGCATAGGACAGCGGGACGGAAAAGACGGGGCGATACTACACAGTAAAAAATTAATTTCGTAAAATTGGAATGCGAATTTACGTAAAAATAATTTTGTCAATTAAGTGACAAGCTCATTTGTTAAGGTTAAAATATACAAACCTCTCCTTTCATTTCCCGTGTCATTGACAAATTTATTTTGTACTTTTGTTTGTAAAACCAGAAGCCGGATAGTGCGATTGAAAAATTAACAAATAAAAAATTGTGGACGTTTGTGAACAAAAAGCTGTAAAAAGTACTAACTCTTTTTTGCTGTCTAGGAGCGCGGGAAATTGGGGGGGGGGGGCGAGATCGATACCCTGGAAAAGCCAGACGTCGAGGAATGGACGGATTTTAAACTTCCGGTTCTCTTTGATTTTTCATGAAAATCAATTTTTTTGTTACATTTTTACGATTTTTTCTTAATTTTTTACTCATTTATCTCATTTATTTTGAATTGTGTTCCGCGGTCGTGGGGACACACCTTGGTGCGGATCGACGATTCGCTTCGACTCTCGATGTAAGCCGCGGTAGTTAGAGCTCTCCGAGTTCCATCGCATCGACTATAGGACTCTTCCCTGGTAACCCACTGCCGCGCGTGGTCCGCGACCGGATCTGGGTCAATATTCGCAATTCGCTATCACACCGTTCCAACTCCTCCGCGAACGACTTAACAACGTCTTTGCTTATCCTAAGATCCGTCCAATAAAAAAAATTAAAATAAATTAAGTTAATTGTCAAGATGCCCGGTAATCGATTATTCTTGTCGATAAACAAAAAAAACCTCGTAATCGGACGAATCTCATAACCAACTATCGTCCCTTCTCGAAAACTGCACGAGTCCGAAAAATATCGATCTCCTCCTGACCTTTATCGATTCAACCCTGTCGGTCCGTCAATATTCTCGTTGGAGAGAGCCAACACAACGTTCCAACACCTCCAAAAACGATTTAACAACGTCTCTACTTATCCCACAATCCGACGAATTAAAAAAAAAATACAAACAAAAAATTAGGTCAATTATCAAGGCGCCCGGTAATCGATTATTCTGGGCGATAAAAAAATATCGCCATCGGACAAACCTCATCTATCGCCCTCAGCTGTCGCTTCACCTCAAAAACTGCACGGGTCAGAAAGGGATCGATGTCTTCCTCGCTAGTTACCCTGAGACCGCTATATTTACCATTAGGCATGAGATCTTCGTAACCTACGTTGTGGATTTCTTGACCAAAACCCAGCGGAGCGACTCACATGGACTAGCCTTTGTCGATTCGAGCCTGGTCCGTCAATATTCTCGATTCGCTATCACACTCTTCTAATACCTCTACAAATGCTTTAATAACGTCTTCGCTACATCTTAAGTCCGATCTTAAGTCCGATCTTAAGTCCGATCTTAAGTCCGATCTTAAGTCCGATCTTAAGTCCGATCTTAAGTCCGATCTTAAGTCCGATCTTAAGTCCGATCTTAAGTCCGATCTTAACTCCGATCTTAACTCCGATCTTAACTCCGATCTTAACTCCGATCTTAAGTCCGATCTTAAGTCCGATCTTAACTCCGATCTTAAGTCCGATCTTAATTTCGATCTTAAGTCCGATCTTAATTTCGATCTTAAGTCCGATCTTAAGATCAATCACATGTTCGATCTTAAGATCAATCTCAAGTTCACACTAATGTTTTAAAATTCGACCCTTAGAGTCGAATTTTAAGACGTTAGTCTGAACTTGATATCAAAGTTTGGCGCGAACTTCATTGCGCACTTAATATCTATCTTAAGTTAGAACTTAAGATCAAACCTGATTTCATGCTTAAGTTTAAACTTGAGTTTGATCTTATATTTGGACTTGAGTTCGAACTTAAGATAGGTATTAAGCACTCAATGAAGTTCGGGCCAATCTTCAATCATAAGTTCAAACTAACGTCTTAAAATTCGACCCTTAGAAGATTTGTCCTAGGACCTAATAAATAACCTATCTATCTATCTATCTATCTAGAATCCTGAGACCGCTATATTTACCACGAGGCACGAGATCTTGATGACCTACGTTATGGATTTCTTGACCAAAACCCAGCGGAGCGACTCGCATGGACTAGCCTTTATCGATTCAAGCCTCTCCGTCCGGCCGTCCGTCCATGTCCAGCTTTGTCGTGCTCTCGCCGGTTAACGCGGGCTTGTCGCACCTGTACTCGTGAATCGTGGTTAAAGAGGCGGAAAGGAAAAACGATAGAAAAAAGAAAAAAAACCTCAACGTGCACCTTGCACGTTGAGATGGTCGAGATAGGCGTGGGCTTTCGCGCTGAGAACGCGCGGGCTTCCGGTGATTGCTTTACGCGCCGAGCGTACTGTGAAAAGCGTCCTCGCGGCGGAGTCGCGCGACCGGAAGTCGGGCGGCTTCCATTCGCGACCACCTGGCCGACACATCGATATATCGGAATTCTGCATCGGAATAATGAATAAAGTTCCGCGAGGCGGGAGGGGAGAGAAAACGCAGCGATAGGAAAACGCGAGGAAACGGGACGACCTTGCCGGTCCGCCATCTTTCGATTCTTATCCGTTAACTCGGCGAGCTTTTGGGGTCCTCGTGTCGGGCGCCTATCGGAGTTTGAGTGAAAAGCGATCGGCAGGAGTGCCAACCTGTTTTGTCCGACAGGGAGGGAAGGGGTGAGATTGAATAAAAAGAGACTCTCGCTCGATGCCGCGCCAGATCCGATATCGCTTGGCACACGACGCACGGACCGGTGTAAGTTGCTTTCTGTTGAAATTTCATTTCTATCGATTCCTCGCGGAGGATACCGAAACTTGACGCGCGCGCGACCCGACGTCGGATCGCCGGGGCGTGCGACGAATCCGAGCGCGGCCGCGCGCCCGAACCGATTCCAAAGGGACTCGGTCGGTAAGAGAGACTGTGGTCCATTTTGGGTGACTCAAGCCTTCGAGTACCGACTTCTTGCCGATCGCGAACGGCCTTCTTTTAAGCAGAAAGACGATGCGGATGATCGTAGTCAATTTTATTCTGCTTTGTCAAAAAGACTGTAAAAAAAATCGTATGAAATTTAATGCACAGGACTGGAAGTTTTTATGCAAAAACTGGTATATTAAATTTCATGTACGGCAGCGATGAAAAATTATGTTCTATGTATAAAAAAATATTGGAAACACTTAATTTTTTATAATTTACTTCAATTTTACTATAAAGGTACTTTAATTTTACTATAAAGGTACTTTAATTTTACTATAAAGGTACTTTAATTTTACTATAAAGGTACTTTAAAGTTACTATAAAGGTACTCTAATTTTACTATAAAGGTACTTTAATTTTTATAATTAACTGTAATTTCAATGAAAAAGTATATTCGTTTTTCATCACAATTGTACATGAAGTTTTTGCATAAAATCTTTCAGTCCGGTGCATTAAGTTTCATAAGAATTTTTTTTAGAGTCGAAAATACGCGAGGATCGAATTCTCTCGGGTGAGATGAATGCCGGTGAGAAAATTGGCAAATCTCGTCCGGTGCTCGAGGCCGTAGATAGGGGGGGCATTAAACGGGACGGTAATATGAGCTCGCAGGTAGAGCGGCTTTTGAGTCGAAGGGTTGGTGAGAGGGAGGCGAATGGAGTCGAGCGACTTCGCCCGACGACCAGGCGAGGGAAGGGGCGGCGAGTGACGAGCCACGTCGACGTATAGCGCCGGATTGCGAAGGGTGGCGCGTGAGTGGCTCGGTCCGGTAGGCAAGTAATTATCTCGAGTTACCAAGCCGTGTGTTGGCATTTCGGTTCTATCAATATTGTCGCGCGAGGAATGACGCCGGATCGCCCGGTCCGTCGCCCCGGGGCGGTTCGCTCGCCCCATCGTTACGTCGCATTCGCGAACCCTTCAAAGCCCGGCCTCGCACGGTTCCGAGAAACATCGAGCTTTCGGGCCGATGCTACTGCAGCTCGGGCTCATTATCTTACCTCCATCCGGAAGGCTACCTGAACTCCCGCTGGACGGTAAAGCAGCGGGGGAAAGCAGCGGAATCGATAATGGGAGCTCACAGGGAGGGTCGAAGATCTACCTTACCGACGAAAGCTCAAGTTGCCGGCTGGGTAAACTGAAATGGATATCCGGCGAGCGAAGGATAATCGTTCACATTGGTACCAAGAAATGTAAATTCTGAAATCTTTCTTCTTATCCGTATCAGAGATTTTTCTTATTTTTGGGAAATTAAGGGCGCGTGAAACCAGAGCTGGCCAGTACTCAAAGTAACGGGTACTTTTTTTGGTACTCCAAGTACGTACTTGATGTACAGATGTACTTTTTTGGTACTTCAAGTACGTACTTGATGTACAGATGTACTTTTTTGGTACTTCAAGTACGTACTTGATGTACAGATGTACTTTTTTGGTACTTCAAGTACGTACTTGATGTACAGAAGTAGTTTTTTACGATTCCAAGTACCGAGTGCAAGTACTTTTTGAGTACACGCTCGCATTACGGATACTTAATGAGTAGCATGATACTAATTGAGTATCATGCTACTATGCTATGTCCTGTTTCTATTAATACATGGTTATCTGTCCAAACTTCCCAATAAGTGTGATTTTAATGAGAATTAAAAAAAAAAAATTATTTTAAACGAGAAGTGGGAAACCATCTCGTTTTTTTTAAAGAAATTATTTTATGGATTTTTACTGTTAAAGAGGGGAAAGTGAAGAATATGTTACGAATAGCCTAAAACCAACGAATTGGGAAAATTTCAATTAGCGGTCTTTTACAATAAATTTTGCTGGTGAATTTTCATTATTTAAATTTGACGAAATGTACAAATTTTTTAACGTTACGAAAAAAGGTGCAACTAATTTGCACATGTCTTCCCCATTTACTACAATTTTGCTCATCGCTTCCTCTACGAGTAAATTTTGCGCGTACCTTCGGATCGAAGGTCGTTCGAGAGGAAGTATAATTCTTGGTACGTTATCGCGACTCGTTAAGTACTCGCCGTATCAAAATTGCGCCGTGAAACTTGCGCAATTGAATTTCATTTTTAAGGTTGACGTCCCGACAAGCTCGTGTCATGAGACGAAGGTGGAACGGAAATATCACATTGTATTCCGCTAATGAATAATTCAACAAACCTCCCATTACGTTGTTATAACGGCGTCGAAAAGCGTCTTCGCGAAAGCGAATAATACAATTCCGAATTAAAAAGAAGAAGAAAAAAAAACTGGAGAAAGGAAGACATTACGAAACTTTAGCATAAACGTTTACAAGCACCCTGGAATAGAGTAATTGCTCCAAGACTGAAATATAATCAGCATGCATAATTAATTCCAAATCGCATTCAACCCACCCAGTCACGATCCAAGAAAGAAAGCCATGCAACTTAAATATTTTTTTCAAACTTCTTTTATTTCTCTTAAAAAAAAATCCACCAAACACATTAATTGATGTATACAAGAACATCGGAAAATGCATTAAAAAAAAAAAAAAAAATGGAAAAAGAAAGACATTGCGAGAATTTATTTATTTATTTGTTTACGGGACACGCCCTTTTGCATAAGAAATTCAGATAACATGGTGAGTAAAAAAAAATTAAGATCACGTTAACAATTTTGGGGTTTAGCATAAATTTAATTTAGCATAAAAGTTTGCAAGCACGCTGGAATAGAGTGGTTGGCCCCAGACTGAAATATAATCAGCATGCATAAATAATTCCAAATCGCGTTCAACCAACTCAGTCACGATCCAAGAAAGAAAGCCATGCAAATAAAAAAAAACATTCTTTTGTTTCACTTCCAATAAAAATTCCACCAAACACATATTAATTCACGTATACAAGGACATCAGAAAATCGTAAAAATTTCTCGCAAACAAATGCCTAAAAAAAAAAAGAAAGATACATATACACATATAGAAAAAACCTAATAACCCGCATAAATTAGAGAGCACCGATTAACTGTTGATTTATTATCAGCCCCGAGTTCTCGAATTCCACCCGGGATCGCATGCGATCCCGTCGAGGCCCCGAGACGTCGAAAAAAGTGAGACGAGCTCGGCCGATAACGCAATTTTCTTTCCTTTTTTCCCCTCTCGCTCCCTCGCGCGATTCCGTTCTCCGCGTAATCGAGTTTTATCGTGCGAGACTCGAGAAACAAATGGGATCTCTCATCGACACTCCCAGCGTTTCGTTTAAGGTGAGAGGTCAGCGAGCGTGTCCCGTAGGTGAAGGAACGATGGTGAAAAAAAGCTGAGAAAAAAAAAAAATTAAAAAAAGCTCCGAGACTAGGAGCGTTCACCCGGTCTCGCGTCGTCCTCGCGTATATCCGTTTCGCTCCCGCACACGTGGGCCAGCGGTGAACCGGCAACGAGTTTAGTCCCAACCGAGCGAGAGATCAATAAACGAAACTCTCACGCCGACACGGGAATCCACGGTCGTCGCACCAAACTTTAACACTCTCCTTACCGCAAAAAACGCCGAGCTTTCGCTCCCTTCCGAGCCGAGCTTGCGACAGCCTTTTTCCAACCCGCCGCACCGGTGTGGACATCAAAGTAACAATCTCTATATTAAATATTTTTTATATTTATTTTTAGACTGTAAAATAATTAGTATGGAATTTAATGTACCGGACTGGAAGTTTTTATGCAGAAACTGGTACATTAAATTTCGTGTACAATTGTGATGGACAATAAATGTTTAGTGTATTAAAAACATTGGAAATATTTTATTTCACTGTAAAAAAAAAAAAAAAATTGTAAGTTTAATGTATCGAACTGGAAGTTTTTATTTAAAAGACTGGTACATTAAACTTAATGTAGAATTGTGATGAAAAATTGATATACTTTTTCATTGAAATTAAAGTAAATCATCAAAATTAAAGTACTTTCATAGTAAAAATAAGGAAAAATTAATTTTAAATTAAGGAAATTGTTAAAAATAAAGTATTCATAGTGAGCATTAATTCTTCATCACAAATGTACATGAAATTTAATATTTCAGTTTTTGCATAAAATCTTCCAGATCGGTACATTAAATTTCATACGATTTTTTTACAGTGTTTTTAATCATTTACATTAATTTTAGTATAAAAGTCCTTCAATTTCAATGGAAAAGTATATTAATTTTTCATCGCAATTGTATATTAAATTCAATTTATCAGTTTTTGCACAAAAACTTCCAGTCCGGTACATTAAATTTTGTTCACAGTGTACTTTTAAAATGTTTTGAATATTTATTTTGATTTGTAAATTATAAAAAATATTTTAAATATTTGTTTTCATTATTTAAATATTTGTTTTCATTATTTAAATACCTACACGTTCATCGGAAGTCTGCGTGATCGATCATCTGCGTCCGAGCTCGTCGAATTTTGCGATATATTTCCGAAAGCTTTTAGACATTAAAGGATACGTTTTTTGGGTCAAACGCGACGGTGCAGACGCGGAGTTAACCCAAGGCTATCTATCAAACTCGAGGAATAAATTAAAAATAGCGATTTTTCACTCATTCCTAAATAAAAAAAAAAAAAAAACAATAAAAAAAACCCGTAAAAAACTTTCTTCTACGACCTAGAGCGAGTTCAACCGCAGCCTTTCGTACCACTTCCGGCAAGCGAAATCGCGGGCTTCACACACAATTGAAAAAAAAAAGGTACGCACAACAAACTACAAAGCCCCTAAGAACTTTGCCTGTGTACAAAGCTCTCGTAAAGCTCGCCGTGCAAAGTGATTTTTTACGGAATATAGTTTCCTCGTTCCTTTGCAGCGCCGTCGTCATTCGATACTTGCGTTTCTTTGAAACGCGCTTCTAAACCCCAAGTTTTCCAGCGTAATGAGCTTTGAAGTGGACTGAACACCGACCTGTATCACAGGTCGGATTATGCATGAAAAAAAAAGAAGAAAAAAAAAAGAATTGTTCTCCACCTACAACTTTCTGAAACAAGTGGGGGGAAAAAAAGCATGCACATGTGCTAGCGACACGGTAACGAATATGGGTGTAAATATAGTCGCAAAGTCGAGGGCGAGCTTCGTCGCGGACTCGCGATTCGATGGGCGAAAAGGAAAAAAAAAAAAATTAAAAAACATAAAAAAATTATGTTTGTCGACAGGGTCGCCTAGGGCTCTTTGGAAAGTGGGGCACGGGCTTCCATCGCGAGTCAATCACGATATGAGCGAGCTTCGGAGCCCGCCGTTCGCTGCGCGCACGCACACACACGTCGAGTCAGTTGACGACTGCACCACGTGTCGCGTGACACCGAACAGTTATGAACGTGGCCGGGAGCATTCCCCGATCGCGCTCCCGGTGCGATGAGCTTCTGTGCAACACATTATTATTGCATGGAATGTGTCGCAGTCATTGACACATTAAGGGTGAAAGTGTCATCCGCTGCACACAATAGGTCGTTCTTAGCGCCACTTTTTTCTTTCGTCGTTATTTTCTGTTTACAGCACGCAGCGCCTTTCGCGGTCGAGTTATAGACCGAGGCATAGGTGACTACAGTACACTGAGAAAAAAAAATCGATTGCGTCAACAAAATGAGCGCTCACGGGTGGCGAAACAAATTTTTGGTTGATCGAACGAAATAATTTTCGTAGTAAGTAGAGAAACATTTTATTCGACGGCCTGTTAGTTCCATCAACGAGGTTTTTTTTTCGATCAACCAAACATTCGTTTCGCCACCCGTAAGCGCACATTTTGTTGACTCAATTGATTTTTTTTTTTTCTCTGTGTAGAACCTCGATTAACCGAGAGGCTCCGCACCGAAGAGTCCCCGGATAATCGAAATCCCGGCACATTTACATCTCTACCACTCACGACCCTACCAGAAAACATCTTACCCCAAATATCTATACCAGAAAACAAGTCTAACGGATTACTCTACCAAAAAAGACAGCTTTAACAACTCTACCAGAAAGTAAAAAAAAACTCTACCCGAATCAAAATAAAACTGTACCGGCCTTGAAATAAAACTCTACCGGAATACGAGGCTCGACGGTAGCCTTGTATTTCGGTATTTTGGTAGAGTTATAATATGGTAGAGTTGTTATCTGGTAGAGTTGAGAGCGGTAGAAATGTAAATGTGCCGAAATCCCGGATAATCCGAACTAGACAGCGAGGTAAATAAGTCGATAATGGCAAATGATACAACTTTATTTCAGTTACCATGACATTTGCTAGAACTTGCACTTAATTGTTAAATAGTGTGAACTAGAATCTAAAGCTTTGGATTTTTTTTTACATTTATAGTACATAAGCAAGTCTTTTTTTGGAAGTACTCAGTGACTTTGCTTTGCTCCGAGTATTAAAAAAGAAAAACCTCGGGAGACGCACGGCTAATCCGCTTCCCGGTTAATCCGACCCCGGTCAATCGGGGTTCTACTGTACTGGAAAAAGGGGTTTCTGACGAAATGCATTTTTTTCCTTGCCCGCGAAAACAATCCGCTATTCATGATTCATGAACAAGGCGATAAAGGCAAAAAATAACTTGGACAAAATTGCTTGGAATGTGTAGCAGTCTTTGACACATTAAGGGTGAAAGTGTCATCCGCTGCCCACAATGGCTCGTTCTGCGCCGGGCACTGCTATTTAAAGTACGCAGTGCCTTTCGCGGTCGAGTTATAGACCGCGGCGTAGTTGACTACTGGAAAAAATGGCTTTTTCACGGAGGAGCTTCTATTTTTTCCTTTCTCGCGAATACAATTCGCTATCCATGATTCATAAACGAGGCGACAGAGGCAAAAAATAGCTTGGATAAAATTTATGACCCTGAACATATGGCATGGGACTAAATTTCATCAGATTGTAGTCGGAGTTGTTTTGCATCGCGCAAACTTCCCTCGGGGAAGTTCGCTATGAGAGAGAGCTTGGCGGTATTTAAAATACATGATATATTTTAGGTATTTTAAATACTCGAATAGTTCTCGGGTATTCAAAGTACTTTTTGGGCCAATCAAGTGTAAAATACACAATATTTTTACACCAACGTCCACATTTTAATTCTAATAATGAATGTGGGAATATACGGAAGCTAAATCTTGGAAAATATTAACAGAAAGGAATAAAAATTTAATGTAACATGTTTGAAAATTTTCATTGCAAAACGCCAAATTATACATGTGAAATACATATCAAATTCTGATGCATAATCCTGAATAATGCTGTATTTTCATGCGAAGTTAAAAATACAAAGTCAAATCATTGGATAAAGATTTAAAAAAAAAGAAAATTTCATATTCCGAATGCCAAATGTCACACGCGAAAAAAATGTCTTATGTAAAAAAATCTTAAATTTGTATGGTAAACACATTACTTAGTTAGTTGAAAAAAAAGTGTTAACTTTTCCCAATTGTCGACTTTAAGTGCACTGTTCCATGTCCGGTACGTTCACCTAACATTGCGCGACAATCACGGTCCGGCTACATGAAAAATGAAAACTACAATATTAAATAATAAATAAAGAATGAAGTCAATATTACTATTGCCCAGTTTCCTTTTCTCAGCCACATCGGGAGGGCAAATAAGTAGACGAATAAGCTTTGCTGTTACTTTAATTTTAACTTTCACTTTAATTTGAATTGTAACTTTAATCTTAATTTCTAATTTAAGTCAAATACTTCTCGCTCTGATTCCAATCACTTGCAATTGGATTCTACCCGTTCATTAATAAATAAATAAATAAATAAATAAATATTAATTACTTTTGGCCCTATATCGATTTTTTTATTACATTAAATTCCCTAAAAAAAATGAACTTTTCTCCATTGTCGACTTTGGGTGGACGGTTCCACGTCCGGTACGTTCACCTGACATTGCGCGACATTCGCCGTCTGGCTACATTACCGTGGAGCTTTCGGCAAACACGTAGGACGCCTCTTATCAACCTCGCATGCATTGTACTCGTCGGGTGTGCGTTATGAACTTTGAATGCAGCGCGAATGCACAGCGAGAGCCACGGCAGGACAGTGACGGTACACCGTATTTAGGGATATCTATATCTATATGTATATATACATATATACACATATATAGATGTGTGCATATTTTCACATAGACGAGCGGCAGTCCCGGAGTTACTCTTGCCGGTAGCCGAGGCTCGTTTCGATCGCGGCCACACGCAGCCGAGAGAACAACCCGAGCGGGAAAGCCCGCTGACTGAATAATCGATTGTCGTTCAACGACCCTCTGTGTGCAACACACGGCGCGGTGCCCGAGAGAATCCACACCGTCCTCCTCCTGCCTGCTTCACAATTCCCCCCCCCCCCCCCCCCCCGCCCCGCGTCTCGTATCAATCGCGCTTCGATAAATCTCTCATTGCACTCGCTACTCTTCGTGCGGTGTGTGAACTTGACGTTTCGCTCCGGGCAAACAGAACTCCTCGGGACGTGCATTTATATTGATTGCTCAATTTTTTATCCGGAATCACGCAATTTAAGGATTGAATTCACTTTTTTTTTCCAGCTTCTTGTAACGGTACCGCGTACGTAATTATATATTATATATTATATATTATATATTATATATTATATATTATATATTATATATTATATATTATATATTATATATTATATATTATATATTATATATTATAATTTAAAGAAAAAAAGGACGGAAGAAAATCATCCCCAAAGTACCCTCGACAATTTTTCCGTCGCTTTTCATTCAACCCCCAAGTCAGCACGTGGAGACGTTCGTTTTAGCGAGCTGCAAAGTTGACGTTTGATGAATGGAACCCTGGGAAGCCGTAAACTGCATTCGCATGAAGCATCGTCCCGTCCCCGACGGTTAATTCTCAGAAACAACAACGGCACGACGATTACCTCGTAGGAATCACAAACACACGTCGGGAAAGCTATGGCATTTAACATGATATCTAAAACATTCTCGGGAAGCCATCGAGCAGTTGAGAATTTTTTTTTTTCAACAGCAAAGAGATTTTACCAAGACCCGTGCTCAGCCAAAAAATTATAAATTAATAAGTTAAATTATAATTTTCATGATTAATAATTACTGATAATAATAAGAATTATTATTATTACTGATAATAATAATAATTATTATTACTAATAATAAGAATTATTATTATTACTGATAATAATAATAATTATTATTACTGATAATAAGAATTATTATTTAAATTAAAGGAAATAATTTAAAGAAAAAAAGTACGGAAGAAAAACACCCTAAAGGTACCCTCGACAATTTTTCCGTCGCCTTTCTTTCGACCCCGAAGTCAGCACGTGGAGACGCTCTGTTGGGCGAGGTGCAGAGTTGACGATTGATGAATGAAGCCGCGGGAGGCCATAAACTGCATTCGCATGAAAAATCGTTCCGTCCCCGACGGTTAATTCGCAGTAACAACAACGGCACGACTATTACCTCGTAGGAATCATAAACATAGGTCGGGAAAGCTATCTAGACGATGTCGTGAAGGAGGTCAGCGTTGCACGCAACCAATGGAGCTCCCACGATATTGCACACAGCCGTAATACACAAGCCCGGGGTAAACTTCGGCTCCGCCGTATATTATCCCGCCCGTGTTATTACTTATAGCGTGCCCCGATGAATTTCATATATCATTCAGCTTTGCCCTTCATCGATGTCAATTAACGTGAGAATCGACGGGTTTTACGACGTTCCGCTCCAATTCTCTTCGTTAAATTTATCAAAACCGAGACCCTCGGCTGTGCAACATATAGCTGCGTGAATTTCTTATCTCGAGCCAAGGATCATTATCGACTTTTTTTCGTCGACTCGTTCTGCGCACGATGAGTTTGTACCTATTTTCCTATTTTTTTTTCTTTGCATCCGTGGAAAAACCAACGATAACGCGAAGATCTGACGAGTCGATAATATAAATTCTGGATACATGCGAGCCTCGGCGATAAATTAGAGGAGTTGAACATTTTTTCGAAATTTTATTGTTATTCATGAGAAAACTTTTTTTTCTCGAGGAAAGGAGATAACAAAACCCCATTAACCCTTGCTCGCTTCTGTCGTGAAACATTTGCAATTTTTTATACTTTGCAAAAATTTGTTTGTTTAAAGATTTTTTTTCTCTTATTGACTGTTTACACTTTTGCGGACTGGTTGGATCTTTTCCAAATTCAGTTATTCTTAGTATTCTTATCGTTATTGCATCCGAGTCTCGGTCACAATTTGGAGAAGTTGAACATTTTTGCGAAATTACAATTTTTTTTTTTTTTGCTCATGAGAAAACATTTTTTGTTGGAAGAAACGAGAAAACAAGTGCCGATCAACCCTGGCTCACTTTTTCGTGAAACGTTTGCAATTTTTTTTTTTATATTTTACAAAATTTTATTTGTTGACACATTTTTAAAATTTTACTGTTTACACTTTTGCGGATCGTCGGTCCATTCCAAATTCAATTCTTTTTATTATTATTGCTACATCCGAGCCTCGGTGACAAATTAAAGAAGTTGAACATTTTTGCGAAATTGTTATATTTTTTTTGCTCATGAGAAAACATTTTTTGTTCGAAGAAACGAGAAAACAAGGGCACTTCAGTCTTGAAAAATTTCCAAAGATTTGCAATTTGTTTTTTATTTCACAAAATTGTATTTATTGACACATTTTTTAAAATTTACTATTTACACTTGTGCGGACTCGTTGGCCCCTTCCAAATTCAATTACTCTTATTATTATTACTATAATAATAATAATACTAATAATTATTATTATTGTTTATCAAAAATACGGAATTGATTTGAACGGAATTTTTTTTTTTTTTTGAGAGCTAGTTTGAAATTTTCGCCCGGGACTCGCGAGTGTGTGCAGTGAGCTAGGATCGAGTAGATGCGGCCTTTCGGCTCAGACATCGGGGCGCTCCGTCCGCTGCGCGGATATCGTTTGCGAGAGCTCGTCCCGCAGATTCGACTCCGTTACAACCCCCGATTACGTCAGGCTCCGGTGTGACATTTAAATGCGATCGTCTCGTCGAACTCAGAAATTCCATTAGTCTAGACGCCCTCGGAGTGCGTCCGGAGGCGGTCCGATTCTGGTACACGCAATCTATTAAATCGCGGCCCATCCCGAAGCCCTCACTCTTCCCTCGCGATAAATGTTCAGCAGAAGAAAAAAAAAAAAAAAAAATGAAAAAAAAAATCAAGAAGAAAAATTGCATCTCAGCAGCTTCAATTTGCCGGAGCTTTTTTATTATCGCGTCCGGTAAGCGATTCCCGGCTCCGTGATTATCTCCACTTATACCTCCGACTCCCGGTTGCATTGCAAACGAGTCCGCGAGTCGTGTGCACAATCGGGATAAGCAATCAGCAAAAGTTAAGTAGGGAAAAAGAAGAAAAAAAAAAAAAAAAGAATTCTGCAAGCTCAGTCGTGAGAATTAGAATTTTCCAGGTGGTTCGTGAAAGTGGCCGAGATCGGGGCTTGATCGATTTTTTTTTTTCTCTTCTCCCGTTGCAAATTGCACAAAGCTCCTCCGTGCGGACATACAAACAGCTTACGGAGAGCTCTTGGCTCTTGAATCCCGTAGATCACAGGGATATCCTGACTGTGGAGTGTAGCCAGCTCGAAACCGCGGAAGTTAGGGCCGAGAGAGAACCGTGGGCTCCGAGCAGTCGGCGGAGGACCGCAGAGAAACTCCCGGCGTCGACGGAAACGGCCAGTAGTAAAAGTCGCGGAGTGCTCAGACTGCGCGAGAAAGATTGAAATAAAAAAAGAAAAAGAAATATCCGGGTTGGATTGAAAGGACAAGCGAAGGATACGGCGATAAGGGGACAGATAAAACGAGCGATAAAAACCCGGCCTTGTTCTCCCTTACTTATTATCCGCGCGGCGAAAGTCTCCTCGAGACATCCGAGCTTCATGCAATTTTGCTATTTCCGTTCTCTTGTAAATTACACTCGCAGGGACGCCGAAGTGAATCGGGAGAGTCGGTAAATCGATCGTCGATAAATCCGTCGTTTATTTAAATATTAAAGCTGCACACGGCAAGCTCGTTTGCTTACACGTGCAGTCCAGTGGACGCTGGGACGAGCTTTGTGTGCACTGCCGATCGGGCAAAATTACCCTCGTATCTGTCGCGTGCGCATGGCGTCGAGTGGATGTCATTGACCATCCATCGACGTTTTTGAGAAGAAGAAAAAATAAATTAAATAGAAAAGTTGGAAAATGTTCCGAACGTAATTTCGAGTTTTTAGTATTAATTTCTATATTTTTATACTTGTAGTATAATGATAGTATAACATTAAATAATATTCATATTGTAATTGTACTCTAATTTTTTATGTTATTACTTCTATATTTGATTCAAGAAATTCTGACTAAACATACACACTGAACAAAAAAAAACTAATTTTGCCGTTCGAATGTAAAGATATTTTACCCTTTGAATCCCCTCAAAAAAATTATATTATTCCAATGCTGATGATACTATATTAAACGTAACACACCGATTACTGTAAAAAAAAATAACTTTTTCAAAGTCGTTTAAAAAAACGCAGCTTTCAATTACTTTTCAATTTCTCCTTGTAAGTTCCTGTAACTCTTACAACTGTTTCAATTCCGCGTCCCCATTGCAATGTCTTATTTACATCCGACCTTGCATAACTCCCGACCAGACTGTTACTTAACACTCGTAAAAAAAAAAAGAAAAAAAAGATCTTAGAAAACGTGGCGCACGTAATTTCGAGTTTGTGGTATTAATTTCTGTTTCTACATTTGAAAAAAATTTTCGACTAAAAATGCACCCTGGCCAAAAAGCAAATTCTACCAATCAAAATTAACGATATTTCACTCGTTGAATTCGCTCAAAAAAAATTATCTAATTCCAATACTGATATCACATTAGACTGTTAAAAAATTAATAATTTCAAGGTTAAAAAAAAGACGCATGAATAATTATTGTCAATTTCTACTAAATAGTTACTGTAACAGTTACAACAGTAGTTTCAATTTCGCGACCCCATTGCGATGTCTTATTTACATCCGACTTTACATAACTGCCGAGCAGACTTCACGCTCGTAAAGAGCATATCTAATAAATTCGTTGTACGGTAACGTGCGAATGCGCCAACGAGACTTGCCCGAGGACAGAACGGGCGACACACAATTTTCTAATACTCGAGCATTGTGCCAAATAGCGTGTGCATGGGAACAATGACGACCGGTCGTCGAGCCGAGAGTCGGTCTGACGCGTGCGGGGCGTATCTACTTGGCGAGGCGTCCGCTCCTCCTCACGCACACACATTAAGGAATCCCCGTTGCCTCCCGTCGTCGTCAATTCTCGCCGACGCTTTTCCGGCGTTACTGAGCGTGTCCGTGTGCATACGCACTCACAACCGATCTATCTATCTGTTTCTGGCGACGAGTACAGAACGACGGAAACGCGCCGGATGAAACGAGACGCTCGCGACGGAATAGCAATGGCTTCGCACTTTTCCCCGTGGCTTTTCTCCCACGTTCGAGCCATCCTTTTTTGTCCTCCCGAGCTTTTTAACTTTAAACAAAAATTTATAGCGATGAATGGCTAAAATTTCGGAGGTATAGAACCACTATGAATAACCCTGGTTTGCACACTTTTTTGTATAGGATAATTTTTACTTTATTCAATTTTTTAGCCCTCTCGAGCTTTTTAACTCTTTTTTACGTCACCGAGAAATAGCAAACATTTCTAAGGTATAGAACTATTATGAATAACTCTGGTTTGTACAAATTTTTTATAAAACTCGGATAATTAGTATTTTATTTTTTATCCCTCTCGAGCTTTTTGACTTCGTTTTTTTTTTAATTTTAGCGATAACAGACAAACATTTCGAAGTTACAGAATAATTACGAATAACTCTAGTTCGCACAAATTTTTTATGTAACGCGGATTTTTTAATTTTTCAGCGCCCCAAGCTGTCTTACTTCTTTTTTTTTTATTTCAGTAATGAAAGGCAAAAATTTCTACGTTACATCACTATTGCGAATAGCTCCGGTTTGCACGAATTTTTAATATAAACTCGGATAATCGAGAAATATCTGAGATACGAGGCGAAATGAAAATTAGGCGTGCATGCTTTCGAGAACGGGAGGATCGACCCTTGCCGGTATCGCCGGCCGAATTACTCACGGTCCATCCTAACGTTAATAACGCGAGACCCTTCGAGAATTCCTTCGATCGTGTATGCACCCAATCCATGTAAGCGGAGGACTTGTATATTGTGCATACAGGATGCGGAGGTACGGCTCGAGATCGACATTCTTTGACAAAGGAATCGAGACAGCCCCCTTAATTATTATACATTTTTTCAAATAAAAAAATGTATAACAATGAATAAAAATTACATTAAATTAATAAGCGAGCAGCAAACAAGAAAACACAGCGACACGCGAACGATGAAATAATACGAGTAGGTGACCTCACCGCCATTCTTAACGTCATCCTTAGAATCCTCGGCAGCCGGCTGGACGCTCTCCTTGCTCGTGTTGCATCCCATTTTATTCACCGTTTAGTTTTCAATATTAAAAAAAAATTTATATCCAGTCGAAAAGATCTCGAACTCTTTTTTAAAAAAAATCTATTTACGAATTATCGTTCCTGCACGAATGAGCGTGTATATAGCGCAGCGATCTGTATATATGTATATATTAAAAGCTCACGCGAGATAAAAATTCGCAACACACGTGGGGAGGCTATCTAGTCTCGTGCGTCAGTCACACTGCTGCGAGATCTACCGATGCGGTCCCTCGTCAACATTTGTTCGTGAAAAAAAAAAATCGAGAAAATAAAATAATTTCGAACCGCCGTACTTGTCCTTGTTTTTTCTTTTCGTTTTCCTGCCGGCGAGGAAAAAATTCGACTAATGCCGTGGAGACTCAGCGACGGGTTCTCCTCGTCTCAATTTTTTGAAACCCCCTATTGCTTCGAGATAACGACACGCTTCGCTGAAAAAAAAAGATCGTAACTGATTTTATTAATCGCTCTCTCTTTTTGCTTCGCAATTTTTTTATTTATTAATTTTTTTAGATCGTTTTAGTCGACGTTTTGTGCTCGGGACTTTACTGTTAAAAGGGCATGGAAATCTAGTTTTTTTTTTTTTCTTTAAAATAATGTTCCACTACAGCAACGTGTTTCTACGAGGAGATACGAGCGGATACTACTACTGGCGGCTAGGCTAATCTACGACGATGGAGAGAGCGTTGTAGGCGTCCCGTCGACGTCGCGGGGCGTACTGAATTCTCTCTCTGCCGACGACCCTGCCCTTGCGTCGCGACTGCCTGAGTCGATATATATTCAACGTCGCTCGCTCCTTCTTTCTCTCTCTCCCTCCGTCTCTCCTCCACAGACAGTCTGCCGCGATGCAGTCTATATCTGTGGCTTACGGCTGGCGGTGCGACTACTTGGCTTGGCTGGAACGCTCGTGAGTAAACCGATCGAAACACTGCGGTCTCGACCGACGAAAGCGCGGCGCGAGCTCGCGGATTATCCGACCCTTGATACTCGGACCAAAAATTCTTCGTCGTTAATCAGCAGCATCTCGTCTTCGTCTCGCTTGAGAAAAAAAAAAGTATGAAAAATGAATATTAAAAAAATGTATGAAATGTAACGAAAAGAAAAATGTCGACGAGGCGAGCCATCGAGGAAGCGCAAATTAATTCCTAGTTTCTGTAGGTGACTTCGTAGCGAATAAATTATCGTATTTTTTTCCCGCCGTGCACTTCTCGCACCGGCAATTTTTTCCCATTTATTTCTCGTAACGAAAATACTTCATAGGAGGAAATGATAATAAAAAAAGAAGGAATACGTTTGTCGATTTGTTCTCGTGGGCCCCACGATTACATGTCGGCGGTGCTCCATTTGTAGGCTTCCTCCTGAACGGCCGCGCGAGCGTTCCGGGCCTCGAACCATCTCTTCTCGTAGCCGTTGCTCCTATCGACGCCGTCCCACCGGTGACCCGGTTTTATGCCGAAACGGTTCGGCATATGGGAGCCCTGATAACTGGGTCGTTCTGCAAAGTAATTTGAGAGAACATCGATAGATGCAAATTATCTCCGCTCCTGAGCGCTTTCTATTTCAAGTCATAATAGTTCGGCTCCGCTATACCGAAGGATATAGTAGGAAACTTACCGGGCTTCCTCGTTCCCTCTTTTATCTGTCTCTCCATTATTTCCTCCATCATCGGATCTTCGGCGTGCAATTCCTCCTTCCTGCACATATCGAGATCCGCGTCGTCGGCGTATCTAGCTAGTGGCTTGCTCATCTCGTACTGGTCTCTAGCGCGCTTGTCCTCCTGATCCTCCACTTGCTTGAGACTGAAACGTTGATTCATCGACTTTCATAGTTAAGAAGCCTCATCGGTAGGAATAACTTCTCGAATTCGTCGACGAACCGTTACTCACCCTTTGCCCCACTTGGCGTATTTCTCGTCGATCTCTTCCTGCCGCTTTTCCTTCTCGCGACGCTCGGCCGCTTCCGCCGCTAAGTCGCGCCTCCTTCCGGTCTTCCGATCGCGCAGAACTGCCGCCTGACCTACCCCGCTGACCTCGGCGCTCATCTGCGGAAAATTAAAAAATTAAAAACGGTAGTGAGACAGGTTTACTATATTAATGGACATTTTTGAAGTAATAGAAATTTTGGACATAATGGAAGTTTGGAAGTAATGGAAATTGGGAAGTAATGGAAATTTGGAAGTAATGGAAATTGGGAAGTAATGGAAATTTGGAAGTAATAGAAATTCGAAAGTAATGGAAATTTGGAACTAACGGAAATTTTTTTTTAGACAAACTGAATGAAAAATGTACCTTGTTGAACAAATCCGCTTCGCGTTTTTTGTGAGCCTCGGTCTCGATCCTCAGAGCCCGGGCGTCTTGCAATCCGGCGGTTTTTCCATCCAATGTCTTTTTCATACGCGAATCACCGTCCCTGTTCGGTGGTCCTGGACTCGCCGATTTTCTATCGCGCTCCTCGTTCCATCGAGACTTTCTTCTCGGCGATCTCGAACCTCTGCGATTTCTTTCCGGTGGACCCGATCTCGGGTCGCTGCCTTCTCCGCCTCGATGCCGTCTGCCGTTCCTCTCGACTTCCCTCCTTCCGGAACGCGAATCGCGCCCATCGTCTCCGTAGTGTTGCTTCTTCGATGAAAGTCTCGGAGGGCTGAGATCGGAATCCGAGCCTCCTCGCTTCCCCGTCGCCCGACGAAATTCCACCGAACTTTGATCTTTGGCGGATCGTCTCGGAGGACTCAAATCGGAATCCGAGCCTCCTCGCTTCCCCGTCGCTCGACGAACTTCCACCGATCTCTGGTCCTTGGCCGATCGTCTCGGGGGACTCTGATCGGAATCCGAGTCTCTGCGAACCCGCGATTTTTCCTCGCCTCGTCGCTTAGGATTTCTATTGATACTCGTCTCCAAGTCCCGACGCTTTTTCGGCTCCCGCGGAGGACTCAGATCCCCATCGGAGTCCCCACGAGCTCTGGTTCTCGCATCCCGTTGCCGTTCGGAATTTCCCTCGATCCTCGTCTCGAAGTCTCGACGCTTTTTCGGCTCCCGCGGAGGACTCAGATCCGAATCCTCGGCTCTGCTATTTGGCCCTCGTTTACCGTTCTGCGACTTTTTCCTGCCGTCCTCGTGTCTCGATCTCCTCGGAGGGCTCCGATCGCCATCGGAGGCCGCACGAGCTCCGGTTCGCTCGTCTCGACCTCGACCAGAATTTCCGTCGATCCTCGCCTCAAAGTCCCGACCTTTCTTCGCCTCCCTCGGAGGACTCAGATCCGAATCCTCGGCTCTGCTCTTCGGGCCTCGTTTACCATTCTGCGATTTTTTCCTGCTGTCCTCCTGCTTTTTTGATCTCCTCGGAGGACTCGTGTCGCTCTCCGAGGATGACGACGATGACGAACTTCCGGATTCTGAAGTGGAGTCTTTTCTCCGCTTCTCCGATTTTTTTCCTCTGGATTTCGACTTCGTACGAGGAGTCGCCTCGTCCTCGTCCAGGGTCTCGGATGCTCTCCGACCGCGCTGTTCGCATCCGGGGTTCCTTGGTGGCGACGGATCTTCCTCAGAGTCGTCTCTGGATTTTCTCGGAGAGCTGACGTCCCTGTTGTCGGATTTTTTACTCTCCCTCGACTTCTTAGAACGCTTCGAACTACGAGGCGCAAATTCTGTCGGAACAATATTTTCCTCCTCCACGTCTCTGTGCTGATGCTCGTTGCTGCTCACCGCGACGTTGCCGTCTCCGTCCTCCGCGATAATCCTCCACCGTCTCTTGTCGGTGAAGTCCACTGGTCCCCTCTCGTCCACCACTCCCACGATCTGTGGCGCGTCTTCGGCGTAGGCGTTCAGTATATCGAACTCTCCGTCCTGGATCGGTCGCATATGTTTCAGGTCGACGTCGTCGTCAATGATTTTAACTCTGCGAAAATACATCTCAGTCGTTGGGCAACAGTAAACAATTATCGGTTCATTATTTTTCATTTTTTTTGTTCATCGGCTTTTCTCTAAGGTCTCTTCTCGATCCGATATACGTCTATTTATCGAGGAAAAATCGACTTTTTTCATTTTTTTTAGGGTCGATTTTCCAAGACACTAATGAATGTTTCTTTTTTTTTTGCATTACAGGAATATTCCAGTATTTATACATACGTCCCGAGAGTTCGTATGGAACAATCAACATAACCTAAAACACAAAGCTTCATTGTAGTCTCGGGCGCAGTGGCGTACAGAATTAATGAAAATTTACTCACGTTTTAGCGCCGACTTTTGGCTTCTTCTTTTTCTTTTTCTTCCCGTCCTCGCCGGAGTTCAGATATTTACGTAAATATTCCTTCTGCGTCATCTTTTCGTTGCTCATTTTTGCAGAGTGGATCGCTGGATCAGCTGTGAAAGCGAGCGCTGACGCGATACGCACCGACGTTCTCGCGCTGCGATCTTGGAATGACTCGAGAGCGCGGGAACGAGCGAAAAATTGTGACAAGAAATAAAGGCATTCGTGTTTTTCGAGGAAACGCGCGTACGGAAAATTCGGAGCGACAGCTCGAACGACGTCGAAGGCGAGTCAGCTGGATGGTGAGACGTTTTATTTTCCACCTCTATTACTTTCACACGCTATTTTTTATGGTATTTATTTGACTCGGTGGGCAAAATGGCGGTTTTTGCGCACGCTTCGCGTGCGAAAACCCCCATTTAAACACCTTGTGAAATAAAATTTTGTTCGATACTCGTGCGAAAAACGTTTTCTGAACTCGTGTGATTGCAACACTCGCCTTCGGCTCCCCTGATAGACAAGCGGCACGAAAAGTAGCAGTTGCCGCAATAATTGCGACATGCGCCGCACATGTCGCAAATATCGCGACATTATTACTACTTTTCATGGTGCTTGTCTATCTGGGTCGTGCTGCAAACTCACACTCGTCAGAAAAAGGTTTATCGCACTAGTATCGAAATATACTACTTCTCACTCGTATCGAAATGTACTATAATAAATTCGACCGTAGATACACACACTGATGAGTTAGCTATAGCAGTATAACTTCCGGCGAATCAAAATAACATTAATCTCGCGTGGATAACTTTTTTAAATAAAAATTCTTATTAATACTTCTATATAATACTTCTATATAATGTATAATCTATATAATGAATTAACGATTCAAGCATTGTAAGTTTAAGCGTTCGTAACTTCTGTAATTCCAGTCGTTAAATCAATGCCAGTACCCAATTAATTCGTGCGTTGTCAGCTTCAGAGTCTTTAACTTTTATAATTCTTTGTTCAGGAGCTTTGATATTTAGGATTTATTATATACTGATTGCAAAGGAGAAATCCGTCAAGGTAACAAATTATCAAATTATCAAGTAACTTTTGTTGAAAGAGTGAAAGAGCGAAAGTGACGATGCACCGGTTTGAATTAATTGCGATATAGATAGACGGTTAACGAGCGTGACGATCTCATCTCTCCTTAAGTTTGCAGACTGGCATCAGGCAAAGTGAACGGTTTTCCTCAAGGGAATGATTTGAACGCAGGCTGCTGTGGGCTGCTGTGGACTCGGTCGGTCAACATCCCTATAGATGTTATGCTCGACTTTGAGAAATTCGATCTTCTGCATTAATATACTTCAACAATTCGCAGCTACACAGAATGAAGCATAGAGTGATGCAAACATTGTTGATACTGGAGCCGTTCCTGAACGAAGTGAGTTGTAAAGAGATTGCATAAATTGTCCACATTACAAATGCATTCTACATAGAAAACAAATTTTGTTCGCAGACGGAAATTCAAGTATTACACGATATTATGTGGGATCTTGTGATTGCTGATGCTAATCAACCAAGTGTGCGCTTGACGCAGGAGTGGATACTCACGAGAATCTACTCGAAAAACTCGACTCTGCGAGATTCAATGCGGAACGTTTTTGCTACGGTACAAATATGCGACTGAAGTTTTATTCGTCTCAAATCTGCGACCGACGTTTTGCTTTACAGAAACGACAAATATGGCATTCCAGCGAACTTGATTCCTACTTCTTGATACTTGCGTTGAGATTCCGCAGTACTGCGTCGCGAGATCTCTGAACGTTCAAGTTACCGGCGCGATTTGCATATGGCAATACTTCAAGCAGCATATCTTTATGTAAACTCGCCTCTTACACACGAAGTGTGCAAGTACAATATAAGCATTATTTTTGTCATTGCATCGAATAAATAATCTTATTAATCGAACCATCGTTTAGGGTTTGACTTTTATGTCGAGTTGTTCTATCAGTTTTATCAGTTTTTACTCAGTCTCTGCGAACTCGCGATTTTTCAAATTTTTTTTCGTTCTCGTGTCGATGCGGGTTTGTATGTGCAAATTGGACTGGTGATTCAATCTTTGACATTTCACTGAAGTGTAAAAAAAAAAAAAAAAAAAACATTTCGGAAACATTTCAATGTATGATTTATCAGCGGACAAAGAAATGTTTTCGAAATGCTTTTGAAACATTTCACGAATATTTTTTTAATATTGGTAAAATATATTCAATATTTCGAAAAAATATTTTTAAAACCTTTCAAAAATATTTCAGTGCAAGGTGAGCTGGGAGGTGTCCGAGCATTGGTACCTTACTCGTCTTTTCGGACGTTTTTTCGGCTGCCGCGGAGGACTCGGTTTCCCATCGGAATCCCCACAAGGTGCGGTTCTCTCGTCCCATCGCCATCCGGAATTTTTCAATAATCGATACCGTTGTCGCGTGTATTAATACCGTTGTGACATATACATATAAAATAACCGCAGTATCGGATACCGCCCTGCTGAAAGAATTACTCTCGCTGGCATATAATTACGTAACAGGGCAACCGCACAATCGAATACCGATGTAATATTCTCGACCCCATATAAGAATTGTGTGACAGTCCCACGCGTTCGCCGCAACGCGATACAACGATGGAACAAGTGAAAGGATCATTTTTGGAACACGCCTAAGAATTTCTCGACTCGTTCAACAGGTGTTCGAGTCCCGTAGTCCGAAGTCTTGTGCGGAGGATGTCACATGTACGAGCGACCATAAATTTAATGTCCGCAGATAGCTCGAAATTTACCGTCATTTCCAATAACTCGCCAATCAATTTATTAACGAAACTATGAAAATGTAAAAATCCGTTGAACTTGCCTTCGATCTTCAAAAAAATCTTCCGAAGCAAATAATTCGTTGTGGGGCACAGCGGGGCAAATCGGACCTTCAATTCGTCACGATTAATTTATCAACGAAACACAAAATTGCCAATTGCGTTAAAATCGACGCCCAAACGATGATCCGGAGGACGTTGTTCGTTGCAGGGCGGATCGGGGCAAAATTGTATGACTTCAGTATATCGTGCACGACCAGTGTTGCAAAACGCCTCGCAAACTCGTACCTGAAAGTCCCTTGAACAATGCATACTTAAAAATTAATTGGTACGAAATGTAATGTACTAAAGTTTCTATGCATCAACTGGTGTGTTAACCCTTTATAAGTCACACATCTATCCCCACTTTTAGGCACACCATAGAAATGCGTGGCCCCCACTCCCCGTCCGTTAGTCCCGTTTCAGTACGGTTTCGGGCGGTGTGACTAATAAAGGGTTAAATATCATGTACAATTGTGTTGAAAAAATTCATGTTCGGTATATCAAAAACATTGGAAATACTTTACTTTTAATCATTTACTTTAATTTTACTATAAACGTACTTTAATTCCAATGATTTACCTTAATTTCAATAAAAAAAAGTGCAATGTGAAACAAATTCGTATGAAATTTCATGTACAATTGCGATGAAAATGTAATTGTTCAGTATATTAAAAACATTGGAAATACTTTATTTTTTAATAATTAACTTTTTAATTTCAATGAAAAAGTACATTAATTTTTCATCACAATTGTACATTAAATTCTACCAGTTTTTGCATAAAAACTTTCATTCCGGTACATTAAATTTACAATTTTCTTTTACATTGGCATCCGTTGTGTGTTTTGTATATTAAATTTCATGTACAGTTATGAAGAAAAATTAATGTTCAGTGTATTATAAACATTGAAAATACTTTAATTTTACTATAAAAGTACTTTAATTTAAATAATTTACATTAACTTCAATGAAAAAATACATTCATTTTTCATCACAATTGTACATTAAATAATGACAGTTTTTGCTTAAAAACTTCCAGTCCGGTGCATTAAATATAATTTTTTGTTTTACAGTGTAAACGAAGAGTCGACGTTTCGCAGCTCGCACTGGCTCGCACAACACACAACAGGCACAGCTGTTGTGCGTTGTGCGACCGATCGGTGCTCGATTGGTCGAGCCGGACGGGCAACGGAGAGTCCAGGTAGCATCGCCGATTGGAGAACGTGGATGGCAACCGGTGGTAGGGAGCGAAAGTGAACCCACCGCCAAGAATGGGCAGGACGACGTCGACTACGGCGATGCACAAGCAAGGTCTTCGTCGTCTCACGCAGAAAGTTTTACGCGCGTGACTCGCGCGGTGTGGTGACTCGCCGTTGTAAACTCTCCCAGTGTCCGCTCCCGTGAAACATGTCGAACTATCGTCCCGGTCGCCTCGTCGCGTAATTTTCATCTCTCACCGATTGTTTTTTCATTTTTTTTTAATAATAATAATATTCGAGCTCGAATAAAAAAAAAAACAATCGCATCGCAGTGAAAACGGGGAAATGACGTTGGCGCGGACAGCGACGCTGGTCTGCAGGAACTCGGCGGAGTCACGGGCGGAGGAGTGAAGAGCGAAGAGCTGGGAGGCGAGGAAGAGCCGAAGGCACGACGCATTCCTGGTCTCGTCCGGCCGGAGCGAGTCTTAGGAAATTCTAAAAAAAAATAAAATAAAATAAAAAACTAATAATAATAATAAACGTTCTTGACCCCGATTACGTCACCGTTTTCTCCTTGTACACTGGCAGTATAAAAAAAAAGAGAATCAAAATGACGAGAAAATTGAGTAAATTTTTGATCCTGTTCGACAACACGAATCTGCTGTATTTTCCCGGTCACTTTTTGTCGGGAAGAGTCCTCATCGAGCTCGACGACGAAGCCTAGTGAGTATACCGAGCGCAGGGATTTATAGATCGCGATTTTTTTTATTTATTAATTTTTTTCGTGAATTAATTATTCTTCGGGCTGGTTATTTAAATTTTTTTTCAAAATCGTAATTTATTTTATTTTTTATTGAATTGTGCATTATGGATTATTAAAAATGATCGTTGAAATTTCATCGCCCGTTTAATGATTATAGTGTAAGAAAAATGGGGTCCGTCGGGGTAATGAGTGAGAAACATAAACGAGAGGCGGCGCGAGAGCGCGTCGATGCGAGGTGAAGCAACGAGGACGAAGGATAGTCGCTCGCTGGCGAACCACGTGCATAACTAATTACATTCCTCGGGATGATGTGATTCGCGCTTGCGCACCGTAGCGTTGGGAATATATATTTTTAAAAATAATAATAATAAAAAGAAAAAAAAGATGATTAATTAACTCATCGACTATAAATAACTCGGATTAGCGATAATCACGCGAACTCACCGAAAATTACCTCGTAATTAATGCAGAGTAGGTACTTGGCCGTTCACGCGTAAACGGGGCACCACTACCCCTGTTCGCACTCGTAGCCATTAACCCGGATTCAGACGATTAATCGAGCACTCGTCCTCGCGATTCTGGGTCCGAAAAAAAAAAAAAAAAAAAAAATAACGCTCGTCCGTTTCCTCGCTCGATTTTTCGGAATATATTTTTTTACAATGGTTTTAATGCGCGACTTTTGTTTCTCAGCGTTTCCGGACTCCACTTTCACGTTATCGGCGAGGGAGTGGTCAGGGTACGGAGCCAGCGGGCCGAGAGAGTTTACGATAAGGAGAACTACATAGATTTTCGAATGAGACTCCTCGGAGAGCCTGGTAAATAACATAACTATTTTTCATTTAAACATTGTGTCCAGCGGTCCTTTGAAGCCCCGGAACTGTCCTTGAATTTTGCCTGTCCTTGAAAAAGTCCTGGAATGTCCTTGAATTTCACCTAATGTCCTTCAGTTTTTAATTTACCCGCAAATTTGAGTTTGTTTCAAAATGTATATCACTAGCGACAATCCTAAAAAAATGTGTGTTTCAGTTTCGCTGAGATACATATATATATATACATTCGTGCATAGTGAGTTGGTATTTTTTTCAAAACCGACATCGACGTGAACGAAAACTGTTATCGAACTATAAATGTAACTTCGTACGTCGCCCGCGATATACATATCTTCATTTTTCATGAATGTCCCAACACAACCTGGAAATGCCCTGCGAATGCCTGAAAATTTTCCTTGAATTTCGTATGGATAAAAATCCATACAAAATTCAAGGACAACTTTCAGGCTTTACTGGACCCCATGTTAAAAAAATAAAAGAATACATTTTTTTTTTATAAATATCGACTCTTGCCGTATTTGTCCGTATGCCGATTGGCTGCCTAATGAGGCTAAAGAATGAAACAAAGTAAACACATTTTTTCCCCGCCATAAAAAATGTCCAGCTTGAATTGTGGAAAAAGAAACTACTGCTTGATTTTTATTCGGCACGAAACTATTTTTTTTTTAATTTTTTATGATTAACGATTTTTTTCCGGAATCGTGATGTATTCGCGAGTTTCCGTTGACCTTAACGGTACTACAGCCTGTAACGATGCAAACACTCAGGTGAAGGACCTTCGCTGCTGTCCCCCGGTATTCACAGTTTTCCGTTCAAATTGGGACTTCCCTTGGGTCTTCCGTCGACCTTTCTCGGCAAACACGGATGGGTTCAGTATTATTGCAAAGCCGCCTTGAGAGAACCCGGCGGCCTCACCCACAAGAATCAGCAAGTTTTCATCGTCATGAATCCCATCGACCTGAACCTCGAGCCACCCATTTTGGCGGTAAGTTGATTTTTTTTTCACCTTCGATCTTATCGATATTACAAACTCTGCAATTAAATTTTGTTCCAACTTGAGCGGAAATAAAAATTAATTTACATAGAAAATTATGTTCAGTTATCATTTTTTTCTATGGACGAATTAATTAAATAAATCATCGTGCGATAAGCAACGTTTCAAAGTCAAGAATAAATGTCCAAGATTTTTCTCCATAAATATAATAAATAATTTTTATTTATATTCAACAATTAATCATTTTCATTTATAAATAATAATTGAACGGTCTTATATACAATCAATGATTGATACTTATTTTTATAAATTTGTATATTTCATTCGATCGTCTATAAATTAGCGTCGAAGTTTCACGCAACTATTTCCAATTTATTCGTAATACGTGCGCATTGAAACAGCAACCGGCGAGGTTGGAGGTGGAACAACGCGTGGGAGTGTCCTGCGTGTCCGGTGGCCCTGTGTTTTGCAGAGTGAGCCTGGACAGAGGCGGCTACGTGCCCGGTGAAACTATCGGAATTTCTGCGACGGTCAGCAATCGTAGCAAGGTACGTACATAGAAATTTTATCCGATTCTTTGCCTCGGACGAAATTTAATCGAAATTTTTTTTTTTTATATATATTTTTTTGATGCTTTTTATGCTATATTTTTTTTTATGTTTTTCAGGTGACGATGAAATTTACGAAGGCGTCGTTGACCGAGACGATTCAGTACATGTGCAGAGGTAAAGTATTGGCGAGCGAGACGAGAGAACTCGCCAGTGTGTCGCGAGGAAAAATCAGACCCGGCGAGGGCGAAGAGTGGCTGAACGAACAGATGTACGTTCCACCTTTGCCGCCGACAAATCTAAGAGGTTGCCATCTTATCAACGTTCTCTATCACGTTTACGTGAGTTTGAACAGTTTTCATTTAAAAATAAAATTTACTCTCTCCAGTCACGCGATTTTTATTTATTTATATATATATATATATTTTTTGTACAGTTCGTCATAAGTCCGAAGAGTCTGGACAAGGAGATCAAGTTGCAGATACCCATAGTGTTGGCGACTTATCCTCTGAGGCAGGAGGGAGCTCCCGCGGGAACCGCGCCCTCGAAGAGAGGCGCCCACTATCCGTCGACCCTGCCGATTTTCCGGCCGTGGCTCGACGACAAGGCCTTCGAAGTTCAAGAGTGATGAACATGTTTTTTTTTTTTCAATTCCACTCGTCCTCGGTAAAATCTTAGGTAGATCGTTATTGCGCGGATTGAACATTCGTAGCGAGCGAGGCTACACGAGATGTAAATTGATAGGCATATTTATTAATGAAATTCAATCGATTAATTTTAATCACGAATCGCACTGGAACCACTGACGGCGATTTACAAAATTCATAACGCCAGCTTGAAGCCGGAATGCATCGTAATTGGTCGGTCGAATTGATCTAAAACGTTAAACGTTAAAAGTATTTTTGATGACGATCGAGCTCGAAAAAGTTTGATGGTCCGTCTTAACGACAAGGCCTTCGAAGTTCAGGTGTGAAGAATATGTTTTTTTTTTTAATTGCACTCGTCCGCAGAAAAATCTTTGGTAGATCGTCGTTACGCAATCGAAGATTCGTAGCGAGCAAAGCGACACGAGATGTAAATTGATAGCATATTTATTAACGAAATTCGATCGATTAATTTTAATGGCGAGTAGCCTTGGAATCACTCAGGCCGATTTACAAATATCCTATCGATAGCTTCAAGCCGGAATGCATCGTAATCGTTCGGTGAAATTGATCAAAAACGTTAAACGTTAAACGTTGAAAGTGTTTTTAATGAAAATCGAGCTCGAAAAAAGGGCGATGCTCCAGGCTGAACTTATATTCTCGACGACAAGGTCTTCGAAGTTCAAGAGTGAAGAACATGTTTTTTTTATTCCACTCGTCCTTAGAAAAATCTTCGGTAGATCGTCGTTACGCAATCGAAGATTCGTAGCGAGCAAAGCGACATGGGATGTAAATTGATAGAATATTTATTAACGAAATTCGATCGATTACTTTTAATCGCGAGTAGCATTGGAATCACTCACGCCAATTTACAAATTTCGTATCGATAGCTTGAAGCCGGAGTGCATTGTAATTTTTCAGTGAAATTTATCAAAAACGTTAAACGTTAAAAGTATTTTTCATGACAATCCAGTTCGAAAAATTGTGATGCTCCAGGCTTAACTTATATTAATATTAATATCGATATAGTATTTTTTTAACGCAGTAATCTCTGCCACAGTCGTGTACAGTTAACATAAAGCAAAGGTAATTCCAAACGTAAATATTAGGATATAAGTATACTATATACATTGACATATAAATATATAAATATATATATATATATAGAGCGCTTAATGAATCATTTCGAGGCAGTGATTTTTTTTTCACGTGTTCGAGGCGATTTCTTGTTTCAATTTATCCAAAACCGCGGCTACGCTGCTGTTGCTCACGATCACGACCTTGTGACGACTTCGGCTACCCTGAATGTTTAAGCGATCCATTTTATCTCGATCCTTTTTAGAAAAAAAAAAAATTAGTTTGAATTACCAACCCTATCGAGTGATACGTCCGATTTTCTCGTGCCCAATACAGCGGCCAAGTATTTCACCAGTTCCGTGTTCGCCTCGCCCTCGACGGGGGGTGCGGATATCGCAACTCCTATCGATTCCTCAGAGATATCTGTGTTCAAATAATCAAGTTAATTTTAATTAATCATCCATCGATAAAGCGAGCTGTATGTAAGATTATTTTTTACACCTGTTATATTGTTGTGTTTCGCGCCGGGTTTCGCTTGTATTTTTATTATAACGTTTCCATCTTTGTTGAGAGTAACCGGACCAATCGCAGGTAGCTAAAAAAAAGCCTCTATTAATTTATCAATCGGAACGCAAATCATAACGCGAATATACGTATCCCTTTCAGAGCTGGGAAAAGTACTTTTTGTACTCGGAGTATTTCTCAAGTACTTTTTTTACTTGAAGTATTTCTCAAGTATTTTTCGCAATTACGTTCGCAGCTTTAAGTGTTACGTGGGCTTTACAAAAAAAAGGTGCAAAGTAATTTGCGCATGACTCCCTCGTTTGTTACAATTTTGCGGATAGCTTTCTCTATGAGAAACTATTCCCCACTATTTTTCATTTCGACAAAAAATGCATGAAAGTTTCATGCAAAAAAAAATCGTGAAAATTTATTTTAGATTTTTTTAAACAAAAAATACAAAAAGGTGACACCTCGTTTTTTTAATGGCTTTTTAAAATGAATTTAAAAAATCAATTCTGTCTATAATTACACTTATCGAAAAGTTTAGACAGTTAATCATATTATTAACAGAAACAGGTTGTCATTTTACTCATCGAGAATCTGTAATGCGAGCGTGTACTCAAAAAGTACTTCGAGTACTAAAAAATACTCGTGTACTTCAAGTACTGCCCAGCTCCGAGCCCTTTGAATTCTTTTTAAACCGGAAGTGCCGCCACGACAAACTTTCACTAAGATCCGGCGGAAAAAAAAGAACGCAGATCTAGTAACCATCGAATCGCCAGTGTTTGCCGGAATGGTGGCCCGGAATTCAGGTTTTTCGTTATAGAGCGTGGCTCCGTGATAAAATGCCATCGTACGATTATGTCTCGAACAGGTGATTGAAGTGCGGAATACGCGAGATAATTACAACTCAGCGTTGATCGAAACGGGTAAGTTGAT
Source organism: Exephanes ischioxanthus (assembly GCA_958510785.1). NCBI lineage: Eukaryota > Metazoa > Arthropoda > Insecta > Hymenoptera > Ichneumonidae > Exephanes > Exephanes ischioxanthus. The sequence goes on along the minus strand of OY294018.1, from coordinate 18,305,936 downwards.
CTTAACTTGCGAATGCACTTACGTCGGCTTTATCCGCTCCCTTGTCCTTCGGTGTTTTCTTCGACGCTTTCTTCGACATTTCTCGAACAGTCGTTAACTGCTTCTCGATCGTTTTACTCGCCAGTGTTTTTCTCACGATCGACCACATCCACCGATGTTGAAAATGTTGTCGATTAATACTTTTTCTCTTTTGTTTGTAAATTTGTCGCGATATGTATACATCGGGCCTCTTATAACCTCTCCAAGCTGCGTGTACTCCACGCGCATGCGCGTCCACTGCTGCCAACCGCGCGAACGCCAATCTGGCGGCACTTCCGGTTTCCCCGACGGCCGCGTCATTTGAATTTAGTTTCGTAGACAAAGTCCTCGATCTATTAACTCAAGTATATTTAAAATAAATTTTATTATCGCAGGACGAGATGCCGAAGAAGTTCGTAGGTGAGAACAGCAAGGCGGTCGTTGCGCGTGCGCGCAAGGCCGCTGCGAAAGAGGCGGAAACTTCGAAGAAGGCTCAAGAGGCAGAGGAAAAAGCCTGGCAAGACGACGACAAGCAACTTTTGAAGAAGAAACAGAAACAGGTAAAAAAAATATTAAATAAACGGAGGTTCAATCATTTTTTTTTATTACGTACCCTAATCTTCGTTTTTTTTTTCGTTTACAGGAAGAATTGGAGAAGAAGCGTCTTCAACAGTTGGAGAAGAAAGCGGAAGCGAAAGCTTTGCTGGAGAAAGAAATGGCGACGATAAAGATCGGCGGTAAACAGCCGGCCTCGAAGATAACGAGGGCCGAGATAATTGCGGAAACCGAGAAGAGAAATCAAGTCGCGCAGAAGAAGAAGGAGGATGAGAGGCCGATTGAGGAAAATTTGAATCGCGTTATTTTGGAGGGTGAAACGGCACACGGCATAGACGAGGCCCTGTCGATACTGAGGTACCCTTCCAAAGATCGTTCATGTTCTTTTATGTCAACCCGCTACGTTTGTAGTTATTTGTATGGCATTCTACACCCATGCCATTTACATAATTTTTCCTAAGAATTTCACGAAATTCACGCTTTTCACGAATTCCCGCTTTTCGTCTTAGCGAAATGTGCGCAGAAAGGCACTTTGTCGCACTAGTGCGAGAAAAGATTGCGTGCGTTTGTACGTATTTTTCTTGCACCCGAACCGAAAAAGTGCCTTTCTGCGCTCACTTCACAGGAACGGAGAGCGGGATTTTACGTGCATGCATTAGGAAATAGTAATTTACGATACTGGTACAATAATAGTAATTTACGATACTGGTACAATAATAGTAATTTACGATACTCGTACAATAATAGTAATTTACGATCATAGTGCTATATAGTAGTTTACGATACTAGTGCGATAAAACTTTTTATGACGAGTATTGCAATCACAAGATTTCAGAAAAAGTTTTTCGCACGAGTGTCGTACAAAATTTTATTTCACAAGGTGTAAAAATAGGGGTTTTTACGCGTCGCGTGCGGAAAACCGCCATTTTCGCGCGGAGTGAAATAAATGCTTTTCCGTGAATACCCAGATATAGATTCCGGTTCTGTTTCGTCCTTGATTTCGTAAATAATCGAAAGAGAACTGATGAATCGAAAAAATGTTGCAGCACGAAGGATGCCGATGTCGATCGTCATCCGGAGAAGCGTGTGAAGGCAGCTTACGCGAGTTTCGAAGAGCGGACCATGCCCGTTATAAAGGAGCAAAATCCAACGCTGAGGCTCAGTCAGTTGAAGCAGATACTCAAGAAGGAATGGATGAAATCTCCGGACAATCCGCTCAACCAGAGGTTCAACTGAGCACGAAACTCTGCTGAAAATCTCAAATATCGGGCCAATGATAAGCCCGATACTTTGGCAATGGATCAATCGAGTCATAGGTATTAGCGATTAAAAAAAAAAACAACGGAAAACAAAAAAAAATACAAAATCAATGTCAATGATGCATCTGCAACTGGATTCCAGGTCGCTGTCTGGACACAATTTTTTTTTTATTACAAATATATGAGAATAATTTATGATTCTTGTGCCGTTATAGAATCTTACTAAGTAACATATAAAATCATCTTTGGTACATCTTATAACCTGCTCAACCAGATACGTCTCTAACGATGACAAAAAAATATATATATATAAATAATACTTAACAATCTATGTTACGCAAATTGCTTTTTCTGTCGCGACGAAAAACACTCCATGTTTTTTTTCTTTTTTTTTTGGCACAATTACAGAAGCGCATTCGAAAGAAACACGATTCTCTCTCGAGCGCGCTATCGTCATTGAACACTCGATATAATTACATACGTCATTTTTTTCTTCATACGTTCTTTTGCCATTGGACAAGATATTAAAAAAACGTCGACTTATCGCGACCTTTACGTAGAACTCTATCACCGCTTCTTTCGCTTCCACAAGTCTATGAAGCAGTGTATCATGTGATTCACTTGCTCGGGACAGTCGGTCATCGGTGTGTGACCGGCCGTTGGGATCGCGTCCAAAAATCCTTTTATTATAGTCTGCAACAGAAACAAAAAAAAAAAAATTAAATCTTGAATGAAAAAAAAAAAAACGAAAAATTCTATTAAAAAAATCGAAGTTGAAAAAACACTGTTGGACTTCCGTAGCGAACGATCGATATTCTCAGTGATATCGTGTGAAAACCGCCGGGCTAGAAATTCCCCAATTTGGCCGAGCGAGTTCTCATTACGGTAAGCTGCACAAGTCCAACAGTGGAGTTTCTTTAGCGTGGGAAATTTTCTCGTTCGCAGAGAGAAGTCGTGTGTAAGGATTTGAAAAAAAAAGAACCGTCGCACTCACTCGTTCCATCTGGCATTCCTGCACGAGCGAGACTTTATTGTCGCGAAGTCCGTGTATAAGGAGCGTCGGCGTGGATATCCTTCTGTGGAAGACGTAGTCGCCCTCCGGCCAGACCATACCGTCCAAAACGTATTTCATGTGGGAGGGCCATTGTTCGGGTGGCTCTGAGCCGCAGTAAGGGTGCTGACGTCCTCTCGCCGAGTAGAGAATATCGCGATGAAGACCGCACATAAGAAGAGGAGTGAGCATCGCGCGAAGGCAGCAGTGTCCGGCACCCTCGGTGCTAGGTGGTGCAAGAGGAGTCGGCCCGCCCCCCGATATGAGCACCAACTGATGAATATTGCTGTCGTACTTGCAGGCCAGCGCCGTCGCGAAACTGCATCTGAATAAAACAAAACGGGCATCCTTAATTTATTCGTAAATTATCATAACTGCCGGCGAAGAGAGTCCCGTTGCGACGTCGGAATAATTGTGAAACGAACTTACGACGATTGATGTGTCTACATTATTATTACTATTATTATTATTATTATTATTTAATTATAGTTATTATAATTTTTTTTGTGTTTCCTCAAAGAACGATTTCGAGCGTTAAACTTTAAGGTAGATAAACGCATGCTCAATTCTCACAATCGGTTATCCAAAAATGTTGTGCATTTATTAACAGTAACGGAAGTCAATTTGTATTACTGCATGGGTCCTCAAATCAAGGAAACTATTTATAACGATGTTTTTGCAAATACATGAACTGACACGTGCAAATTTCCGTTCATTTTTTTCAAAGAAGAATCATTATTTTTCAATTAATTTTAATGTACCACGGCTCATTTTGTTCCTCAAACTTCGCTCTACAAATTCACTGGGTAGATTTTTTTTAATCTTGGCCGTTTAAAAATTACTGCAGTTTGTTTATGGAGGGAAAAAAGATCACCGGTTAAACAATGGACCGTATTTGTCAGACGGTCAAACCTATAAAAAATCTACTCGGTGAATTCGTAGAGCAAAGTTTAAGAAACAAAATGAGCCGTGGTAAATTAAAATCGGTTAAAAAATGCGGATTTTACTTTGAAAAAACCTATAAAAAATGTACTATCGTGGAAATTTGCATTTACCAGTTGTTCTTGCAAGACCGTCGTGATTAATATTTCTGTTGGTTGAGGACGAACGCACTAATACAAATCAACCTCCTTTACTGTCAATAAATGCATGCTATTTCGAATAAACAATTGTAAAAATTCAGCATTCGTTTCAATAGTGTGAAGCGCTCCAACCTCCGTAACCGTGTCAAAGAGAAAAAATGAGCCTGGGTAGGTTTTACGAGTTGGCTGTAGAAGGCGACCTACACGAGGTGTCGCAACGATTATCGGATGATGAAAGGAACGCACCCGATGTATCTCTTTGTCAGGTTGTTTGCACGATGTCACCTCGCGTAGGAAGCCAATTGCCAATCATCTGACTCTCAAGCCGTCCGTCCGTTTATATACAACCAGTCGGAGTCTGTTCGACGGAATATCGGACGTGGACCGAAGATAAAAAAAAATCGGTTTCCGGTAAGGAAAAAATTATAATTTCTATATCGCTCCGGTATTTATAGAAATGAATTAAAATATTTATTTTCTAGCGCAAACATCATTCGATCTCGCTTTTGGAAAATTAAAAAAAATAATGGAAAATGAATCAACCCAGACATTTTTCAATAATCAAATTAATTATTTTATACCGTGAAAATTATTCCATTTAACTATTGTGAAATAATTTAAAAAATGGAAAAGGAACATCCCCCTAAATGTTTTACCCGAGGCAATGACAAATTGTTCATTTTATTTCATTATCATAATTTTGTTTTTGCTATTTTTATGGTTTATTTTCTTTATATTTTTTTATGCACTTTATGTTTAGCGCGTTAGTCGAAGTGTATTATATTTTTTGTATTTATTCGGTTTGTTGTTGGTTGGGTGATGTGCCTAGAGGACCCGAGGTCCTAATGCACAAAAAATGCATATCTATCTAAACCGAGACGACGCTAATTGCCGAGGGTAATTTGTGCGGATGCGTTTTCTAGGTCGTTAAAAAAATTATTTAAAGTTAAAAAAATAATAATAATGATAATAATAATTTGCAGATGTTGTAGGGAGGAGAATCAACATTCTTCGCTTGATTGCTATGGTAATCGGTCGTAGGACGTACCGGCGGTGAAACATCTCGGGATGAAATTTTATTCAAATCGCAACGGAACATCGCCCGGAGACACGTGCGACCGGTATTAATGGCTCGACCACGTGAGTTCTATTATTTTTAACGGTAAATCGTTCCGGCACGTTCGCGCGCTACTTTGACAGATTAATTCGTCGATTGACATTGTCACTCGACCGATCCGACACGGACGAATCGTTACCGGAGAACCCGTAACCGGCGCGCGCATGCGCACACGCGCACAGTGTTCTGTCCGTGGAACGTTAGTTCATGTAACTCGCGTTATCTATACGAGAACCGACATATCCACAATTCGCATGCTCTGATTCGCCTCGCTGTACATGATTGTGTCTAATGCCCGTTCGGCGGGTACTTTTACCGCTGCAATTGCCAATTCCACGGGGAAAGTATTCGAAATCGATGTGCGCGGTAAAATTGTAAATAATAAGATAAACTTAGTGGAAAGATAATGAGATAATAAAAAGCCAATGAAAATATAATAAAAAGATAATACACGGATCATAAAATATAATACAAAGAGAACTTCAGTAAAAAATGTTCACGGTCATATATATTCAATCTAATAACACAACAACAAAAAGTTGAGGAAACGTCTGTTTAGTGAAAATCTTGAAAATTGAAATTAATAAAATAACGATAGTATAAAGATAATAAAGATAATTTTCTTTACCATATATTTTTTTGAACCCGAATTTACCAAGGTAAATTCGTGTTGTAAAAAGATTTGCTAAATAAAATTAAGATACAATATTTTATCGTAGTTTTGATGCCGACAGCGATTAGACGCACATAGCACGAAATATATTGAAATCTTTTAAACCTTTCAAATCTCACGAAACATTTCTGAAATGTATGGAAATAATATTTTGAAATATTCTATCAAAATATTCCAACGAAACGTTTCGTAAATATATCAGAAACATACTTAATCTGATTTAAAATACGTCCGAAACATAGTGATATAAAATATTTGGAAATATTTTATAATTTCATGTTTCACTGAAATATTTTTAGGAATATTCCGTGTTTATGCGGTTATGTATATGCAATTTGGATTGGTGATGTAATCATTCACATTTCGTTAAAATGTTTTCAAATATTTTTTAAAACATTTCACAAATATCTTTATAATATTGATAAAATATTTTTAATATTTCAAAAATATTGCCTAGCTATGTGGGTGACGATTACCTGGAAAGTGTTATGGGCTATCCATGCTCCAAAAAAAAAAGAAGAAATTACCCATAGTTGTGAGCGACCAAAACGGATTACCTGCCGGCTCCAAAAAAATCCATACTCCCCCAAAAAAAAAAAAGAAGAAATTACCCATAGTTGTGAGCGACCAAAACGCACTTCCTGCCGGCTCCGAAGGCGTAGTGTTGCAGTATCATGTCGAGGTCTCTGAGAAGTTTATCAAAGTGATAGTCCCTGGACCGATCGGGCGCGGAGCTCATTCCGTGCCCGAGCATTTCCGGTGCGACGCACGGATATCCAAGATTCGAGAAGTACTCCAGCTGATGTTCGAATATCTCCGCCGACGATCCGAAGCCATGAAGGAAAACGATGGTGGGTTTCTTGCTCCTCCTAACTTTAACGAAATCCGTGTGATTCTCGTCCCCGGCGGGGTCCGCGGGTTCGCGAATCTCGTGCCAAATTTTTTCGCTCTTCACCCTGAGCTCAACAGGACTCGGAGGCGACTCCTCATCGTTCGTCTTCTCCGCGAGTTTCTCCTCGTCTCGAACCTCCCGATTGCCGCATCCAAATTTCCTAGCGAATTTCTCCCGAAGCGAAGTAACCGCGCTCGTCCTCTTCTCCTCACTTCCGGTTTCCAGCAGTTCCAGCCTCAGTTTGTCGAACGAAGGCTGATCGCTGATGTCGTTAAGCTCCTCGGGAGACTCCTCGAGCCTCCGAAGCGCCGAATCTCCGAATGAGCTCTTCAACGGCTCCATCGGTTCATCGACCTTGAACCTCGCTTCTTGGTCCTTTTTGCCCCCCAAGACCGTTTCCTTGCCGTTGCAACGAGCCTCTTTCTCATCCTCCCTCTCAACGTCCCCGATCTCCACAGCCGGCGAACTCGGACCAGTTTTCATACCAGAATCCTTCCAACCGCCCTTGGCCGGTCCGAACTTAGCGTCGATAATCTCCATCAGCGACTGCTCCAAGCTCGGCTCTTCGGAGGTCTGAAATTCTATGGTCTCGACGCTGTTTATGCCCGAATCTATGCAGTCCAGGTTCTCAAGACCAATCTCCTCGCTGACCGGTTTCCTGAGATCAAAGTCGAGCGAGTCCGGGTCGTTGTTCGATCCGCTGAAGGCCCGATTGACGTAGCCGCCATTTTGGTACCGGGCTTCCTCCCTCCGCGCTTGCGCCTCTCGCCCGTGGAAGGCGAAGCTTATCTCGAACGAGTTTCTCGCCCCGTCATCGAGCCTCCTCGCATCCGCTTCCCCATCGATCGCCCCCCGAGGAATCTTCACCTCTTCGACCTCTTCGACCTTCGCGGGCGACCCGCAAGAGCCGAGATGCGACGGATCGAAGCAGACGCTGCCGCAGTCCTTGCCGCTGCTCAGCGCCGCTCTGCTCCTCCTCAGCGTGTCACCCGCGTCGCTGAAGAACTTCATCGTGTCGCTGAGGACCTCATGCAGAAGTACCTCGATGTACCTCTCGAGGTCCTCGACGATCTTCTTCTTTATCGCTATGTCGTCGTCCCTTTTGCTGGCAAGTGGCGGACCGACATTGGCGATCTCGGCGAGCTTCTCGTCGACCTCGCTTCTCGTCGGCTCTGCGACGATGACCGCCCCGTCGCCGCTGAGACCGTCCAGCTTCAGCGATATCCTTCGCTCGAGGACCTCGATGTCCTCGCCGCTCCTCTCCGCCTCGCTCAGACTCGTCCTTATGCGGTTGAGCTCGGCGCTTATCAGGCGATCCTCCTTCGTGCTCGGACGGCTCTTCGACTGCCGGAAGCTACAGCGGCAGTTTCCGGACGGGTGCGGACGCATCGCCCATCTGGAGACGAAGTTCTCGTCTATCGTCTCCGGGCGCTCGGTCGAGGAGGGCTCGTAGTAACCCGTGCCCTTCGGCGTCGGCAACAGCACACGAAGGGTGCGGCGCGGACCGACGATGAAGAAGTCGCACTCCGGAAGCTCCACCTTCCCGGGACCGATGCGGTTGCGGTTCCTCACGTACTCGAAGATCTTCGAGTACCAGGCCGGCTCGGCCGGCAAGGTCGCGACCTCCTCCACCTCGCTCGACATCCTTATTTTGCTATGTTTTTTTTTTATTTACTTGTTTATTAATTTATTAATTGTTTTATTTGAAAAGTGTTGTTTTATTTTGTTTTTTACTACTGGTTTATTAATTGTTTTATTTATTTTTTTAACGCCAGTGTGCGACGCGGTTGGGTGCGCGCCCGAGACTGAATCGGCTCGAGGCGGCTCCAAGGCTTCGAGGTGCAATACAATGTTACCGAGAAACATCCATCAATGGTAATATCCGTTTACCCGAAGCGCTTTTCTTTCATTCCACGTGGACTTTCCCTCGGAGTGTTTTTGTACCGATTAACGAACGCACTTTCCACTGGCAGACAAGTGCGCGGCGAAATGAAAATGGAAAGTTTTTTTTTTTTTTTTATCATCCGCCCTCGCTCACGCAGGCGGCCCAGGACGCATCGTGGATCGCGAGTGCTTTCCCTTTAATGCTTTTATTATATGATTAATTTTATTTCATCTTTCCATGAATTTAATGAATAAACTGAATTAATTGAATTACTTGAATTACTTGAATTACTTGAATTGCTTGAATTGCTTGAATTACTTGAATTACTTGAATTACTTGAATTACTTGAATTACTTGAATTACTCGAATTACTTGAATTACTCGAATTACTTGAATTAATTGAATTGCTTGAATTACTTGAATTACTCCGAATCTGTCAAAAATTTCACACTATATAACTTCTTTTTTTCATTTAAAAAAATGATTTATTATCGAGCACGAATGTTTTGTCGAAGATCATAAATGCTTATTTTATTTTTTCGTTCAAGATCTTCGTTCCTCGAGGCTCAGAGTCTTACTGAAGTTGTTCAGCAACTTCGGTGCGAAGGTGGAGCGGTCGGGGTTCGGGCACGAGCGCGCGATGACGGATCGACCGCAGAATGAACAAACGATTGACTCATCGATCGACACGATCGAGATTCGTCGTAGTGTCTCGCAGAAAAAAAAAAGAAAAAAAATCACCATATAGTCGTTCGCACAAGTATCGAATCGGTGTAGCGCGGCTTTTCCGGGGGGGGGCGCTTCGCGATAGTCCCGACGGATCCACTTGTTGCTTCACTGCTCCTCGCCGAGAATCCCACCCAGTGGCGCTCAACGCCTCGGGCCGTCGGGCGCCGGTCGGTGTATTAAAAATTTACGATTTTGCATACTCGAACTATCTCCAGAGACGATGAAAATAAATAAAAAAAAAAAACTTTGTCGCTCGCCTTCGCCGCGAGGTATTCACTCTGTCCTGTCCTTCCCACAGTCGTCCCTCAAACTACAAATTGCACCTTTAATAGAATAAAAGATTTAGAAAAAAAAATAATAATTTGATTAATTTTTTTTTTTTTTTACAAAAATCGTGTCCGAGTTCTTTAAAGACCCTAATCGATGAATTTGGTCTTCGGAGAGATAAAGCGAGGGCTATCCTCGCCACAGCGCATCGTCTCGCGCACGCACAGCACACTGACGGTTTTCCCGCTAGAGCGAGAGCGTGTTATAGTTTCACCGTATAGTTTGACGTGCCTTTGGCGTACATAATAGTTCGTACGGTCTGTCACGGATTAGTTTTCGACTCGACCGTCCCACCTCTTTTTCTTCCTCTTGACGAACGTAACAACACTGCTTCTCGTAATCGTACCGCAACAATTAGCTAACGATGACGACGCGCTCGCGTTGGACGGTGAGCGTCGCACTCGACGTAGCGCGGAGCGACGAATGACCGACGGCTTGTTGTCCCGCGTCGTCCGTGCGACGTCGGGCATTTTCGAGGGCACGAACCAAAAATTAAGGACGATTGACTCACGGCCGCGCGGGTCACGGCGGCCATTGCGCTGAGCCCAGTGAGACGAGGGGGCCTGCCGAGCGCCTTCGAAACCACTGTCTTTCCGTCTCTGCGTCTCTCGTACTCTGTCTCGTACCGATTTTATGTACCTCCTCTCTCGGTCGGCCGCGGGAGACCCGTTAGCTTCGCAGACCGCTGTCGCTGCTGCCGCCGCGGCTCGGGCGGCTCGAGGCTCACTGTGTACCTACCTATCCGCCTCCTGCCGGTTCGCAAACTGCTGTGGGGATACCTTTCGAGCTTCCGAGACACGATCGGCGGATATCGGGCTTCCGATGGAATTCCCGGATTTTTATAGCACCAACGCTGCTTTCAGTTATTTGCTTATCTATTTATGTATCTATCTATTTATTTATTTAGCAATTCATCTGTCTGTATTTATTTGTCTATTTGTCTATTTGTCTATTTGTCTATTTGTCTATTTGTCTATTTGTCTATTTGTCTATTTGTCTATTTGTCTATTTGTCTATTTGTCTATTTGTCTATTTGTCTATTTGTCTATTTGTCTATTTGTCTATTTGTCTATTTGTCTATTTGTCTATTTGTCTATTTGTCTATTTGTCTATTTGTCTATTTGTCTATTTGTCTATTTGTCTATTTGTCTATTTGTCTATTTGTCTATTTGTCTATTTGTCTATTTGTCTATTTGTCTATTTGTCTATTTGTCTATTTGTCTATTTGTCTATTTGTCTATTTGTCTATTTGTCTATTTGTCTATTTGTCTATTTGTCTATTTGTCTATTTGTCTATTTGTCTATTTGTCTATTTGTCTATTTGTCTATTTGTCTATTTGTCTATTTGTCTATTTGTCTATTTGTCTATTTGTCTATTTGTCCATTTGTCTATTTGTCTATTTGTCTGTTTGTTTATGTATCTGTTTGTTTATTTATCTTTTTCTTTAATTATCTATTTGTTTGTTTATTTATTAATTAATTTTTTAGATGGACAATTAATGTGATAAGAAATCGATGCAATAAACTTTTTTCAGGAGATTCTGTAAGTTTCTGTAAGTTTCGTTTCTTTTCCGAAGGTAATTAGGTTTGATGAGAAATGTCTCAAATTTAGTGGTAGTAAAAATGGATTTATTGACAAAATTTCGCAGTTTTATATAATAACTGTATTCTCTCTATATGGTATTTATTCCTTTTACATAGGTGTCGTAATAGACATTGTCAATGGGTCGTCGACCGGAGTCCTTTAGCCCTCTAAAATTTATTTTTACTTCGTTGGCACAAAAGCAGTGCCAATAACCGATTATACATCTACAATGAAATTTCCCAGGCTCTGTGTGTTTCTCGTCGAAATCCCACCGTTCTGCACTCGAGTTTCTCTCAGCGGCTGGGGGGGAGACTGCGGGACGTCGTGTTACGCGAGCGCACTATCGTACTACCGGGACTTCCGGCCGGGACTTACGGTACATCGTGTATATGCGCTTCTGGCTAATCCCCCCACGGCTCTTTTGATCTTGCGCTGGAATAATGCACCGTATTATTCCTTCTCACCGCGAGACTGTATCCGGTTTGGGTAAATTGGTACTTTAGTTATTTGGTAATTTCATGTCACCGGAGCCGAAGGGGCGGCGCGAAATAAACGTTGGTAATCGGATAGGTGCGAGTGGACTGACGATCGAGACTTTTTCGCTCGAGAAAAAACATTCCCTTTCCTGTTTTTCAATTTTTTTAGAGTGGACTCGATTTTTAGGGCCGATGATCGGTAATTTTTTTAAGGGACTGCGGTAACTGTGTTTGCCTCTTCGAGGTACCGTTTAATGCACTCGATCACGACCTCACATATGTATGACTCGAATATGAATGAAGAACGTGATCAAGTTCATGATTTTTTTTTTCTACTACCATCGAGTGGTGTCTAGTACATGAGTGGATCGACTATTTTGACCTCTAGTTTAGAATCGTGGCCTATTATCATTATCGAGAGACCACCTGATATAATTCGGGTCATTCGCGAGATAAGGTAGAATTCAATGATATCGGCATGAAATATCATAAAATCGATTCAGGCCGATCTCTACCAAAGGCATTCACAAATTCACGTACGCAAATAAGAACATAATTCTGCGGGCAAAATTGAGTCGCTGAATTTGATTATGACAAAATAGCTTTATAATCGAAGCCTATTTTTTTCATTGTTTACACGTCTATAATAATTCAGGTCATCCTCGGGATAAGGCCAATAATATCGACACGATTAATTCGATTAGAAAAATATCTACAACATTAAAAAGAAAAAACGATATATTAAATAACAGGTAAAATAATTGTTCAAAAAATCTACAAAAGTGGCTTCTGGTAGGTTTTACAGTATGACAAAATAATTGTCATAAAATTGATCCACGCCGATCTCTACTAAAAACATTCACAAATCAATTCAATCGTTCAATATTACCGATAGAACGTAATTCTACGGCTGACAAAATTTAAACGCTCAATTTAATTATGATAAAATAGATTTCATCATGTCACGGTGCAAATATAACTTCGCTGCGTTTATTATTTTTTCTTATTCGACAAATATAGTTCGCGAATAGAGTCCGAAGACACTTGCAAGTTGCCTGGGGCTGTGCAGCGCTACCTGGACTTGCCCTTTTTTTTATTAACCCAACCAAGTCTCGTGCTCGTAGAACCGCGACGGGATTTCAAGAGTTGCACATAGCACAGTCGAGTGACTCGAAGTTATATGCACCTTCCGCACATCGAAGCAAATATTTATCGCTGTGTCGCTGGAAGGAGACGAGGTCGCTTTCGGAGACAAGCGCAAGGAGACAACGAATCTTCGAACATCGTTGAAACACATCCCCGTTATCTCAGCAAGGGGGCGGGGGGGGGGGGGGGGGGGGGGGGGGAGTTGCTCGGGTCCGAGTGGAAATAGTCGTAGAGGAAATGCCGCGTCGAACGGATGATTGCGATAAGACAACTGCACCGTCTGTGCGATGTCATTGCCGGCGCTTCACGCAACACATTGACCATAAGTGCACGAGAATCTACACAAGTACAGACGTAATCATAACGATTTTTTTTCTATTTTCTTTTACAAGACACAAAAAAAAATTTTATCAGTCTCAACTTTGACAAGACCGTTGTCAAAATCATTTGTCACTCGAAAAGTGGTAATTGGTTAATCGAAAAATAAAAATTAATAATTCAATCATTAATGAAATGTTAAGTTAAGTTCATTGACTCTCGAACCAATGCTCAAAGCTAAATTCTAGCTCCTTATAAATAAATAGGAATAATATAGGTCACAGCCTTTTCGTACAGATGGTGCGATCCGGAATTCTCATTTTTCGACCGGTAGTGACGTCATACCGGAAATACGTAACTTTCGGTTCGGAAATCTAATTTTTCGACCGGAAGTGAAGTCATACGGAAAATTCGTCGCTTCGGTTCCGGAACTCTTATTTTCCGACCGGAAGTGACGTCACACCGATAAATCTTCGGAAGTTCAAATTTTCGGTTTCTAAATTCCATAGTCCAACCCGCTAGTATATATATATAAGATAAATCGGGGTCTAAGATTGTCCGATAGTCTGATCGATCGTAATTGCACCGAGGCGCTTGGCATTTGTTTGCCCACTTTGTGACTCGACTATCTATTTATTTACAATAATCGTTGCCTCGTCGTAATTCTCATTCCCGCAATATTACGGTATACATTAATTCATTTCCATTGCCAATGCGGTTCGCAACGTGTTTCCTCGATTCGCGGTTACGAACGTATCGGGAAAAAAAAACAAATTCCGGGAACTCGTCGCTGATTGCCATTCGTCCGACAATTTGCAATAATAGTAGAAAATTTATAATGTATTGGTAGTGTCGCAATTTCTCCAACATATATTTTATTGTGCGTTGGTGTTTCCGGTTCCTTGGCTAGACTGCACTTGCGCTCGACAGAGAAACGAGGTAGACTCGTTATCTCGAGGGTAATGAGACAAACTCGCCGCGCTCTCTGCGTGCTCACCCTTTTTTACCGTCGAAACTGCTTGCAGAAATTCACGAAGAAATAACTCGACGATGTTCCTGAGATAATTCTCGAAAACCCTTGTGAAGCGGGTTTTATGCTTGCGGCGGTGTAAACAAAAGGAAAGCCAACAGGCTGCTCGTCGTGTGCGATATAATAAAGAAGCGACGACGAAAAATGCTCTCTGTACTTTGGTACGTTAAATATGTAGGACGATGTGTGTACCGCACACCGTCGATCGTTCGCAATGTCGAGACGCTGTTGAATGTTGAATAAGTATATCAGAAACTTGCAATATCGCTTGACATTTGGACGGCAGATGACGTCATCTAGTGGAAACGTCACTTCCGGTTTGAACATTTTATTTTTGTACCAGAAGTGACGTCATACCTGAAATACGTTACTTCCGGTACACCTCTGCTCCTTGTCTAAGGAAACGGCGACGCATATCCCCGCTGTCCCTTGATGAAGAGCAGAGGTATACTTCTGAAGACCAAAGATGTACTTGTGAGGACCGAAAGTGTACTCAGAAGTGCAACGCTGCTCCGAATCTAGGGGAAACGGGGACATATGTCCCCGTTTCCCCTAGATTCGGAGCAGAGCTATACGTCTGAGGACCGAAAGTGTACTCATCTAGGGGAAACGGGGACATATGTCCCCGTTTCCCCTAGATTAGGAGCAGCGTTGTACTTCTGAGGACCGAAAGTATGGTTATCTAGGGGAAACGGGGGCATATGTCCCCGTTTCCCCTAGATGCGGAGCAGAGCTATACGTCTGAGAACCGAAAGTGTACTCATCTAGGGGAAACGGGGACATATGTCCCCGTTTCCCCTAGATGCGGAGCAGAGCTATACGTCTGAGAACCGAAAGTGTACTCATCTAGGGGAAACGGGGACATGTGTCCCCGTTTCCCCTAGATGAGGAGCAGCGTTGTACTGAGGACCGAAACTATGGTTATCTAGGGGAAACGGGGACGTATGTCCCCGTTTCCCCTAGATGCGGAGCAGAGCTATACGTCTGAGAACCGAAAGTGTACTCATCTAGGGGAAACGGGGACATATGCCCCCGTTTCCCCTAGATGAGGAGCAGCGTTGTACTGAGGACCGAAAGTATGGTTATCTAGGGGAAACGGGGGCATATGTCCCCGTTTCCCCTAGATGCGGAGCAGAGCTATACGTCTGAGAACCGAAAGTGTACTCATCTAGGGGAAACGGGGACATGTGTCCCCGTTTCCCCTAGATGAGGAGCAGCGTTGTACTGAGGACCGAAACTATGGTTATCTAGGGGAAACGGGGACGTATGTCCCCGTTTCCCCTAGATGCGGAGCAGAGCTATACGTCTGAGAACCGAAAGTGTACTCATCTAGGGGAAACGGGGACATATGTCCCCGTTTCCCCTAGATGAGGAGCAGCGTTGTACTGAGGACCGAAAGTATGGTTATCTAGGGGAAACGGGGACATATGTCCCCGTTTCCCCTAGATGCGGAGCAGAGCTATACGTCTGAGAACCAAAAGTGTACTCATCTAGGGGAAACGGGGACATGTGTCCCCGTTTCCCCTAGATGAGGAGCAGCGTTGTACTGAGGACCGAAAGTATGGTTATCTAGGGGAAACGGGGACATATGTCCCCGTTTCCCCTAGATGAGTACACTTTCGGTTCTCCGACGTATACCTCTGCTCCGCATCTAGGGGAAACGGGGACATATGTCCCCGTTTCCCCTAGATAACCATACTTTCGGTCCTCAGAAGTACAACGCTGCTCCTCATCTAGGGGAAACGGGGACATATGTCCCCGTTTACCCTAGATAACCATACTTTCGGTCCTCAGAAGTACAACGCTGCTCCCCATCTAGGGGAAACGGGGACATATGTCCCCGTTTCCCCTAGATGAGTACACTTTCGGTCCTCAGACGTATAGCTCTGCTCCGCATCTAGGGGAAACCGGGACATATGTCCCCGTTTCCCCTAGATGAGTACACTTTCGGTCCTCAGACGTATAGCTCTGCTCCGCATCTAGGGGAAACGGGGACATATGTCCCCGTTTCCCCTAGATAACCATACTTTCGGTCCTCAGAAGTACAACGCTGCTCCTCATCTAGTGGAAACGGGGACATATGTTCCCGTTTCCCCTAGATGAGTATACTTACGGTCCTCAGAAGTACAACGCTGCTCCTCATCTACGAGAAACGGGGACATATGTCCCCGTTTCCCCTAGATGACAATACTTTCGGTCCTCAGACGTATAGCTCTGCTCCTCATCTAGGGGAAACGGGGACAGGTGTCCCTGTTTCCACTATAAGAGTCTACTTTCGGTCCTCAGAAGTACAGCGCTATTCCTCATCTAGGGGAAACGGGAACATATGTCCCCGTTTGCCCTAGATGAATAAAGTTTTTTTCACTTGCAGTTTTTTCATCTGTGATGAATTGCGATCGGTCCGGACACCTGGATTACTTCCGTCAACCAATGAATTTTTCGAACGGGAGTGATGTATTTCAGGTCATAACGTCACTTCCGGTCGACAAATGAGATATTCAAACCGGAAGTGACGTATTTCCAGTAACGTCGTAGAAGAAGACATCACTTCCGGTAACATACCTGTGTGAATTGAGAAATACAGAGAAGTGGGTAAAAGAACGTATGCGATACGTCTGGAATGTACGTAGAATTAATCTCGAATGCAGTCAGGCCGTGACAGAAGCGGATGATTTAAGGAACGCGGGGACGTGAAACATATACTACTTAAGAAACGATGGCGACATTAACAAATGTAAAAGAAATAAAATTGTAGACGTAAATCGGACGCGCACTAGCGATGATGCAATTATTAGATACTCGCTTTAGTAACCATACAGCACTTTAAAAAAAAAAAAAAAAAAAAAAACAAGTGTTACTGGTTTATGTTAATTCGCTCGCTTGCCTCCTAAACTATCAGATCAATTAGTTCAACCTATCGGCGCATTGGTTTCTTGCACAAAAAGACCATGTCGAGTTTAATCAGCGATTATTAATTCGCTACAAATGAATGCTTTTATCGTCCCGTTAATAGTACCGATAAAAAAAGTTTATAACTAAGAATACACTCGCAGGGTTGCAATAGAAAAAAACTTAAGACGGAGCGAGGAAGCGAGCACACAAACGGGATGTCAGATGAGAATTCCTGTCTTCAGATAAGCAGTGCAAATTTGTTGATCTACGCGATTCCTCTCGAGCGAAAAGGCTTACATTGTCACATAACACAATGGTTGTAGTGTACATATAAGCAAGGGACCGCGAGAGGGATTGTGTGAAGTAAAAAAAATGCGAAACAGCTAAAATATTGGCCGAGTGCAACGCCCCATGTCGCACACGGGCAAACATCACGAAGTACAGTGAAAAGGTGCGGGTCATTTACCCAGCGTGCACTTGCATTGATATAAAGACTCGTGTGCGAGCGTTGAGAAGGTTCTTCCACGGTTTAACGTCATGAGGTCGAGAACGTCATTCGAAGTGCTGCTTGCGCTACAGATCTGTCTCGTCGCCGTCAGTTTTTCTACTGCCAACGATGAATCTGCCCCGAGCGTAACTCTACCGCCGAACGTCGACGAGCACAAGGTTCTCCTCGAGTGCCAGCATCCTGACTACAGGACTTACATAAAGTGTCTCAAACGACAGAAGCGACACCACTTGCACAACGATCATGACGGTGATGGGGGTGAGCTCCAATTTTTTTTACCGAGTCGTCCAACCTTGTGGGAATCATGTTGCGATTTACTTTTTCACGATTCCTTAAATGTTGTAGATTTTGTAGATGTTGTAGATTTTTCTAGAAAGTTCGTTCATGTCCGTACGGAAGTTTCGATAGAGCAGTAAAACATCTTTCCTATCCTACGAGTGTTACGGTATCAAAACGGAAAGATCGCTAAGTTTGAACCTTTTCGAAAAAAATATCCAAGGCAATATTTAGGGTGTTTTGCATATATGGTAAATGGATGTTGAAAGGGTTAAAATTTATTTTTAAGAAAATAAATTGTGACTACAGGAAGTATATAAAGTGTCTCAAACGACAGTAAGACAGCACTTGCACAACGATCACGACGGTGGTGGGGGTGAGCTCCGATTTTTTTGTACCGAGTCGTCCAAACTTAGGGGAATTCTATTGCAATTTACTTTTTCACGATTTCTTAAATGTTATAAAATTTTTAGAAAGCTTGTTTATGTCTGTACGAAAGTTTCAAAGGGCAGCAACACATCTTTACTGCCTACGAGTGCTACATCACGTAAACTGAATCATTACAAAATTTTAAACATTGCAATTTTTTATTTATTTATGCTAAATCGGACTTGAAGCTTTATTTTTAAGAAATTTACAATCAATTATTATTATTATTATTATTATTATTATTATTATTATTATTATTATTATTATTATTATTATTATTATTATTATTATTATTATTATTATTATTATTATTATTATTATTATTATTATTATTATTATTATTATTATTATTATTGAACCTTAGGCTCTAGGACTACGTCCCTTGAGAGCCGACACAAAAATACACGATGTAGTTCAAGAGGCAATACAGAAAAAACACGTACATCTTAAATAGTCATCATAGATCTCATTAATAAAATCAGTTGTTATCACGTAGGTCAAGTCCCACGGATATATTTTTCTTTATGTATCCGCTATGTATTAGCTTATTACCCACTGTACACGATTCTCGGGCATTAACGTGGAAAGTAGCGACGCGCGTAGGCGATTGAAGACGTTCGATCGAGTGGGTCTGGTCTGATCGGTCGGTAAAACGGTTCTCTGTCACTCGACGACTACGCTACACAGTTAAAAAGTACAGGAACAAAATATATTCCATTAAAAAAAAGAATAGTAAATCCATATTAATGCTACGATAACATTGCAATTAAGTTTCATCAATATCAAATTTTTATTGATTATTAATCGATACACAGATTTGCGTAAAGACCCAATGAGTTTAAAATCCTTTGCGAAGAAGATATGCGAAAGATGATTTCATCAAAAAAAGAATAGTAAAATCAATATCAATGCTAAAAACCATTTATATCGAGTTTCAGCGATAGAAATTTTTTAATAATTTGTAATCGATACATAGATTTACATACAACATTTGTAATCGATACATAGATCTACATACAACATTTGTAATCGATACGTAGATTTTAATGAAGAGAACTTAATGACCCAATGACTTTAAAATCCTTTCCGCAGGCGATACCAGAAGTTGTTTCGATGAATGCGGTATGGAGCAATGCATCACGACGAAGTGCGTCCACGATTGTCACAAGCATTGCATGAAGAAAACCAAAGAGACTCGTCAGATAATAACGCAGTACGAGACAACCTGCGTGTCCGACGATTGCGACGAGAAGACCAAGGCCAAGGATCAGGCTCAGGCGAATATCACTACGAACATCGACATCAATAACGTCATCCACAATCATATACCGAAACACGAAGGGGGTTCCGGTGGAGGTGGAGGAGGACCCGGAGGATCCGGAGGAACTTCCGGTGGAGGAGGAAAACCCGGCGATGGAGGAACCGGTGGTTCCGGAGGGACCGGTGGAGGAACGGGTGGAGGGACCGGAGTCAGTGGACCGATTTGGCCAGGGACCGGCTGGTTAGGTGGCAACACCGGTCTCACTCTGGTGCCGCAGATCCAACTCGTTCCGCAGATTACCTTCGGCCTCGGATTCGGCTCGATCGGCGGTGGCTATTTTCCGGTATTTCAAGGACCCTTCCATGACATTATAATAGATATAGTAATATAGCATACCGGATATACGTATATATACAATTTATATATCTTATACATATATTTTGGAAAATTGTGGATTTGTTTGTTAGTTTGGATTTGTTTGTCCTCCCCTCTGCCCCCCCGGCTGAGATGCGCTTTCGGAGAAGATGACCTCTCCCCCCCCCCCCCCCCCCCCCCCCCCCCTCCGCCCGCAGATTCCGAAATTCTATTCTATATGCTGTAAATTCAAAATTTCAGTATTACAAGTAATTTATTAGCAAGATGTTACATTGGTTCTCGATCGTTCAAGTATGTTACATTTGGCTTGGTGATTACATGAATGTATGGTAACATTATCAGCTAACGAGCCATCGACCTTGATCCTTCAGCTCAATGAAAATTTCATATGGAATGAGTTTTGGAAATCCGAATTCCATTCTATATGTTACATTTTCCAAAATCACGTTTTCGTAGTATATGCGATGCCCATATCTCAGCATCTACCGGACAGTTATAATCGTAACTAGGCACATTGGAAAGCTTGTGTCCTATTTATATCATAAAAGTGTCGTTGGAATGCCGATCTGATGCTTCGTTTTCGAGAAAATCGAGAAGCAAGAATCCACTTCCGGCATTTTGGAGTATATATACTTGGTAGCGGCTCGCTCAACTCGCTTAAAAATCTTTTTTTTAAGTCCTTGGCGTCGAGACGCTACCGCGTCTCTTGATGAATTTCGGAAATCCCAATTCCATTTCATATGCTATTTTTTCAAAATCTGGTTTTCATAGTGTGTGGAATGAATCTCGGAAATCCGAATTCCATTGCATTTGCTATATTTTCGAAAACTGAGTTTTCATAGTATGTGGAATGGATTTCGGAAATCCGAATTCCATTCCATATGCTATATTTTCAAAAATTCGGTTTTAATAGTATATGGAATGGAATCCGAAATCTATCCCATGTGCTATAATTTCGGAATTACTGTTTTCATGGCATATGGAATGGAGTTCGAAAGTCCAAAATTGCATTGCTTGTGAAATGGATTTCCACATGGTACGAACCATGCGGTCGCGCGAGCGAGCACAATCGCTAGTACATAATATATAAATATATATAAATATCTATAAGTTAATATAGTTATGTCTATAAGTTAATATCTATAAGTTATAAAAAAAAATGTCGGTAATGTGACCTAAAAATGTTACGTTCTCTAGCAGCCCGGAGGAGTCGACTGTTCGCCCTGCTCCAATCCGTTCTTGCGCTACAGATGCGAAGTTTCCTGCTACAACGTCCAAGGCTCCAGTCCGATGATTCCGAACACCGGAAGGATGGCGAACGTTCCCGTCGGCGGGTGCCAAAGTCCCCAATGCGTCGGGGGCGTTTAATGTCCATGTCAATCGATGCACAGCTCGGAGCTCGATCCGCACGAACTTCTGCGGAAATACAAATTAAGTCGATCGTAAAATCCTCTTGCGGTAATGAGCAGCTCGTTACGACGTTTTTTCGAGCTCTTGCGGGACAATCGGTCGATTTAACGGCCTGCTATTAGGAGCGAAAGATAATTGCTTCGGAGTCAAATTAGCAGCGACGCAAATTGTCGGTGATTACGAAATCTCCCTCGAAACACAATCGTGATGACTAACGACAAGTTTTGCCAAATTTTCTATATATTAAAGATATAATTCATTTTTTTTTTGGGATATCATTTTCGATGTAAATATACATTTCAACTCGTAATATCTTCGAAAATCTATGAGCACAGGTCGATTGTTTTTAACGCGCCCCATATAAGCTTATAATGTTTATTTAGAAAAAAAAAGTAGTATCGAAATATATAAAACTATTTCCAGTATACGAAATAAATAAATATAAAATATAAAGATAAATATTTATTTGTTGTATATAAATAAAAAATTTAAACATTCTTTAAAAAGAATGTCGCTTTTCACGTGGCACGATATGCAACTCATGCTAAACGACAGAACATTAATCTCATGTATCTCGGAATCCATGTGGTGAAAAAGTTATTAGAAATTATTTTTAAAAAGTCTCAGTCGTTGATTTATATTATTTGCGATTATTATTTCCAAAAGTTGGAAAATTCGCTCTGTGACGTATTCCCTCAAGAATCGCTGAATTTTCGGGCTGTCCCTGTGCAGCTTGGCCCCTGACATCCGCAACACCCACTACACCGCAGGTGGCAGTGAGGTATGCGCGCGCAGCCGGTCGGTATTCGGCGTCGATCAAACCTAACAGCGCAAGGGATTAAGAGCATGTGAAACACGTTCTCAGCGTGTCTCTCTCGCTCCGCCGAGACCGCCACAGATTCTATCTCTCTCGCACTCCATAGTGTCTCACATGCTCTTAAGCTAAAGGGTAATCGCTATGAGGGGGACAGAGATAGTAACCCAAAAATCTCCCGAGCCGTTTGTCTTGGGAAAATGATGAGAATACCGACCTGCAGAATTACTGCGCATAGTTAACCGTTCTCGTATTTTTCCCTAAAAATCGATCTCGTATTTTTCCTAAAAATCGTTCTCGTATTTTTCGATAAAAATCGTTCTCGTATTTTTCGATAAAAATCGTTCTCGTATTTTTCGATAAAAATCGTTCTCGTATTTTTCGATAAAAATCGTTCTCGTATTTTCCCCTAAAAATCGTTCTCGTATTTTCCCCTAAAAATCGTTCTCGTATTTTCCCCTAAAAATCGTTCTCGTATTTTCCCCTAAAAATCGTTCTCGTATTTTTCCCTAAAAATCGGTCTCGTATTTTCCCTAAAAATCATTCTCGTATTTTTCCTAAAAATCGTTCTCGTATTTTTCCCTAAAAATCGTTCTCGTATTTTTCCCTAAAAATCGTTCTCGTATTTTTCCCTAAAAATCGTTCTCGTATTTTTCCCTAAAAATCGTTCTCGTATTTTTCCCTAAAAATCGTTCTCGTATTTTTCCCTAAAAATCGTTCTCGTATTTTTTCCTACAAATTAACCGTCTTAGAGAATTTTCGATTGCAATTTTTGTTACCGACCGACGAGTTGCACTTCCCTTTAAGAGCATGTGAAACACCGCTCGCGGTCGGTAATAAAAACTGTAATCAATTTTTCTCACAGGTTCTCGTACGCTCAAAAGAAAAGTCTCATCGGAAGCGGATGTCATCTCGGCTTCCGATGACACTTTTCTTTCGACCGTCACTGCCGGGACTCGTGAAAAAACTTGATCGCAGTTTCCGATACCGGCTGGCTTTCGAGGAGGCTGTTTCACACAACGTTAATACTTACCATAAGCTTGTACCCGGCATACAAACATATTAAACTATATCCAAGCAATGACTTCAACATTGTGTCTTAAATAAAAAGAAAAAATGACTGAGTAACTGTACGAGGTCGGATGGTCTTATTTTTTTTTTCTTTTTTTTTTAACATCCTTCAAATTTTACCGTGAAGGCATTTGGCTTCCGAGCGTTCCGGAAATTGCACGAATCGCTGGATGGCAGAATGGTTGCTCCGTCGTTTATTGCCGCGTCATAAATAATCGAGACGAAGCGCAACTGCCACAGGGGCGAAGCGCTTCCCGAGAGGAATCGACGCGGGTTCGCCTCGAAGATCGCTCGAGCCACGCGGGGAACCCCCGCGGAGGAACGGACGAGCGGAAGAGTACCCTCGGCGACTGTCAGGTGTGCTAGAACAGGTGCGAGAGCCGCGGCAGTCGGCTAGTTCCGTTCAGGTGAGTTCATGCTAATGCAACGATGCATCTACACTGAGGCACTTGTATTTTCTGCATTTATCTGCGATGAAATACTGCGACAATAAAATTATATTCGACACCTCGCACCATTGCACCGGCCATTGCGACAATTCTGCGAACGTCGATTATCGCAAGGCGAGCTTCAGACTCGTAAAATTTTAGACTGGAAATCTCACTCGAGAGAAATTCTTGAATCTCAATGTCAAACCTACCAAAATCGCGTCTTACATAAAATTAATTATATTTAATACTTTAATAAATGATTATAATTAATACTCTAATAAATGCTCGCATTTCATACTTTAATACATACTCATATTTAATACTTTAATAAATACTTATATTTAATAATTTAATTAATTACATTTTAAACTAGTTTTGTTTTTGTATGAAATTTATAAAAATCGAAAACTGCGTCGCAGAAATATCAAATTACAGTATAGTGCGATGTTACAGCTACTCTGATGCGCACGGGGAAAAAATGTATGTTATTGACTAGCATCTGAATACTTCGTGCAGAGACAGGACTGTTATCATGCGCAAGTAGCTACTTGGCATAATATCCGTAATGTGCAGTAATAACGTTTGACATAGCAATTTAACAACAACCACATAATGAAACACGATCTTTGTATCTATTCAGATACCAAGATTTTAACTATCCAAGTTCGAAAAATTCGAACTTTCCGAAAATTTGCTTTGCACTAGTAAGTACGTAAGTGCGTATTTATTAACAATACATACGATGCATTAACGACCATTACAGCTTTTGAACATTCATACGTTTATGCATTTATAATTGCATCCACATAATGTCAACGGGCCATCGACCGAAGTCCTTCAGCCCCGGGCTTTCTTTTTTAGACTGAGATACGACTTCAATTTTGTGCCTAAATTTGCACACAAACGGTAAAAACGATGTCGGAACGTAATTGCAAGTCCGTTTAATTGGTATAGAAGTATAGTTGGATAGCCGATCTCGAAAGCACTCAAGAAAATTCTTCGCCGCCGTAGAGAATCTTCCGCGTTCATCGTGGCTAAAATCGAGGCTCCTCGTGCGGGTCTCCGGGCAGGTGGACGATGATCGAAAAGCGTTGGCTTCTCGTACAGGTGCGGGACAGTCTAGGAGTGGCCAGAAATAATATTGAAGGAGCATGTCGACTTCGGCGGTTCCATCCGGATGTACCTGACGAACCGGTGATCGCTTCCAGAGACGTCTCGGGGCTTACCGAGCAAGCTGAAGCCAAAGTGGTAGCTTCTCAGGAGAGTCCTCGGTGATCCGAGCCGATCGAGAGTGCAGAAGACACGGGCCAATGAATAATCGTTTCGTAATCGCTCGTCGCACTCGGGCGCGATATCGCCCAAGAGCTAAAGTTTAGCGGTAAGCGGTAAGTACGTACCTAAGTATATAGGTACGAATCGTCGGTACATCGAGAAGGTGGTGTACGTCTCGTTCGTACTTGCAATACACTTCTCTCGCTGCATCGAGCGAAAGTGGTGTCTTCTCGCGTATGCGGCATCGCACAGCGTGGGAATAACAACCAGTTTCATTTAATCCTACTCTCATGGCTATTAAACGCTCGTTCTTGTGTTCCTTACATTCGATACCTTTTTCTCCGACGTCACGCCTAACGACCAAGTCACAGCTCGTTGGAAAATTACTCTTACCCGATCCAAGATTGTCAATAATAATAATAGTGATAAGATTTACAATAATATAATATTTTTTTGTGGCTGCTAAAGTGTATACATTGGTTCGTTTTTATCTTTTTACAAAAATAATATATAAGAACATATAGTTTATTTTATTTTATTTTTTATCATAAATTCAATCCCCTAGAGTCGGTGATTGAATTATCTTCGCATAAGCTCTTAAGAGCTTGTTCGCGACCTCCAATACCGTAACTTAACTTACAAGCTAAATCCCACAAACATAGGATCTCTAGATATCGGTAGAGACGTAGATATCTGTAGAGGCGATAATCCAATTAAATAACTATACAAATGCAGTCTCTAGTATTCTTCGCTTGAACTTCTTTTTAAATTATTTTTCACTCCACACTTTCCTTATATTCGCTTATTAAAACAGCTTATTAAAACAATTTATTCCAATAAAATCGTATGCTTTCCTTTCCACCTCTTTTTTCCTAGTGATTTGCTCAACGCTAACATTTTGGGCATTTCTATAATTTCTATTATTAAATAATAATACTAATAATAATAATAATAATAGTAGTAGTAGTAGTATGATAATATTAATTTGTTACTGTAAGTTGGAGCTTGCAACTGAAATTGCAATGATTATGCAAAATTGTACGATTTATCGATCATAGCTTGAACGATTTTTCGTTTCGCGTTCGTTTGGTCTTACCGGTTTTGAGAAGGTAATTTATTAATTGTTCCGTGAGAAAGTTATATGGGAGGCATTGCGGCGAAGCAGTCTCTCGGACAGTGTGTACGGACGGAGAGAAAATAGCGAAAAGGTAAGGTGGAGTGTGGAGGCGATAAGAATTTATTCGACCGAGCGAGGCTGGGTTCCGTGCTCTCGGAGGAGAGCTCGGCGTGGGCCGAGGGCGTCCTGTTTCCGAACAATAAAATTTACTGCTCAACCGGCGTCCTGCCGTAATTGTCGTCGCCGTCGTCGACCGAGACTGGATCGTTTCCTCGACTAGCCGAGGGCCTCTAACATTGTGCACAACACCGTGCGGCTGTCCTGCGAGGCGTCGGTCTTGCGCGTTCGATTCTCGGCTCGCTATACGAAAACTCCAGACCGTCGATCTCGATCATTGCCAATCGAGCGTTCGACGATTTATCTGTTTCTGGAGTCGTTCGATTCTCCGCTAGACGGGACTATGAAAACGCTTCGCCCATTCATCCGTGGAGAATAATCGCCCGATTGGATTGTCAAGTCATTTCTCGATAAAACGGTCCGATCAGAAACCCAGGATTGGTTCGGCTCTTCGAGCGATCACGACTGTTATCGTTCGATTCAAGCAACGCATTGAATTTTCAGTACTTCTTTTTCGAAAACGTTTGGATGGAATTGATTACCTACAGGCGAAAGATTACAGAGTGTAATTCGATAGTGATTTTTGAGAAGGAAACAAAAAAAAAGTTTTTAGCGATAAAGGCTCCATACGATAATCTCGATACGATAATCTCAATACGATAATCTCGATACGATAATCTCGATACGATAATCTCGATACGATAATCTCGATACGATAATCTCGATACGATAATCTCCACACGATAATCTCCACACGATAATCTCCACACGATAATCTCCATACGACAATCTCCATACGACAATCTCCATACGATAATCTCCATACGATAATCTCCATACGATAATCTCCATACGATAATCTCCATACGATAATCTCCATACGATAATCTCCATACGATAATCTCCATACGATAATCTCCATACGATAATCTCCATACGATAATCTCCATACGATAATCTCCATACGATAATCTCCATACGATAATCTCCATACGATAATCTCCATACGATAATCTCCATACGATAATCTCCATACGATAATCTCCATACGATAATCTCCATACGATAATCTCCATACGATAATCTCCATACGATAATCTCCATACGATAATCTCCATACGATAATCTCCATACGATAATCTCCATACGATAATCTCCATACGATAATCTCCATACGATAATCTCGAACCTGATAAATTAATTTTTAACTCAACCTCCAACCCATCAAACCTCCACCACCCGAGTTTTCTCAATCCCTCCATCCGTAATACCTCAATCCCGGATAATCCGCCCTTTCGGAAAGATCACATCCCCGCCACCTCCTCCCGTCGCCCCGATCGCGGAAGCGTTTCTTCTCCAATTATCCGCCAAGCACCTAAATATCGTTAACACGTAAATTAACATTTTACGAGACAGCAGTAAAAGTGAATAGAAATCTCTCCCGCTTCCGTCCGAGCGCGACGATAACATGCGCGCATGCGCGATAGACTAACCGACGGCCGCTTACGGAAAACTGCCGCTTCCGAGCGGTTTATGATTGCCATTTTCCCCGCTCTTGTGGCCACGGGGCTTTATTGCACATCAACGTAGATTATACCCTGCGCTATGAGGATATTACTGCGATACCGCACTATTATCGAATTCGCGGGGAAAAAATAACCGGATACGGTTCGGTGTACGGTTATAGCAAAAGACGCCTCATTAGCGGCGTACTACGCGAAGGGTGCTTCCTCGGGGCAAAACCGGAAGAAGAAGGGCCATCGGAGGGCCCGTGTGCGGGACCTCCCACGGCTTCCTTCCACTCGGCTTGCGAGCGGGAGCATCGAAACGTAAAGGCAAATTTAATACACATGTAACGTAACAGCGACTATGTATTGTGTATATTAAAAGAAACCGCTGGATTCTTCCTTCGGGGGGAACTCCCAGCCCTTCGGCCCACCGCGGCTCCTTTCCTCCTTTCGGTTCGCTTCCGTCGCGAGAGCGCGTATAACCGACGGTGAGAGTCCCTCGTAACGCAAGAGGGATATACCGTTTCTCGTGCACGGCGGCGAACCGAACGTGACTTGGACATTAAATTTTTACGCTCCGATGATCGAATATGAGCCGAAAGTCGGCCTAGGCGTCGCGCCGTAGGGGTGCGTCGGGGGCCAGCGTCGCCCCGACGCCGGGAATCCCCCCCAAGACGGCATGTGGCACTCGCGTGTCCGGCGACTCTCGGGGTGGAACTTGCAGCTCTCGTACGCTCACGGACGTCCCAATTTGCCATGGTTCACGTGCATGGGTCTTAGGAAATGAGCTCTGTTTCTCTGTGACCTCTTGACTTTCTTCAAATTTTTACGACGATCGAGCTAAACGGTAGAGCTTGAGGGCAAAGAAGGCTCGTTTACGTTTGTGTTCACGAAGATCGACAATGGCTTTTTTTTCTTTTAATTTTACAATTCTTTGAAATCAATTTTAATTTCTGATTTCTTTGAAATCAATTACAATTCTTTGAAATCAATCTTACAATTGCTTTAAAATCAATTTTACAATTTTTTTAAAATTAATTTCACATTATTTTTAAACCAATTTTACAATCCGTTGACAAAAATGTTGGAGGGACGAGTGTGCCAATAACTGTACCTTCCAACTTCGAAGCCATTCTACCGAACTTGTCTATCGCAAACCCTTTTCCTTTACATTTGCTACAAAGTCACACCAAAGGGTTAAGCGGTCAATCACTGTGCCGGCTGGCGTGGTAGCTCCTTCGAACTGTAAAGTCGAAAGGCGCGCCGTGTGCGAGCAAGTTCTTTCATGCAGAATGAACTTTCGTGCTAGAGGCAGTACACACCTTCGTGTGCAGTGCCATGGGAAAGGATGAAGCGCGGTGCACGAAGTGAGAGAGAGGAAAAAACGAAAGAGGCAAACTAGAATAAGGAAGCGAAGCGAGGAAGAAGGCGGAAGGTGAATGAGAAGAAAGAGGCGGAAAATAATATAGAAGCCCTCCAGCAGGCAGGAAGCAGAGGTGGACGACGAGGGCTGCAGTTCGACTGTGTTGCACTAGATTGGCTCTAAGAAAAAAAAAATTACTCCCGCCAATAACTGTACTCTCGAGCGTGAATCCGATTCCCCGCATCGCGTGCGCTCCAGTGGCCAATCACTGTGCCCCTTCGCCGTTTATCCTCCCAGGCGACTTCGCGCGGTGAGGAAGACCCGGCTCGTAGAAATTTCGTCGCACACCGGTCAACCTCACCCCGCGGGGTGGCAAAATGGCCTATCCGGAAACGACTGTGTTGCAACCATTCCAGCAGCTCCGTAGGTGTACCGAGAATTCGGAGCGTAATTGCAAGTCCGTTGAATTGGTATATTTGGATAGCTGATATCAAAAGTTTGTCACGATACTGCATGATTTTGATAACATTTTGCAAAGTTTAGATCGAATTAATGAGTCCAAAAATGCCGACGGTGTGAAAAATTTCGAAAATGTGCTTATAAACGGTGAAAACGATGTCGGAATGTAATTGCACGTCCGGTTAATTGGTATAAACGTGTAAACAAAAATACCCCCACCAATAACTTTACTCTCATTGGCGCTGAGGTCTTTAATCTATTTCCGGTGAATGTTTTATCGCTCCTGAAAGGCGAGCTTTGATCTGGTCTTATCCGACTCGAGTTAGATGCTGCGTTATTTTTATTATTACTATTATTTTTTATTACTATTATTATTATTACATATTTCTTTGTTTTTGTTACTCTATTGATTATTTTCCTATTTGTATTCTGTTTTTTTTATGCGGTTTATTGTTCAGTTTATTTAATTATCATCATTTTGTTTTCTCTTATTTTCTTTATATTATTATATTATGCAGTTTATGTTTAGCGCGTTAGTTGCAGTGTATTATAGTTTTTGTATTTATTCAGTTTGTTGTTGGTTGGGTGATACGCCTAGAGGACCGCAGGTCCTAATGTACAATAAATGCATATCTATCCATCCATCCATCTCGAGCGTGAATCCGATTTTCCGCGTCGAGTGCGCTCCAGTGGCCAATCACTGTGCCCCTTCGCCGTTTATCCTCCTGGGCGACTCCGCGAGGTGAGGATGACCCGGATCGTAGAGATTTCGTCGCGCGTCGGTCAATTTCACCGTGCGGGGTCGCAAAATGGCCTATCCGGCAGCGACTGTTGCAACCATTCCGGCAGCTCCGTAGGTGTACCGAGAATTCGCCTCGATCGTTCTACTTCGTTCGCGCCAGAAGAGGCATCGGGCTCGGCGAGTTTCGCCCCTCGAGGCAAAGTGCAGAAGCGCCGACCGAGAATAGAGAGGAGAACGAGAATCGCTGGTCCGTGAAATTATATTCGACAAATTGGTACGTACATGATCGCGGCGCGAAGGCGAGCGAGAAACCAAAGGAACGAAAAATAAAGAGCACCGTCGCACCACTACCTTTTCTATATCACCGTCTCCCCCCCGCCCTTGCTCTCTTATGGACGAAAGGGCATTTTGCCACGCTCGACTTGGTTCACAGCGACTTTGACATCGGGTCCGAATTTTTCGCGCAAATTCAATGTCTCGAAAATAATAGGCATCCAATGGCTTTGCGACAGTTACTTCTCTTGTAGTATTACCACAGTTGCCGATTCCCTCGAGACCGTTACGGCTCCACGCGTCGTTGCCGTTGCGTCGAGGGTAACGTCGCGAATTCACCGAGCGACACGACACGATATAATATTCCCGATTCGAGACGTACTTGCAAATTATGAAAAGACAATAAATAGTTATAACGAAAGTGGATCGTGTCGCGAAATGTTAGCAATTCGACGCATGTTCTTTAGGTTGAAAAATGCAACAGTTGCCGATCCGCAATCTATCCGTCCGCCGTTCTTCGCCAGTCGCTGCCCTCCACGCCGAATTCCATTTCATATGCTACGACAACGACTTGATGAAATTACAGCATATGGGATGGATTTTTGTATGCTAGGAATACCATATTCGCAATTCCTAGTCTCCACGACGAGCCGCGGATGGATTTCATTCTTGTGCTACGAAAACCACTTGCTGAAATTACAGCATATGGGAAGGATTTATGTATGCTAGGAATATCATGTTCGCAATTCCTTATCTCAAGAACGAGCAACAGTAACAACAGATCGTTGTCGGACAGACGAATTACACATATGTCGACAATTATCCGCGGATGGATTTAATTCCATATGCTACGAAAAACGATTTGCTGAAATTACAGCATATGGGATGGATTTTTGTATGCTAGGAATACCATATTCGTAATTCCTAGTCTCAAAAACGAGCAACAGTAACAGCAGATCGTTGTAGGACAGACAAATGACATATCTGTGATCAATTAGCCGCGGATGGATTTAATTTCATGTGCTACGAAAAACGATTTGCTGAAATTACAGCATATGGGATAGATTTTTGTATGCTAGGAATACCATATTCGTAATTCCTAGTCTCAAAAACGAGCAACAGTAACAGCAAATCGTTGTAGGACAGACAAATGACATATCTGTGATCAATTAGCCGCGGATGGATTTAATTTCATGTGCTACGAAAAACGATTTGCTGAAATTACAGCATATGGGATGGATTTTTGTATGCTAGGAATATCATGTTCGCAATTCCTTGTTTCAAGAACGAGCAACAGTAACAGCAGATCGTTGTAGGACAGACGAATGACATATCTGTGGTCCGTTTAGCCACGGGTCACGTGGCGGTCGATATTATCACATAGATCTGCCATTTATGATTTGTTTTAAAAGAGTGTATAATTGTTTAAGGTAAAACTGATGAATATGACCCATTTATTATATGGCCATTATATTATATAATAATGTATCATCGATTAACAAGTAAAGCAATGATAGACGCACTGGGCCATATTCACCACTTTTACCCTATAAAGTATTAAAAACGGCCGAAGAAAGGCTCGAGGAGTGTTTGCTGATGAGCCGACGATAGTTGAGAATTCTTGTCGAGCGAGGCTTGGCAAAGATCATTTCGCCAGGCTGAAGAGGAGCGCACAGGTAGCGAGAGAAAATCCCAAGAGTACACACAATCGGGAAGCTCCTCGGAAGCCCCTCAGCGGCTGGGGCAGCGGAGCGAGGACAATAGGGCGGGTTACAGGGACGATGGCCGAGGGTGGTTCTTCCCCGGCCCAAAGCGGAAGAAGCTTGGGAAGGACTCTGTGCGAGTGTTCGAATGGACGGTGCGAAAATAAAAATCCTCCATGAACGGGTAACTACAGTCGAGATTCCAAAATTTTGGCAAATGTTCGTACATTGTAAAAAAAAAAAAATGTTTTGAAAATTAGTAAACAATATTTGCCGGTTTTTAAGTAAACGGTTTCTGAAATCTCAAACACATGTGCCGTGCAATTTTACAGTAAATCTTTTATTGTTAATGAACATTTTTGGTAATTTCAGGCAAAAGATTTGTAATTTTAATATCTGATATTTTTATTTTACAAAAAAAGTTTAGTAATGTTTAATCAATGTAAGGAACATAAACAAACTTCCAGTTCCAGTACATTAAATTAACAATTTATTTTTACAGTGCAGATGCGAATTATCGATTAATGTTTATCGTTATACGGACGAAAGCATGCATGTATACAACGGGTGTGTGTGGGAATTTGCTGAAGAGTCGAAATTTAGGAGCCGACGCGGGCACTCGAGGGCATCCAAGCGTGGGCGGTCGGTTCGAAGTATGTTTTTCAAAATGTTCACGGGCAGACTTCTCGTACTTGCTCCGTCTGAGACAAACTTTACTGATCTGCCTGGAGCCCCGCAGTCGGGTTTCCTGCACGGCGACGAAACGGGCACTTGACCGCAGCCTCGGAGACGACGAGGCTTAGATAGGACTCTGTGCATCCAGAAAAATAATTTACTTAACTGGCGCCCCGCAAATAAATATTTACTCGATTTAATAAATATTTATCTTAAGTGAATATTTATCTTATTTAAGTAAATATTTATCTTATTTAAGTAAATAACTATCTTATTTAAGTAAATATTTATCTTATTTAAGTAAATATTTATCTTATTTAAGTAAATATTTATCTTATTTAAGTAAATATTTATCTTATTTAAGTAAATATTTATCTTATTTAAGTAAATATTAATTTGCGTCAAACAAATTATTTTTCTGGGTGTGGAAGAGTTGGAGTAGACGGTGCAAGAATAAAATTCCCCATAAATATGTAATTACATCCAAGATTCCAAAATGTTGGTGATTGTTAGTAGACGCGAATTACCGGTTAATGTTTATCGTTATACGGACCGAAGCGCGTACGTACAACGAGTGATTGGCTGTGTGTGGCGATTTGCGGAAGAGTACTCGAGGGCATCGAAGTATGGATGGTCGGTTCGAGGCAGGTTTTTCAAATTTTTCACAGGCAGACTTCCCGCACTTGCTCCATCTGAGACAAGCGTCGCTGGTTTGTCTGGACTCCCGCAGTCGCAGTTTTCAGCAGGTCGACGAGACGGGCACTTGACCGCAGCCTCGGAGACGACGACGCTGAGGCGGACGGCAAAGCGTCGCGGCGTCTAGACAAAAATGGCTTGTCGCGATGGAATCGTCGCGGGCACTTAAAGTTTTATACGTATATAAGTATACTCGGATCGCTTGGCAATGTTCGGAGTAATGACACTTTTCCGTGCGGGACACTTTAGTGGCGCGAGCGTCGAAAACATCGAGACGCAAGATCCGTCGCTGGAAATTAGATCGATTAATCTTCCATTATACTGCGCTCGGTGTGGCATTAAAATGAACCCAATTACTGTGGTCAGAGGCGAAGTACCTTGCTCGAGGCACCTTGCCGGAGTCGTTGATTCCGAAAATGAGAGACACTTTTAAAAAATAATAATAATTCAGCCGATGTCGCGGTCAGTGAGGAAGAAAACTTACCGATTTCGCATTTTTCTTCTATCGGAAAGAACATCGGGAATAAAAATAGAGTAAAAAAAAATGATCATCGATAAAACGCTCGAGCGTTTTCTAAACTGTGTGAGAATCGGATAATAAACGCGCCAATTATTTTTTTTAAGATCAGAAAAATTACCGATTTCGAATTTTCTTCTACCGGAAGGAACATTGGGGATAAAAATTTTGTAAAAAAAAATGGTCATCGATAAAATGCTGTTATCTAAACTGTGTGAGAATCGGATAATAAACGCGCTAATTATTTCTTTTAAGGTAGGAAAACTTACCGATTTTGCATTTGCTTCGATCAGAAAGAACGTGGGGATAAAAATGGATCTAAAAAAAAAAAAAAAATCGCCATCCATAAAATCTCCGACTCTTACCTAAACTGTCTTAGAATCGGCAAATAAACGCGCTAATTAATTTGTCAGCGTAGGGGTGAAGAAAGAAAAATGGTACACCGATTCGCCGAATCGGGTTGATTTGTAGGATCGTCGATGGTCTTTTCGATTCCCAGAGCCGTGCCGATAGATCGTTTTTTATTCGAGCCCGAGCTAATCCGGCTGTTCTAAACCGCGCGGCGCGACACCGCCGATCTCCGATAATTGGCCGGCACCGAGCCAA
This sequence comes from Exephanes ischioxanthus, assembly GCA_958510785.1. NCBI lineage: Eukaryota > Metazoa > Arthropoda > Insecta > Hymenoptera > Ichneumonidae > Exephanes > Exephanes ischioxanthus. The sequence goes on along the minus strand of OY294018.1, from coordinate 18,271,278 downwards.
ACGCGACTCCAACGTATTCCACGCTGCGGTGCATGGAGGCAATTACACCGAGTGAGCGCAGGCGCGTGGGCGTCGTAATTTATTTTTGTTGCTTTCCCTCCGTCGTCGATCCCTTCTCTCATTCTTATTCATCGTCGTTACGATATAAAGACCGCAATAACCGCGACCCGAGTGTGGGTAATAGATTGGAGCTCCCCCCCCCCCCCCCCCCCCCCCCCATGCGTATGGTCGTTGCCAATTCGACCGGTAAATCCGTCGCGCATGCGCGCGCAGGGGGTTTTATCGATATAGTTGTAACGCCGAACTTCCGGTGAAATTGACCGGCTCGCTACGGTTTTGGATGAAAAATCGGTAAGTTTCACCACACGGAGTGCCTCGTGCGTTCAAAACAAGACGCGCACGATGTGCATCGAGAAATGAGTCATCCCCGTGTCGAAGAGCGCGCGATCAACGTACGTTTCATTCCGCTCGTCAAGCCGCAAGTTCAATTTCCTCCTGGCCAACGGTTTGCGGTCGGCAAACTGTGCGCGAGCTTTCGATACGCGCGGGCGGAGGCGAGCGAGCACATAGGGACAACCAAACCGAGGAGGAAGCAACCCTTCCCTCGGCGTGGGGTGCGCGATGCCTCGTTTTCAGACACTATTAATTACTACCCTTCCACCGGTGGGACGCCAAAAACGCTGCTTGTTCTTCGACCGGGTCATTAAATGGGGTGTTAGAATTGTACATTTTTTTTTTGGTAATTTATTGGAGAGAATCTCCCTGCGACGCGCAGATAAGTAAATGTGGGGCAGGATGGCACAGAGGGGACGAGACATTTTTATCGGGCGCTGTAATCGTAAACTTTGATGAGACGACTTGAAAAATGTTTTAGGACTCGATAATGTACATTTTTTAATGAGTCAATGAAATGTAATTTTTTTATGAATACTTTATCTTAATTATTTAACTGATGTATTAAAAAATGATTATTGTTACGTGTTTTTTTGTTTATTAATTAATGTATGTAATAAATCATTTTTATACTGCAAGACCAATTTATTATTCCAAACGTAAACGGTCTCTACGATTTAAAAAAATATATATAGAGTTGGTAATTGGACGTAACAAATGTTTATGTCGTAAACCATCCTCTGCCATTTTACACCATAACCCCCCCCCCCCCCCCCCCCCCTTATATTATGCGATACATATATGTATCGCACATTGTACATTCTGTGATATATATATATATATGTCATTCTCGCTCCCGAAAGATGTACTGCAAGGGTCTCCGACGAACGCGACGAGCTCTCGTGTAGTTTTTTTTAATATCACCGTTACGAGTAATATACCACATACCACGAGACGAATTGAAAAATGTTTTATGACTCAAAAATGTACATTTTTAACGAGTCAATGAAACGTTTTTTTTTTCATCATTTAACTAATGTATTAAAAAATTATTGTTCCGTATTTATTTTTAATTAATTAATGTATTTAATGAATAATTTATTTTCTGTGAGACCAAATTATTATTCTGGAAACGGTTTCCACGATTTTCAAAATTCACATAGACTTTTTAATTGGACGTAGTAAATTTTTAGGTCAATTTTATCGACGCCGAAACTATTACTATGTATACAAACGCCCTGTGCCATTTTACCCCGCGAGCCCCCTTCTCAACATTATGCGATATATACATATCACTTTAGCCCCCGAAAGGTGTGCACCGAGGGTGTCCGACGAACGCGACGAGCTCTCGTGTATTTTTTTTTTTCTTTAACATTACAGTTATGAGTGCGAGCACAGTTGGGCGTTAATGATTATCCCCACCTGCCCTCACGAATCCCAACGTTCGCTTGTCGCGCGGCCACCGTGGGTTTTTCACAGACATTACCTGTACACCCGTTATTTACATTTTATTGTTTGCACATACTGCATCGGGCGAATTTAAACTCCACTGATAATATGCAATTTTCCCTTCGTTCGTTAATTCCTTAATTACTCGGCTGCTCATGCGTTCCCTTTGACAGACTTCGCGGTGTTTGCTTCCCGGCTCACTAAGGATTTTCCCGCAAATTCTTTCTTTCGGGATTAAAAATCTACTGAGGAGCAATTTTTCGAATTATTTCCAACCGCAAATATTTACGAGGCTTGTTTGTTCGTTCAGCAAAGAAAATCTTGTTTATTGAGGTATGGAGTTCTATCGTTATATAACAAATAGTAAATAATAAAAGTGTAATAAATTGTGCAAATTCTTGGATACAGTCTTGAAATTTCTCATTGTCTGTTGCCCGAACGATTATCCGGGATTCGCGGCGCTAAGAGATTATTTTTTTGTCCCCACCCTCTCGACCCTAAGCTCCGGAACGTTTTTCCGAACGCATCCCCGATAGTTTCGCGCAACCCCTGTAGTCGTGTTCGGCGCTTCGAGCCCAGAGACAATTGCAGGATTTTATGGGCGTTTCTTACCCTGGACGACCCTGGCGTCTGGGAAAATACCGAGGATTTCACGAGGCAGTAATACCGACGCACCGGTATTATAACCGAGATTCTCTCTCGCTGCGCGAAAGGGACGAAGCGTTTTCGGAATGACGGAGGAGAAGCGCGAGAAGCCGGAAATCCCGAGATATTCCCGTCGAGGGTAATCCTTAACATACCTATGGTTACGCTCTACGTTGCACTGTAAAATGTATACAGTGTACGCTGTAAGAATTCGCATCTTAAAGAGACTGGAGACAGTACATTTGACAAACATTGTTTTGTCGGCAAACTTCCGGCGTTTTACAAAAATTAATTTTATAATTCTATCGCGCGTGTGGCTCGAAAGCCATGTTTCTGTTTCAATATATAATTCAATCTCTGTATTTAATATTTGCGGAAGGTATCGGTAAGAAAAAAGCTAAAAAAAGTCACACTTTTCGGATCAACTACGATATAGAACAAATTTAACTCGCCATCTTGAAATTTGTTTATTGGCGAAAGGAACGAGATTCTCCACCAATAAAGCAAACCTCCAGCGTTTTAGAAAAATTAATTTTATAATTCTATCGCGCGTGTGGCTCGACAGCCATGTTTCTGTTTCAATATATAATTCAATCTCTGTATTTAATATTTGCGGAAGGTATCGGTAAAAAAAAAGCTAAAAAAAAGTCACATTTCCCGGATCAACTACGATATAGAAAAAATTTAACTCGCCATCTTGAAATTTGTTTATTGGCGGAAGAAGCGAGAACGACGGAGGAGAAGTGTGAAAAGCCGAAAATCCCGAGGTTTTCCAGTCGAGGGTAATCCTCAACATACCTATAGCTACACTCTGTGCCGCACTGTAAAGTGTATGCAGTGTAGGCCGTAAAAATTCGTATTATAAAGAGATTCGAGGTACCCTGCACGAAAAACGGTAATAATAAAGGTCTGCAAATTCGACAAACATTTTTTTGTCCTCTAACTTCCAGTGTTTTTTTTTTCTTCTTTTTCATCAACTTTTTCAGAAACTTCATAAGTTTCTGTTTCAATACTTAGTTCGATCCTTGTACGCAATATCTCTGCAACGGGTCGGTAGAAAAAAGTGTATTTCCAGATAAACTATTAACCTACAATATATAAAAAATTTGAGTCGCCATCGTTAAATTTGTTTATTGCCGGAGCAAATTTAGAGTACTTCTGAATTGTTTAAATGAATATTTTTGTTAATGTGAGTTTTTTATTACAAAAAATACAGGAGCTCCGATTGGCCCTTTCGGTTTTTGAGTTGAACGAACGGAGAAGAAAGCAACGTGACCAAGGACTGGGAAACACCGAGTATATCTTCCTAAAGCGTGAACTCTAGGCAGAAATATCTCGTGTCGTCGGAAGCTCCCTGAGTGCAGAGTGATGATAACTTACTCTTATATATAAAATGGTCTTGCGACCAGAACGCTTGCGAGAAAGGAGTCAGTAGGTTTCATGCTCTCGGCCATCTAGCGGCGATGAGCTAAGACTGCTCGGTCCTGAAATGCTTATCGCAGCATTTTGCACAACCAACTATCGACCCACGACGTATAAACAAAGTAACTTGCCATCATTGAATTTGATTATTGTCGGAGCCAATTTAGAGCACTTTTTAAATTATCTGAAGGAATATTCGTTTTTTTTAAGTCTTTTTTATAACAAAAATACGGGAGCTTCGGTTGGCCCATTCGGTTTTTGGGTTGAACGAAAGGGGAAGAAAACAACACAAGATTGTGTATCACTTGTATCCACGAGTATCTTTTCCTAAAGCGTGAACTCCCGGAAGAGATGCCTCGTGTCACCGGAAGCTCCCTGAGTGTAAAGTGACAATAACTTATTCTTATATATAGAATGAGGTTAAGACCGGAACGCTTGCGAGAAAGCAGTCAGCAAGGTTCATGCTCTCGGCCATCTAGCGGCGATAAGCTTAGACCGTTTGGTTTTGGAACGGTTCTCGGAACACTAAAAAAAATTTAGCCGGACACATTTTTTTCAGCCGTACCGTAAGCGGCCGACTTTTAGTTATCGACATATTCTCGCCTCCTTTCCTGTCGAATAGAGTTCCTAGGCCAATAACTGTACCACGTGTCCATCGGTCGCATCTCTCCCATACCAAAGCATCAGCAAAGTATTTGCGGCGTTGGGAGGAAAGTATGTCAGTCCGGTAGCGAAACCAGGATTGAAGTCAGTCGGTTTGCTCGAATGTTTTTTCTTCATCTGCCTTTCTTTCCTCAGGATGTCCCTTCACGAACGAACATATACGATGCGGAACTGTGCATTATTTATGTCGTTTCCCCGCTTGAAATCGTGCACAGGACTTGTGAAAACCTTCGGCATGTAGCAAATTTATCGCGCCATCTACAAATTTGGTTACTGCCGGAGCTCCTTGCGGGCACTTTAAAAATGATTTACATGATTTTTTTTATCACAAAAATACGGGAGCTCCGGTTGGCCCATTCGATTTTTGGGTTGAACGAAAGGGGAAGAAAACAACTTCCCACTCTGACATCATGTGTAACCACGAGTATCTTTTCCTAAGGCGTGAACTCTTGGAAGAAATGCCTCGTGTCGCCGGAAGCTCCCTGAGTGTATAGCAATAACAACTTATTCTTATATATAGAACGGGGTTGCAACCAGAACGCTTGCGAGAAAGTAGGCAGCAGGTTTCATGCTCCCGGCCATCTAGCGGCGACGAGCTAGAACTGCTTGATCTTAAAATGCTTCTCGCACATCTCGGAAAATCAGCTATCTACCCACGCCATATAAACAATTTAACTCGTCCTCTTCACATGCGTTTACTGTCGGAGCCAATTTGGAGCACTTTTTAAAATTCTTTAAAAAAATATTTTTGTTATTGTCATTTTTTTTTTATTACAAAAATACGGGAGCTCCGGTTGGCCCATTCGGTTTTTGATTTGAACGAAGAGGGAAGAAAACAACGTACCCACCGCTGTCACGCGTAATCAGAAGTACGTCTTCCTAAAGCACGAACTCTAGAAAGAAATGCCTCATGTCGCCGAAAGCTCCCTGAGTGTAAATTAATAATAACTCATTCTTATATATAGAATGTGGTTGCGACCGTAACGCTTGCGAGAAAGCAGTCAGAGGCGTTCATGCTCCGAGCCATCTAGCGGCGATGAGCCAAAACTGATTGGTCTTTGAATGCTTCCTGTAACTATTGCAAATGTCGTAATTTCGCAAAATTGGCCAAACACTTTTTTTCAGCCTTACCGTAAGCAGCCGATTTTCAGTTATCGGCGTATTCTCCCCCCACGGACCATCATCGACACCATTAAAAAATTATAAGAAAAGTGCGTTTTGTCTCATTACCCCCTGTTGCCCCGGTGTGTCATTTTGCCCCGCTCTCCCCTATCCTCCTAAGAATTTTCGGCATTGAATGCTGGCAAAAACATAGACAAACGCGGACGCACATGCCGCAATTTTGCCGCCATCCCGTGCGGACATATGCCGCCTATTTGCTGGCGGGTTGTTGGCAAAATGCTATCTGGGTATCTTCCGAAGCGTGAGCAAGAAGTGAGGTAGTGCCGAGATTGAAGTCAGTCGGTTCGCTCGGACGTTTCTCCTCCTCCGTCTCTCCTTCCCCAGGATTTCCCTCAACGAACGAATGTACGATGCGGAACTATGCATTATTTATGGACGTGGTTTCCCCGCTCGTGAATCGTGCACGGGGCCCCGTGAAAACTTTCCGAAAGGTTATTACCGTGTTTTCTCATGCTCGTACCGAGTTACCGGGGTACGAGACACCCCTCTGCGAGTCCGGAAAGACGAAAAGCGGAAATTAACCTACCCGAAGTATAAATTACCCACGAAGATCACAGCGCGAGGGGATGGAAGCTCACACCTCCGAATAAATTAAAATAAACGTGCGCATTAAAAATCCCGAGACGGAGGCAGGTTCGAGGAGGACGAGCATCGCCGGGCAGGTAGTCATCGCACTACGTGCACACCCATACTAGGTCCCCGAGCCAACCGTTGCAATAATTCATGCCACAGTCGAATCGCATCTCCATAAATTAAACAATCATCCTAGGGGTAAAATCGTGTAAAAAAAAATTATTTTCTTCTTCTTAATTTTTGTTTTGGAGAGACAGATGGAACGATGCAAATCTCAACAACCCTGAACTCGGAGCCGATGGATACATTTTTTTTTACATTGAAAAAAAAAAAAAAATTAACGCCGAATATTCTCGAGTCGTGAAGACAAATTTGCATATCATTGACATCCTCTACGAATATTTATCGTCGAGTCGAATTTATTTTCATTTTGATTTTTAAAAAAATGCAGCGAGAATTACAAGCGATTAGCACCTCCGCCTGTCCTTACATCACAAGGGACACGTACTCTACGTTTGAATAACAATTTTTTCAGTAATTTTTTTTTTTGTGATATCCAGTCCTATCGTTGATCCGATCTTTATAAGGAGCCTCCGCTACGGATCGATTTATAATAACGTGAGAACGTCAAATTCGTTCGAGTCTTTTAATTCATCGTGCCTGACCACATGTCTGCCCGCGAGCGAGCTTAATATAGACATACATACATGCATACATACATACATACATACATACATACATACATACATACATACATGCATACATACATACATACATACATATAAATATATATATATATATATATATATATATATATATATTTTATATGTATGTATGTATGTATGTACATCCGAGCGTGGGTTGTTCTCCGGAGGGTTTCATAAGCACGATGTTCATCTCTCGTGTTCTCGTGTGCGGCAGAAGGCAACGGAACAACACACCGGGAGCGGACAAACGCGTAAGCGGCCCACGCCTGTCGTCCACCCCGCGAGAGAAATCCTTTCGTTCCGCTCTCGGGGGGCCCTCTCCTCCCGCGATACAGATTAGTGCCTCGAGATAACCGCTTATGCCAGAATACATTATCCCGTCGCCCGCGAGATTTTGAAAATCCTCGGAGAGTCCGCTCTCGCGAGCGAGATACGCCCCCTCGCGTCTTAATTCTCGATCGAATTATATATTCTTCTAATAATGCCGCCAACCACGGGCCGCCGCGTCAAACGTCCACCAGACACTTTTATCCGATTACTCCGGACGGAATATCGAAGAAATAAAAAAAAATTAAATAAAATTGTGAGAAATGAAGTGTTGAATGAGAAAATTGGATTGCGAAATGTCTGCTCGGTAATCGCGTGGACTTTTTTTGAGTTTGGCTGATCCAATTAATAGAATGTATGTATGTGGAGCAAAAAAGAGTCTGGAGAATTCCTGAATTTTTGCTATGTTATTTATCGACGTGGTTAATGTAAAATTAATTCGCGAAATAAAGGGTTAAATTTGATAAAATTCTGGTTCTAACCTCCGGCCACTCCAATCATAGTCTTTGGTCGGATAAACTATGGGAATATGCAAATTGTAAATTTATTTTTTTTAAACCGCCACAAATACAGACTGCAGTGCACATTTTATAAAAATTCGCCTATTTCAAAGATCGAGTTCGTTAATTAGAAATAAATAACAACAAAAAAATCCTATAACAGTCGCTTCGCTTCGAAAACTTAAGTGTACTTCGAGCCCACTATCTCGGAGTCTCTAATAGTAAAAACATGTAGCGGCGAAGAAACGTATGAAAAACAATGAGAGACCTCGTTAACGAAGCACCGAGTTTGCTCGCCATTTCGCATTCGCATGGTATAATAACCTGACCATATAATTCTTTTTTTTTACCCCCCCCCCCCCCCACAAGACAACGAGCCTCGCAGAATTTTACTAACCGGCGTGTGCGTCGTTTATTACCATCTCCGAAAAAAAAAATCGCGTACGGTTCGCGGATGAGCCGGTGTATGAGATATGGAAAGGTTCGCGTGGTCAAGCTCGAGCAGCTCCGCTCGGAGACTATGCAACTCGGCTCCACGAGAGGATCCTTTTTGCCGGGGAGTCCCAAGGTCTCCGAGCACCGCGAGAGACGTGAATGAATCTAGAACCTGTTCCATCGGGGTTTCTCGGCTCCTCGGCTCTTCGGCCGCAGCTTCTTTCCTCAACGAGTCAAGTTTGTCCGATCCGTGGTATGTCTATCGGTGCTTCTCTCGCGCTCTCTGCACTGCCCCGTTACCGCGCAGAAAAAAATTTATGCGATTTTTTTTACAAAGAAATAAATATATTAAAAATATATTAAAAATATATTAAAAATATATTAAAAATATATTAAAAATATATTAAAAATATATTAAAAATATATTAAAAATATATTAAAAATATATTAAAAATATATTAAAAATATATTTAAAATATATTTAAAATATATTTAAAAAATAGCAGTTCTAAGATATGAGCAGGAGAGGGGAATTGCCATAAAAAAATCAAATAAAACTAAAGCATCTAATAAAGAAAAAGGGGCGTCTAGTCACAAGCAAGTCTCATGTGGAGTGTTATTAACTTTTATAAATCGTAAACTTAAGTGTTTTTAACTTTTTCAACTTTTATAAATCGTTACTTTGGAGCTCCAATATTTAGGTTTTATTATATATTATATTCTGATTGCAATAAATTGTATTCAAAAATGCGTAAAAAATTGATTTAACATATGAAAAATATCTGTTCGCATATAATTTTGTCCATGGGAGCTTCGAGACGTCGCTCGCGCATACGCTCGAGCGCGAGACGTGGAACACTTTTTGCCCGGAGTCGTAACGACCGCGCTGGCTCGCCGTACCCTTGGACCCACGCGTACGATAAAAATCTGTGCGTAATTTCGACGGGAAACACAGGAAAGAAATGGAGGATTAATTAGCGGCTTTATTCAGGCACATCGCCGAGGGAATTTTTTCGCTCGGACTCAACAGTCATCGACCTACGCCAACCATGAAAAATTACTTTATCTCAAATAATGACGATAAAAAATGTTTCTCTATTATTTATTATAATTTTACTGCACATATGAAGCTTACGTATTATTATTTTTTTATTTCCTCAACGTCTTTGAGAATATTTCCGACTATTTTTTTGTTATTTTTATCATTTCAAAATTCGTGTCACCTCTTGGGAGGCAGTTTTCAAGGTCACATAATATTTCTTAACATTGTGGACGAGTTAATTTGATTTTACTTCGATTCGCGGTGAAATAAAAAAAAATTGAATTAATAATACTCAAAACAATGTTTTGAATGAAAAACAACGAATCTATCGAACCCGACACTTTCTTTTTTATTCCGCTGCTCCATATATCGAATTCAACGTTATCCACTTAAAAACAACTTTTTTCTATTGAGCACAGAGCAAGCGGATTCGAGCTCCCGACTAGCGTGGTAAAAAAGAAATCCTATCTTCGCTGGCTTCTTCTACACCGTTACGAATAATCGTGTATAAATTCGCTCCAATACCTCTGAGCTTTCATTCCCTTTTATTTTTAAATATTATTTTACTATCCACTCGCCCATATGTTTTATATATATATATATAGATATGTTCCAATCTAAAATCAGGACAGCGCAACTGTCAGTAGAAAAAAAATTAAAAAAACAACTATCGCTAAAAATTTTATTCAACGCGACACTGGAGCCGCTTTCGTGGAGCCGTCAATAATACAGCGAGGGCGCAGACACGATGCGGCCGCTCGATCCGGAAGACCCAGTGCGCGATCAAGTTCAACCTATGCGACGAAAATCCAATATAGAAGTTGCATCGTCATTTCATTTCCTCTTTGTACATTGTTTTACTATCGACTCGCCCAATTATATATATATAGTTACACATAAAACTTATAATAGTAATAATAATAATAGAAATAATTCATTTGACGGATTTCTCCTTTACAATAGAAATATAATATATAATCAATCCTAAATAAAAGAACTCCAGAGTAAAAAGTTAATAAAAGTTGAGAAAGTTAAAAACACCTAAATTTTCTTCATTTTACCTCTTAACGTTAATTACTCTTCACGTCAGATCTGCGTGCGTATATATATTTATATATATGTATATATTCCAGCCCAAAGCTAGGAGAGATTTTTTTAAATAAAAATAAAAAATCAAAAGATCCTCCGATTTGATTCAACGAGATACGGTAAGTGTAACAGTTTCGCGGAGCAGTCGATAATACAGCGAGGGCGGAGACACGATGCCGGCGCTCGATCCGGAAGACCCAGTGCGCGATCGAGTTTGACCTGTGCGGCGAAAAAATATAATACAGAAGTTGCATCGTCGCCGGGCGGGCGGGCTCGGTGCGATTTAGAGCCTCCCCACCCTCGGCGCACGTGCATCCATCCCGGCCGGCTATCGTGGATGAACAGTAGCGCCCGAGACAAGCGGCGGCCGAACGCCATAGGAAAGGAAGCCGAGCGCAGGCATCGCGGACTCTTCGCTTGCTCTCTTCAGTATCGGATGAGAAGCGCCGGTGAACGGACGTACTGTGCGATCTGCTCCACGTCTCGCTTAAAATACAATAATCTTATTTACCTTTTTTTTCGAAACGAAATCACATCTCGATTGATGAACAGTGACTATTTTTTTTATTTAAAAAAAATTAAAATAAAATAAATCAAAGTTTTTTTTGTTCTTGTAAAACTACACGGAGCCGGACAGAGTGCTTGGGGGACGTTGGGCAGCGAAGGAGCGTGAAATATCGTGATTTTTTTTTATCTCGTCGTTGGATCCACGGCCGATTATGCGAGGAATTTTTAGAGTCAATTTCTTCTAGTCAGAGGTGAGTGATTAAAAAAGAATTATAATTTAATAAATTTTTTTTTTTTAATTTTTAGTGATTTAATGAATTCGGTAAAAAAAGGTATATTGATTGTTTTTGAATCGTGCCGGAGGGTATCACGGGTGAGATTGCGGGCAGACGACCGGTTTGACGATTAATTAATGGCAGGATGGTCGTTTACGTCAGAACTCGTTGGATTCGCTTTAACAGGTGGCTCTGTACGAAACCAGTGCTTCGCTTCCAGCCTGACTAGCGGTTGCTTCAATCAAACATTTTAATGCAACGATCCGTTGCGAAATATTGTGTTCTTTTTTTTTGTTGATCTTGTAAACACAACACCGACATTCTAGCCTCCTTTCGAGGAACCTCTCGCAGCCCGACGCGATCGTCGTTGCTTCAGAGCCGCTTGACCGTGTTGCCAAGCGACTCGCCGCTACACTGCAACCGCTCTCTTGCTCTCGAGGAACAGAACAGCCTCTCAAAGTCACAGCAACAAAAGCAATTTTATTTTCACTCCAGCGCTAAAGCTATTATATTATTATTTTTTTTTATTGACGTTGAAGTTCGGTCGTCGAGGAATATTCAGCTCTTTGTACACCCGACCATCATTATAAACCGCGCATTCTTCCTCTCGAGGCGAGGCTCTCAAAGAATAAAAAAAATAATGAAAATTATACTCGCGAGAATGAAGATCTCTCTATGAATATACATTTTGTATTTTAAGGAAACGTATTTTTATATTTCGTAAAATTTGCCAATTGATAGGATTTTTGTTTTGTTTTTTTTTTTCAAAGTTTAGTTAATCTATTATTTATTTATCTATTTATTTACGAGACACGCCCTTTTGCAAAGAAAATACATATACAAAGACAAAAATAAGATTGAATTTAGTAATGTATTCCAAACGAATGAAATTGAAGGTCACGATAGACTAAAATTAAGATGATAAAGTGTCTAAGGAAGAGAGGTTTGGGTTTATTATGATTATTTTTTACATGAACGTTGAAGTGTGATCTTCGAGGATTATTCACCTCTTCGTACGTCGGTCGGTCATTATAGACCATACAATCTTCCTCCTGAGGCGGTCCTCTCAAAGAGTAAAAGAATAAAAGAATTACATTACCGACTGCGATTAAAGAGAATGTCCGAGAATGAATATCTTTGAGTACGCATATTTTTGACGTACATTGTATTATTTTAAGAGAAACTTTCTAACGTTCAGTGCGCTGTTTTTGTTTCGCAAAATTTGCCAGTCGAATAGGGAAAAGAAAAAATGTTTTCTTACAAAACTTAGTTAATCTATCATATATTTTTTTTCTTGTTTTTTTTCTTCAATTTAACGTTGACATTCGATAGTCGAGGATTATTAAGCACTTCGTACCCTAGACGCTCATTATAGACTATATACAATCTTCCTCTCGAGGCGATCCTTTCAAATAAAAAAAGATATAATGCAAATTATAGAAGCGACTGCGATTAAAGATAATGTCCGGGAGTGAAGATCTTTAAGGACGAATGTTTTTGACGTACGTTTGTTATTTTAAAGGCATGTGAAACAACTCAGTCGGTAACCAAAATCTGTAATGAATGCGATTAATAGACCGTAGACTTTTCGGGAAAAAGCAAAGCATTAGTGGATTTACAATTTAATACCGCGTCCGATGATGCTTCCGTTTAATCCGAAACGTCAACGGGTTTTACGTGGCATTGATTCGAAAAAGGTATCTCTCTCGCACTCATACGTCACGCGGTACATCTTTCACATAGCCTTAAGAGAAACCTAACGTTGAGTGCGCCGTTTTCGTTTCGTAAAATTTGCCAGTCGAATAGGTTGTTTTTTTTTTTCTTATAAAGTTTAGCGTACGAAAACATTGCTCGAGGCATCGAACAGCCTCGTTGCCCGATCGACCCGTTTCGCCTGTTTACATCGAGAGTCGAGAACAGTTTCTCGTCTCTCGACGAGGAAGGACTGTTAAACGAACATTTCACCGCAGGGTTGCCGGAGCGACGGGGCCTGGACGATTGTTGAGTGGGGAAAACGTCGGTTGTTTCTCGATCCTCGAAAATTTCCCATCCGACAGCCACGTGCTCTCGTACGAGGAAACTAACTCGGCGACGTCGCGGCGACTGAAATAACGGAACGGCGGAACCGTCGGAAATCTTCGCGCGTTGCCTTTTGTTATTTTATTGCACTTTTCGCGGAGTCACTCTGAACATAAGCCGTCGCTCGTTCGAAGTATCGAGACGCCTTACGGCACGGGGGGGGGGGGGGGAAGTTTTACCTGGCTTTTACTTATTTCACTGGCGTACCGTCCGTCCTCGAAAACAAAGCTGCGTTTCTAACGGTTAAAGAGACAAGTGCGCCATAAATAGTAAATAATTCTACGGCTTGAGTCCAATAACCAGTAAAATTCTTGAATCTTTGAACAAGAATTCAGCATATCATTGGGTCGTGTCTTATTTTTTTATTATGTTATTTGAAAATTAAATAAATTATATACTACATGTACTATATATTGATTAGTTGTTACTTCGTTATCAGAGACAAAATGGCGCTTCGAATGCTCAAATCGCGGATGATAAAAAAAAATTATGAGAATTAAACATTTTTTTTTGTCTTACTAATTTCAACAATTTCAATGAAATTTCAACAAATCTGCATTTTTAACGGTGACAAGGACGAGTGCGTTACAGATGGTAAATAATTCTACCGTGCAAGTCCGATAACCAGTACAATGCTTCAATAGTAAAAACAAAAAATCAGTAAATCATTGGGTCGTGTAATCATTGGGTTGGGTAATCATTGGGTTGGGTAATCATTGGGTCGTGTTTTATTTTGTTAATTATGTTTAAAAAAATTAAGAATTATATAGCACATGTACAATGTATCAGGGAGTTATTACTTCATTTCCGGAGACAAACTGGTGCTTCGAATGGTCGAATGCCGCTAATCTTATCTGCTCAAAGATGAGCGAGAAATTTTCAATGTGCTATTAACGAGACGAACACAAACGGACGATTATTGGCCTCGCGGAGAGCCGGACACGAGAAAGTTATTAAAATGTATAAACACATTTTTCCAATGAATTAGCGAGACTGTTTTCGTTACATACCGGGTAACTATAAAAACGTAAATGCGCGAATGTCACGGTCAATGAGCCACGGAGACGTGGCCATTATAATCCTCCGGGATGGCCGAGCGCTGCCTCGGCCATCGCTCGTTGTGCGATTAGTTTGCGACGCTAACGAGTACTTCAGCTCCTTAACGAGCAGCTTATTAGACCGGCGGTTTTTACGGCGTCGCGGGGATGGCCTAACCGAGTAGCTCGTCCGACAGCTCGACAATAACAACAATTAATTTAATCCATTAAAAATAAATAAATAAATAAATCGCCAGAAAAAAAATTCGCCAATAAATTAATTTAATAGAGCGTCAATAGTTTATCGTCCCGATCCAACGTTCCGGAGCCAAATAAAAAAGTTGCATTTTTTTTTTCACCTAAAAGGCCGAAAGCTTTTTTTAAAAATAAATCAAAACACCAATACTTTTTTACATCGAAACGGAAAAGTAGTTGATTCGAATTAATTAATTACTTTTAAAAAATCGAATCTTTGTAAACCATCTGTAAGTCTCAGGATATTTTATCTTCTGTTACTATTTAGCACTTTCGTCTATTACTAAGTATAGTTTTCCGATTGCGATACAATTTAACCCTTTCCCGATCCAACATTCGGAACGAAAATTAAAAAGTAGCATTTTTTTCTTTTGCCCAAAATGCCGAAGACTGTTAAAATCAAACAAAAATGAAAACCGTAAGATCCAAACTTTGTTGCATCGAAACGTAAAAATGGTTTTCTTTTTCAAATCCATCAATGACAAAAAAAAAATCGAATCTTTGTAAGCAGTCTCGGAATATTTTATCTTCCATTCCAGTTCAGCACCTTCGCCTCTCACCAAGTATAGTTTTCCGATTGCGATACAATTCAACCCTTCTCGCCCGATTCGTCGATCGGAATACGGCGCGATGACGTCATATTCCCGATGCGAAGAAGGCAGTGCGAGAGACTCGGCGAAAAAAAAAAGTAACAAAAGCGTGGTGAGCGCACACACAGACTGGACGGAGGCTGGCAATCGGGCAACGAACTCGTGCACCGTTTCTCCGTCTCCGCGTAGCTTCCCTTCGTCTCTCGCGTATCGTGCCCGCTCTTTCCTCGGCTTCTCGTTCCCCATCGGTCACAAAATGTCGACTTTCTTTATTCATATATATATACATACATATATATAAATCGGTCTCTCGGGGGCACCTTTCTCCTCGCGGTAATTTCCTTCGTCCTGCCTTTCTCGGTGGCGATTCTCTAGCTCGATCGGTCGGCCCGACTGCTCCGCCGGTACGGCAGTCGCGTTTAATCGCCGATCGACTCTCAGTGGAATTCGTGATGCGGCGATTAATTCGCGAAAAAAAGAAAAAAATCCCGTTCGGATGTACATACAACGACCTCCAATCGGAGGTACGATGACCTTTCTTATCGCGGAAGGAGATCGTGCCTTGGTCGAAATATTTCCATAACCCTTTTATTTATATTTATTTTGTTAGTTTTTTTTTATGGAAGAATTTTCGGGATAAAAAAAAATGGCAGCGGATCAGTTTAGATCCATTCCGTCGGTGAATTGCAAATAACTTTTTTTACGTTTGCTCTGTTTACGGGACGGCAAGCGATGTTCTTTTCACCGTTTAAGGCTCCCTTTTGTTTCGTAGCCGAGAGAAATAAAAAATGCCTATATAAAAAATTAAAAAAAATGAAACCTTTCCGAACGAATAAATAAATTATCGGAGCTTTTAAAAAAAAAATCTACCACCGAATGATAAACTACATCGGAGCGGATAAGTTTGCACTCGTTCGATGGGGGCAACAGCAAAATATAAGCCTTCTCTCACTGACAAAAAAAGTTATCGGTGCTCCAGAAAAAGACAAACGTATCTACCACCTCGTGATAAACTATATTAGGGCGGGAAAGTTTATCGAGCTACAGATAGCTTTGGGCCCATTGACAAATTACATTTACGTTACGGTAATCGATGTTCTTTTCACGGTCACAGCGCCCTTACGTCTCGTAGTCAGAGTAAAAAAAGTTTCCCATGCGAGAAACCATCCCAACCTTTCCGACGCTACTAAAAATTTAACCCTTTCCTCTCTGATAAAAAAAAAATATCTGAGCCCCTAAAAAAAATGTACCACCGCATGACAAACTATCTCGAGGCGGGTAAGTTTACCTTCGATCGATGGGCAGTGAAAAAAAAATGATCGGAGCCCAAAAAAAAAAAAAAATCTCTCACCGCATGGTAAACTATCTCGGGGCGGATGAGTTTATAGATAGTTTTGGGTCGACTGACAAATTACATTTACGTTACGGCAACCGATGTTCTTTTCACGGTCACAGCCCTTGTGTCTCGTAGTCGGGGTTAAAAACTTCCCATACGAGAAACCACCCTTGTCGACCCTAAAAAAAATCAACCCTTTCCTAGCTCATTTTTTTTCTTTTATCGAAGCCTCTACGAAAAATCAATTACGGCGTCGCGTTTGTACCTTCCCGGATCGAATACCGAATTCCGGCTCGTGTTGATCCCTCGACCGTCTGTACACACGCACTCTCGTCGCGCGTATTACGGACAATCGTCCATACGACCTCTATCAGCGCCCGGGCAAGGGCGTGTCGAAGTTTGGGGTATGAAAAAATCATTCGTCGAAATGTTTGGAATTTATAATGCCTAAAAGTACCCTTAGAGAGACGCAGACGAGGTGTACACGCGAGTGCGAGAAAAAGGGTTTCTTTACCTGCGATAGCGGGCAATGAACGTTGCGCTTACTCCGTGCGATCGAATCTATTTAATTACGAAAACACAACGAAAGGGACGGCGCCCGTTCGTGATACACCCGAAGGGCGACGGAGAAAGGGACGACAGGTAGCGCGGGGAAACAAAGGGAAAAAGAGATCGGAGGGGGAAAGAGCGGGAGAACGAGGCACACCTGACCGTTCCAAAGACCGACCGACCGCGCCCGGACCTTCCTGTAGCTTTAGTTTCGCTGTGTATATATATATATGTATACAATAACACCGGCGTGCGCTTCGTGAGTATTCGTGAGGTATAGAATTGGCAAGGAGTATACCTGTTCCCTGTCTGCCCGCATGGGAACCTGCCGATCCCACTGCGTCTCGTTCGCATTTACGGACCGAGCGGCTAAGGGCAGATGCCGATTGTCCCCGTAGTTTTGCCGGACGAGGAGAAACTTGAAGAATTTTTTTTTGTTCCTCGAGCATTCACGGAGAGTATCTCCCACGCTTCTGGCTCTTTGAGCGCCAAGGAGGATCCGCAGTAAAATTTGGAAAATGGAAGAAGCGAATTTGTGAATCGAGGAGGAGGCTTTGAAGCGTCGCTGAAATTGTGGAAATTGCCAGGAGAGCGTCGACTGTACGGAAAAATGACCGGGAAGAGATTTCTAAAAGGACTTTTGAGGGGAAATACCTTTTTTTCTTTAGATTTTTTTTTTTTCATTCAGTGAGGCGATGCTTTGCAGAGACTTTTGACCTTGGGAGCGGAGCGGCTCTTGCACTGGATTTAAATGAAAGATATAACCGTTAAGTAAAACGGATTTGCGGGGGAATAATGCGAATCTTCCGCGATTCGATGATTCGGCGTTCGTGAGGGCTTTTCGACATTGCCGTATATGGAAGTACCGGAGCGGGAGAGCCGAGACTCTTGCATAATAAAAGATGTTGGGGCATGGGGAGTTGCAGTGAATTTTGCGGCTCGGAACGCCGGGGGTTCGCAAAGGAGGTCACTATTGGTAACATTACTACGTTACCGGTACGTTACTGCATTGCGTTACTGCATTGCATTACTGAATTACGTTACTGAATATCATTACTGAATTACATTACTGCATTGCATTAATGGATTGCATTACTGGATTGCATTACTGGATTGCATTAGTGGATTGCATTACTGGATTGCATTACTGAATTGCATTACTGAATTACATTACTGAATTACATTACTGAATTACATTACTGTATTACATTACTGAATTACATTACTGAATTACATTACTGAATTACATTACTGTATTACATTACTGAATTACATTACTGAATTACATTATTGAATTACATTACTGAATTACATTACTGAATTACATTACTGAATTACATTACTGAATTGCATTACCGAATTGCATTACCGAATTACATTACTGAATTACATTACTGAATTACGTTACTGCATTGCATTACTGAATTACATTACTGGATTGCATTACTGGATTGCATTACTGGATTGCATTACTGGATTGCATTACTGGATTGCATTACTGGATTGCATTACTGAATTACATTACTTAATTACATTACTGCACTATATTATTACATTACTATAACCCTTTAACTTTGATAAGGTGTTGTCATGCGCACTCCCGTGTCGCAAAGAATTGGGCCGGTCAGCTTCGACGTACAGGCGTGAAGTTGTAACATTTCGACTCGAGTGCAGCAATCGGCCGCCGCGGGTGTTTGTTACACAGTTAAAACTTTGTGTAAACTAGGCGTATCGCGATTCCACGCTGTTTTCGCGAATTTGCCAATCGGGGCGTGCAAGCCTCGGAGCGTGCATCCTCCGGATATCTCTTTGCGTTACGTTCATCAATTTTGCTGAACACCGGCCATTCATCGCATTCGAACCAATCCGCGACTGCGCCCATTACGCACTGCACCGACTATTAACCAATACGCACGGTGAATTTGAACGATCTTGCGAAAAATTCGTTGCCGATTCGCCCGTCCCATTCACCGTGCGCACTCCCGTTACATTGTACTCACGGTCTAGTCCGCGGGTTCCTACGTACGGGAATTACACGCGGGCGCGGAATCGCGTAACGAGTCCACATGCACCAGAGATTACGTGTATAAATACAGTTTACTCGTCTCGCATCGGGAATTCGATTACGGATACCGGCAGCCACGAGATTACCGGGGATCTTTCAAAAGATAAAAAGAGGAGCGCGCTCCTGTATGGAAGAGCGGGGCAAAATGAACCTGGTAAATATGGATCGTTAAAAGTAAAAAAAATTAATTCAACATGGCCGTATGAACGAGAACCAGCGAACTTACCGAACGATCCGCCGCGACTCAAATAGAAAATATCAAACCATTTTGCGTACAACTGACACCAAACGCAATACATCCACACAAATACCCGAGACGTACAACTTACCAGCGACTCGAAAGAATGAGCAACGAAGAAATTTACTGGCATTTTTTATTTTAAGTTCCAATTGTTAAAATAATATAAAATGATTGTTTTCTCGTGAAAAGATGAAGAACCGTGACGGGAGGACTTAGGTTGATGGGCAATTGGCAACATATATGAGATTTAAGTCTGTTATGTATCGAAAATTGTTCCATGTTATACACTGTCAATAAATTCACTACCACTATTACTTATTCAACAAATATGTGCCTTTTCAAAACACACACAACAAAACAATTGCACAATCCTGTTAATGTTTTTGAGATTCCACTGCTATCGATCTTTTTCCAGACAACATAGTGTAATTGACACCACCCTTCACTGTAATTGATCTTCTGCCGATCTCCTCAAGATGAAACTTATTTTTAGGTACCTCAACATTTTTTTTTATATGATGGTCCATTTTGCCCCGCTCTATCGTTACTAATGAGAAATAAATGCTTGCATTTCTTCGTGATGAGAAAATAAATACGAGCATTTCTTTCAGATGGGAAAATAAATGCGATGGAAATAAGATATGAAAAATCTTTTCTTCTATCACACGCAGGCAACGCTTAATGATATTGGTATATGATTCCTTATTTCATCTTGGGAGGTTGGATATTTTTTTCTTTTGTTTTTTGTTTTAATTGTACTCACCTTTTTAGACTCAGTAATTGAAAGTTCATGTATGCATAAAAAAAAAAAAATATAGTAAAATAGCTTCGGGTCGGGATCGAACCTGGGCGAAATCGGGTCACGCGAATAATGCAAGCGACTCGGTATCCTTGCGAGTTCGCAAACTCGCGTATAGGTGCATCGGACGACATTGGTTCTCAGGGCGGACTTTGCCGTTTCGCTTATCGCAGCATAGAAAGTAAAACTGCACGGCCAAGAGCACCAGCGTGCATTCGCGGCGGCGGAGAGCCGAGCTTAACTTACTACGTACGATACGTCCTCGAAGCCAGCCTGAGGTCCTGACACGAATTCGATCGTCTCGCGGCGAGAGACGCTCAGTTTCTTTTCCTCTTTTTTTTTGTGTTTCTTCGACGCTGCACGAGACTTTCAACCGGCGAATAAAAAAAAAGGAAGAGAACACAGCCGACGGATAAAAGAGGAGAGAAACGCCAAGTTCTTTTCACCGCACGATCGACCCCGTTTTCAACTTGGCTCCCTACCCGATAATAATTATCATGCATTCTATGACCGACTTTTAAACGGTCCTCTTATCGACACTTTAACAATAAATACAAAACATACTCGACTCTGCTAAAGCGTGTAATCTCAACGTTTTTTCTTTTCTTGCTCATGAAAGTATGTAATCACGAAGTGAGAAAATTAACTTTCGATCTTGAGAAAAAAAAAGACATTCTTACTTTCTCACGAATTTAAGGTCGAGAGTTATGTTTTAATGTTCTATCTTTGCATTGCGGTACATTGACAATAAATGCAAAACACACTCGACTCTGCTAAAGTGTATAATCGTAACGTTTTTTTTCTTTTCTTGCTCATGACAGTATGCGATCTCGAAGCGAGAAGATTAACTTTCGATATTCAGAAGAAAAAAAAATGCTTACTTTCTCACGAATTTAAGGTGGAGCGGTTTATATATTTTTTTAAATGCATTTCCGATTAGAAAATGAGGCCGCAATAAGGATTGAAAAATCAAGCACCATGAACTGTGAGTCAAGGTGATTCGGCAGTTATGTTTTAATATCCTATCTTTGTATTGCGGTACATTGACAATAAATGCAAAACACACTCGACTCTGCTAAAGTGTATAATCGTAACTTTTTGTTTGCTTATGAAAGTATGTAATCTCGAAGCGAGAAAATTAACTTTCGGTCTTCTTAAGTAAAGAAAAAAATGCTTACTTTCTCACGAATTTAATGTACAGCACTTTATATTTAAAAAAATGCCTTTCCGATTCGAAAATGATTCCGAAGACAGGATTAAAAAATCGAGCACCATGAACTGTGAGTCAAGGTGCTTCGATAGTTATTTCTTAATGTCACATCTATTGAAATGCGCTATATCGACCGAGACAAAATGATAAAATGAAATTTCATGCACGTGTTGCCTGTTACGGTTCTCCAAGTGGAAGCCGGCCACGGGCATTCATGCGCGAATTACGAATCTCGGGCTCAAACGGTTCCTAGCTCGGGGCTCGCCTGTGCAGGGAGCCGGACGGAGAGATAGGACTATCGGCTGTAGAGAGGAGACTGCAAGCCAGCTAGAGGATAGTTTTACAAAAGTGTGCGCAAGTACGCGAGTAACTGTAATGCACCTCGCATCACCTATGATCCTGTGGACCGTTACGCCGGAGTGGGTGAGCCATCGGTCTCCCTGGGGCTTCGGTTGGCGTACGAGTTTACTATGAGCTTACACACACGTGTGAGCATCTTCCGCGGATGCGCATACTAGGTTGCGCACAGTGATTGGCCGCTTAAGTGCATTAAAAAAAGACAGTTGTCGTCATAACCGCGTCGCGTTCGACCCGATGCGATTTCTTACGACCGCCAATCACTGTAACATTTATGTAGAGGAAAAGGGGGGCAAAACGGACGATTTCTGCCAATTCTTCGCTGGTCGTTAAAATAAATTGAAGAAAAGTCTTATCTCAAGTGGAAAACGTGGGAATCCATATTCATTGCCCCTCGGGCTTCGGTTTAGCGTACGCGTTTACTGCGAGCTTACACACCCAGGTAGCACAAAAAAATTAGTTATCAGAAAGTGATCTAAATGGGTTACATATGTCCGTCCGGATGGTAACTATAAGCTATCCTACGTCCAAAAGTTAACTTTTTGGATGGCAGGTAACTTTCGGATACCGTCCGGACGGTCATATGTAACTCATTTAGATAACATTCTGATAACTATTTTTTTTGTGCTACCTGGGCACACGTGTGAGTATCTTCCGCGGATGCGCATACTAGGTTGCGCACAGTGATTGGCCGCTTAAGTGCATTAAAAAAAAGACAGTTGTTGTCATAACCGCGCCGCAATCGACCCGATGCGATTTCTTCCTACCGCAAATCACTCTAAGGTTCGTGTGGAGGAAAAGGGGGGCAAAATGGAACACCGGGGCAAAATGGACAATTTTTACCAATTCTTCGCTGGACGCTAAAATAAATTGAAAGAAAGTCTCGTCACAAGTGGAGAACACAAGAGTCCATATTGCCATATTGAGTAAGTTATGTGTGTCGAACCAATCGAGTTTTTCTGCCGTTTCCTCCATCCCGTCGAGCTCGCCTCGCAGGAAATATGACCGGGAATCGAAAGAGTGCTGGAAACACATCATCGGCTCGCCGAACGGGTACGGCGACGGAAATAACGTCAGCCGGAAGTCGGAGCTTCCGCCCGTCGAGACAGTAGCGAGAGAGACGATTCTCGCGCCTCCGAATGCAGCTTCTATTCTGGGATGCAGCGATCGCAGCGGCACGCGAGCGATCATCCGAGAGATGAGTCCCGAGGTGGGACCAAAAAGTCTTCAACCCTGTGTGTGTGTCTGTGTTGTGGCCTTCGATGGGCCGGAAGCCGCCCATCGTTGGCTCCCACAAAAACACAGGGCTCAGCTGTCTTTAAATTTTCGACTCAGCTTCTCTCTTGACTTTTGCTAGACGCACCCTGCGACCCGGCGCGCTCCCCGTTCGAAGAACTCTTTCTATCGTGACGGAAATAGACACTCCTCGGGACTCTTGATGTGAATTTTTCTCAAAAATATTCACACCCCAAAGCTTGTAATAATCATTCCGGGAAACTAATTAGTGATTGAACAATTTTTTTAACTTTTTCGAAATATTTACAACAAAAGTAGTTTGGCTTTATTCCGTGCGATGATAATAATAATAATAATAATAAATAAATAAATTGTACAATTTTGCATAATCATTTGCAAGCTCCAACTTACAGTAACAAATTATTATTATTATTATTATTTTTATTATTATTATTATTATTATTATTATTATTATTAATCAAGCATTCATCAACTTTTTCTAAGAAGTCCGATTACGAGAAAGATTGCAATTTTTCCGTTTTTTTGTGTTATGAATTTTTGTTGTGTTGCGTTACGAAGTTAATCTGGGGTGATTTTCACGCTATTCGCGAATCCGCTTAGCAGCCTTGCGCTCCAGCAGTTTCGTCTGGGGAGGGCGGGGGGGGGGGGGGGGGGGGGGGGGAGAAAAAGTGCAGCAAGCATGCCGTGCAGTGTCCGCTGCACTTCGGGTACCCGTAGGTGGTGTAAGTGATATGCACTTATACGGCCTCAGGTCGAAACACACGTGGGCAGAGTTATCCAGCCGGCGAGGCAGCCAGTCGGCTCGCGAAACTTTTATCCTGGTTCCTTCGCACAGCACAGACTCCGCACCCTGTTCTATCTCGCTCGGTTTCGCACAGCTCCTCTATCGCTGGCCGGCGAGGTACGCTCTACTGTCTATCTACCGGGTGGCTCTAGATCGAAGGGACTACATCGATAATTTTACGATTCTTACTTTTTTTTTTTTTTTTTTTTTGCAACGAACCATTTTTTCAAGCGACGGAAATGTAAAATTAACGGGAAAGAAATTGTTAATTCAACCAAAAAAGAATTCGTAAATTTAAGAAAAGAGAAATTGTTAAATTGAGACGAAAGGAAATTCTAAAATAAAAAAAAAAGCAATTTTCTAAATTAAGAAAAAAGAAAATTGGAGAAAATTAGGGAAAACATTTTTTTTACCGTGCACGAGCGAACCAATTTGGCAGCCACTGTTACGCTGTATTAGAAAAGCAGAAACTCGACGGCGGTAGCGAAAGAACGAGAGAGAGACACGGCCCAGCGGAGGCCGGATCGGAGTCTGGTGCGCGATCGCGAAGGTCGTCGGTCGGTTCGATTTTTCTTTTTAATCCTCATATGCTCTATCGAACGGAGAAGGAAGCCGTGCCTGCCGATCGCCTCGGGTGCAATCCTATCGGCTTCTGTACTTCGTGGACTCCGGAAACTGTCCACGAAGAAACTGTATCGAACTTCCTGTACTACTTCCTCGATCTAACGACCAATTTGCCCCGACGATAAAGTATGTTTTTATCTTTAATTCCACCGCCTTTCAACTTTCAAAGCGTAGAAATAAATGTAATATAAAATTAAATCAGCCGCGACATGCAAGCACAAAAAATGCCTTAAATTATCCGTAGATATCAGTCAACGATACTTAATTAAAATTAATTAAAATAAGCAAATTGTAAGTCTCTATCGCAGAGTATAAAAAAAAAATTGGATCGATTCAATAAAATCTGGTGAAAAGTCTCTCGTCCACTAAAAGCCGAACAGAATGAGTTAAAGTATATTTTTATTTTTAATTCCCCCCCAAACTTCAAACGTGTAAAAATAAATATAATATAAACTTAAATCAGCAATAATATGTGTGGAAAGCTGGGCCGACCCGCTATAAGACCCTAAAAGTTGGAGTCTTGATAAGTGGGGGAAAATGCAAAAAAAATATATATATATATATAATATAAACTTAAATCAGCCGCGAAACGCAGGCACGAAAATTGCATTAAATTATTCGCCGGCATTAGTAAACAATACTTGATTAAAATTAATAAAAATAAGAAGATTATAAATCTCTTTTAGAAAGTATAAAAAAATGTATCGAAATTTTATATAGATAAACAATAATTTCGACCGATTTAATAAAATCTCGTGAAAAGTCTCTCGTCCAGTAAAAGCCGAACAGGTCAGCCAGAGGCGATGGACGCGAAACGCGCGTCCGCCGATGATCGAGCGAAAGAGATCCGCAGCTGGAGGAGAGAAGCCTTGTTGCTCCACCTTCGGACGAGCTCGGGTTGTAGGAAGCGCGTTCTTACTAAACATTCGACGGAATGCCTAGAAAGTTGTATCTCCCCGGGTCTGCCTCTCCGCCACCGTGCGAATATTCTCTGCACCGATATCCACTTGGTTCACACTTCGGAGCCGATTTACTCCGCTCACCACCGGGCCCCAACCTTCTCAAGGAAGCCCCAGACGATCTCACGCCGGCGTCTCTTCCCTCTACGGCGACTATGCATGATTAATAATAATCTATCGACTGCAGCAACGCTGTGCGATCATAAATTCGCTCCCGAGAAATCCGGCAACTATTTTACGCAATCTCGACGATGAAATCGTGAAACGGCGATAAACGAACCCAAGTTACCGATCATTTAATCATTTGGTCTATACAAAAAAAATTGATTTTTTTTTTTTTCATTGTTGGAGGTTTCTGTGTGAAATACGAAGATTGGAGTAGTTCGAATAAGAGATTCGTGACTGGCGGTAAAAACACATCGGATATGGTCTTTGAATGATGTCTGGAAGAAAGAATGTCTATTCGACCGATTTTTGAAAAAAAAATTCAAGTCGATCGATTTTTGAAAAAAATGACTCTTCGACCGATTTTTAAAAAAGTAACGATTTTCGTCATTGTTGACGGCGATATTCCGCTTTCCGACGGAGCTGCGAGAAAATCGAGGTGTCTATAGTGTTCTACGGGAAAAATACACAAGATAGGGTACTCGGCTGAGTTACAGAACAATTTTTTCAAGCCGTTGCGGACCGACGAAAAAGATCAAAAAAGCTGGATAAAGGGGTTGCGATTTCTCGACGAAAAATTGAAATTTAAAAAAGAAATTATTTGGACCACGTATTTCCACGCATTTTTCTCGCTAAACACGAATCCGATGTCGGTTTTTGTTCGATCTGTTAATCGGTAATAGCCAGAACCGATTTCTTCTTTTCGTTTTCGACACAGCCGATTTTTTTTTGGTCAATTTGTTTGCGTCAATTAATAAAATCGTTAATCTTTTTTCAGAGAGGAAAAGATGCGTCTGTTCAAGCGACCCAGCACGAGTCCGCAGCTGGTATCGGCGACGCCGATTCCTCAGGACGGAGCTGTGTCGGCCGCGAGAACCGGCGAGGACAACACCGAGTCGGCCGACGAAGCGTCGGCGAGAATCAACGACGCCAGGCGTTCGCCGAGATCGAGAAATGACGTTGGTAGCGAATCGGAGAACGCGATGGCCGCGCCGTTATCCTCTTTCTCCGCGCGCAAAGGTACGAAAACGTCGATAACGATTTCCTGAAAAGCGTTCGTTCGCCGGCGCCACTTCGTATCGTCTCGAATCGCGAGCTGGCTATCGAGAGGAAATTACGCGAACGGGAGTCCGAGCGATACCGAATGGCGCCAGTCGATCGCCACGACGATTTGTCACGTAGGATAAGGAGGGCGTCATGCATTGTTATAATTAGCGAGAAAACTCAGTTAATTAAAAAAAAACCCCTTCCCGATAAGCATGAATAAGCACGAACGGGGAAAAACTGATAAAACAACGAGATTTATGTATTTTCTGCTCCGACGAGGATGTCCCGTTTTCATCACTTATTTTTTTATTGATATCGATATTGATGCTTCATTAACGCCTCCTTTTACTGCTCGAAAGAAAGTAATATATTTCAATTTTTTCTAACCGCCGTGTTATTAAGAATAGATATAATTAAATTGGTAACAATAAATATAAGTTTGGCAATATCATTAGGTTTTTTTTAATTAAGTTTTTCATTAGGCTTTAACCAAGTTCTTTCTTTTATAATGAGGTCTTTCTCTTATATTTAGATATATTTGATGTTTTTTTAACGAAAAATCTTAGTCGGTATTATGTAGTATATTCAAATTCAATATGCCTCGTTGTTTCGGTTGACAACTTTGAGTTCTGTGTAAAGGAGTTACTCCGTCAATTAAAATAAAATAAAAAATCAAAATAAATCAAGAATTTGGTAACCACAACTATAAAGTGCCCATCAACCGACTACTCGTACTTAAGAATTTCTCTCTTGGCTAACGTCACAAAAGCGTTGTATGACTGCCGCGTGAGGCCAAGGGCGGAATATCTGTTTCTCGTACCGAGTAAGCACGCTATCGTGGCGTTCGATCCACAGTTTGTTCTGCAAAATTCCTCGTGGAACAACGTTCTCTGCGCAGAACGTAGTAGTCGGTTTGGGACATGTAGATTTTAATTATTACCGTTTATTGCCGATTAATTGTTAACTTTCCTACTGTTCAGGTATCTCAACGTGGGGAAGAAAGGTTGGACGAAGATGGGACCAGCTCAAGAGATCGGAGAGCTCCGAACTTCTCTCGGTCTCCGGACGAAGAAGACGGTGGAGCCCCAATCGAAAGAGTCTCTGCGATATGACCGAGGACAAGGATAAGGTGTGTAAAATTACCATTTAACCCTCTAATTTTTTTATTACTATTTGGCACAATAAATATGGGTGTTCCCCTGCAACACTGGAAGGTTGCATAGAGAAAAGAGCTTTTTCAATTTTCTATTTTTGTCCTATTGTTATTAGTATTATTACAAATGAAATATTATAGCAGTAGCAAATGCACTTTATTTGCTTCAGTAATGCATGGTTCGATGGTATTGCATGTACCCAAGTGTGATTTTTAAATTTTTTATATATATATTTTTTTTTCTCAGGCTAATCAGGCAATCTCAGGAAATGGCTCATTTCACTGGGCCGTTGACCGAGGTCCTTCAGCCCGTATATTTGTGTTTGTCTATGGAGTACCTCATAAATATAAAATAAAACCTTGATTGCGGAAAAGACGATAGAATCGATAGAAATATTATGCTAATAGCATTCGTTTTATTCTAGTGCGGAGATTATTTCAAAAGTAGTGTGGGTCGGGAATTTGTGTTCGGGGACGTTGTTCGCTGGGAGCTTTCTAAATAGCGGTACGATGGATTCGCGACGGTGCCGCGCACTGTTCATACAGTCTTCATATTTTTTTCTGCGATTGTCTTTTTTTTTCGTGATAAAGTGTAGCAGCATTTGGTTTGAGGGGGTTTTGAAGTGGGTTATTTTGCTGACGTAGTTTTTATGTCATTGAGAGCTTGATTTTTGAAATTGAGATATAGTGGTTTCCTATAATCTATAACGGGTCGACATGCATTTATAAAGAAATATTATATTATAAATGAAATAGTATATTATAAATGAAATAGTATATTATAAATGAAATATTATATTAGAAATGAAATATTTATTATAAATGTAATTCGTTTGATTGCAGTCCCGCACGGAAGGATCGTCGAGTGCCGCGAAGCCGAAGCGAATATCGCGGGTGGAATCATTGCGAAATCTCTTCAGGGCGAGCGACCGGGGTAACGTTGGTGCCGGAAACGGGGACGTTACATCGAGGAGCGTGACGATCGAGGAGGAGGACGATCTGACGAGCCTGAGTCACTACGCGATGGACAAGGCCCTGAGCGAGGGAACGCTGAGAAATTACGCGCCGTTCAGGCTGTCACAGACGAGCACCGAGAGCCTCGAGGACAAGAAGAATCATCTGAGTCGTACGATTCAGAGCTTTCAGGAGCAGCAACGAGTGTTCGACTACATACTGACGAACCAGGAGATCCTAAAGACTCAGGAGGGCATGAGCTTCGCTCGTGATACGCTGGATAAAGCTGAGAACGTCCTGCAGAACGACGCGAGCAATGCGCAGGAGGAGAGAACCGCGAGCAGCGTCGATCTCAACAAGAGCGACTCCTCCAGCCGCACTCAGGACAGCGGCAGGTCGAACGTCAAGAGAAATTTGTTCAGCCTCAGAACGGCTAACGGAGAACCCGAGAGGTGAGTTCGGAAGAGACTGAAACACAATCGGCATTCTTTTGAGCATCACATTCCAAAGTTTTGTCGATAGAAAAAAAGTCAATCCATCCGTGTTTCCATTATTCATAAATTTTTACATTTTTCAACAATTTTTCTTTCAATTTCCATAAATTTTTCATCCATTTTATTAATCTACCTATTTTTCTATCCATCCACCCATTTTTCCATCCATCCATTCTTCCATCCATTAATTTTTTATCTTATTATTTTATATTAATTTAAAAACAATTGTTTTACCTATATATGAATCATAGTCGACTCTTAGGTGAATATTCAGTCCCAAGCTGCTCGATTCGTTAATCGATAATAATTGAATTTAATTATCTATTTATTTTATTTTTTCAGAACCGAGCAACGAAGATCGTTCATAGGTTCGGGTTTGGACGAGCTGATGTGTACCCTGCGGTTGGGTTGCGACGAGAGCGGTTACGACTCGGACAGCACCAGAGCGGGTGCGGATTCGCCGGACAGCGAGAAGGCGATAGCGGGAATGTCGAAGCATCGAAGTTTCTCCATAACTTCGGACGACTACCAGGGCATAGATTTGTCGCTTCCGGTGAGCACGCCGAAGAAGCGGGACGCGAGAGGCACGATCGCGGAGTGCGAGAGGGCCGAGCCGGCGTGCGTCGAGAGCGCGGCCGAGAGCGCGAACGATGACGCGGCCAACAGCACGTTCGACGAGTCGATAAGAACGGAAACCACCCTGATGTCCGACGACGACACGGACAGCTGCAACGAGGAGACTTTCGAGGACTTTTCAAACTTCCGTTACACGGCTTGCTCTCAGCGAGCCAGCAACGATACTCCAAGGGTCAACCCGACGACGACCCCGACGGGCAATAATCGTACGATAAAAAATATCGAAGCCAATCCGGAAGCGAGATTAATCGTCAAGAGGGACCTTCAGAGAACGCCGATCAAGCGTGAGATTCAACGTGACGAGGACGCGATGCCACTGGCTCAGCGTGTGAAGCTTCAGAATCTGCAGAAGGATCGAAGAACCCAAGTATCGACGAAGGGAAGAAAAGTCTCTAACGCGAGCGTCCTCAATCTCCTGGAGAACGCAGCCTCGCCGAGCAAGGACAGTCCTCCGTCGTCGAAGATACGCTCGACGGTGCCGTTCAACTACGTACAGTATTACAGCCCGAAGAGATCCCGCTCGAACATGGAGTCAGACGGGGTCGACGGGACGACTCCGGTCAACCCCGTGAAGCGTCCTGTCTTCGCGTCTCCGGCCGCGCCTCCGCCGCCCGCCTCCTCGAGCAAGACACTGGTCCGTCGGGAATTGAAGACGATGAAGCTCTCGGTCGAACGAGCCGGAAGTCTCGGAATTTCCGTTGAGAAGCGCGAAGCCGTGAGGCCTTTCTACGTCGTCTCCAGGCTGGAGGCGACAGGCGAGGCCGCGAGATCCAAGCAGATCCGCGTCGGCGACGAGGTCGTCCGGGTCTCCGGGCGGAGGCTCCGAGGCATGTCGGTCGTCGAGGCGAGAAACGCTCTCAAAAATTGTCAGGGCATCGTCGAGCTGCAGATCGCCAGAGAACCGAGCTTGAACTTCGGTGGCGAACTGGGAGACACTTGGGGCGAACCGATTTCGCGGACCCGAAGCGACTCTGAGGTTTGGACACTGAACGGAGCGTCGTCCGGAGGTCGTTCGGAGAAAGCCGTCGAAGGTCCTTGCCCCATGGAGGAGGATCCGCCGAACTGCCGGGTCGTCGGCGCTTTGACCAAGGACGGCAAGAGCGTGGCGATCAACGCGAACGTCGAAGCGCAGGGAAACGAGCTTAATGCCAAAATAACCGGGATGAGGAAGTTTCAAGTTATGAGAAAGAGAAACTCGACACCGGCTGCGCGTCCGAGAAGGGCGGCGAGTCTTTCGATGGATCTGCTGACGGTGACGCTCGAGAAGGGAGCGACGAAGAAACTCGGGTTCTCGATCGTCGGCGGCTCGGACAGCGTTAAGGGGAGCATGGGAATATTCGTCAAGGAAATCATGACCGGCGGACAAGCCGCCGAGGAGGGAACTCTTCGGGCCGGTGACGAGATACTCGCCATCAACGGACAACCGATGGATGGACTCACGCACGCGAAAGCTTTGCAATTCTTCAAGGCTGCCAAACCCGGAAAACTCATACTCCACGTGGGACGACGAGATCCCACTCACAAACGGTTGTTGAACAGACGATCATAACGATTAGCTTTTTTTTGGCAATGGGTTAGTTTGCGCTTTGCTTTTTTTTCTTAACGAACTTTTTACTTGCTCCTAACTCTCCTCGGTGAGGAAGCTTCGCGTGCGAATTTGCGGATGGCTGAGATCGCTTGGTTGTAACCCTTTGAAGCGCACTTTGTTTTATAAGTATTATGTTTCAAATACATGGGTTCATTTTTGAGGATGTTTCACACGTACATTCCCAGCCAAGAGTTATATTTGGTAAGAATTTGAACACCTTCATAGGGGCATACAAATCTTTAAAAAATAAACTGTATTATAGGTGTCAAGAACATTTATTTTACGTAATAGTAATGTCAAAAAGTTATTAACAAAATTGCTAAAAAAAATTCTTCAACAAATAATCGGTAAACCTTTTTTTTAACTTTTCAAACGAATTCATTGATTATCTAGAAGCCACATGCATTTTTTTCAGAATTTTCGTACATTTTTTCATTTTTCGTCTTTGAAACTTTTTAAGTCCATAACTACGGAACTGTTGGCGCAATCGCCCCAAAGCTTCTTGTGTGTACTGTGGAATCGTGATACGGAAACATACCCGAAATTCGTGCCTCTACATCGATTTGTCAAATTTTCGAAAAAAAAAAAAATTTGAAATATAAGGAAGTTCTGAAAAACTTCATATGAATTCTAAAAATCAAGGAATTCTTTATTAAGCAAAATGAAACGCCTCGAAATCATTAATACGGCAGGTTTTTTTCGGATTTTTGGCATATCGTGAAGGTACTCAAATTTTTATCGAATTAAAGTTTGGGTTCGGAATGTATGTGTGATGCATCCTTAATGCATTTTTTCTGATTTCGAAGAGGTGTATCACCTGCGATACACCGTGCTTCAAACGTGGAAGACTCAAACTTTTTTCTGCTTGGCTATCAGCTCTTTTTTTTACGATTCTCTTTGAATAACAAAATGTATTTCGTCTTGCAGGTTTCTCGGCCAGTCGAAGTCTTACGACTGTCTCGACAAATTGACGGAGAGCGGAGAGGAATGAGCCGAAGAATCCAAGATTTAAAAAAAACAGTCCCCGGACGGAAATCGACTCGAGCGCAGAGTCTGTTTTTGTATATATTTTTTGTCGTCGCGAGTATCCAAATTTGTTTTATTTCTACGACCAATTACAGTAATTAACGCTGGTATTCACGGCGAATTATTTTCGATCGATCGATCGATCGATCTTGTTTATTTGTTGTACATAAAACATTCGTTATTTAATATCCTATAAGATTCAAACTCGTCGTTTATCGCGCGATAAATACTACCGAAATTGTGATATCCGTTCGAGTATCAGGGAATATCTAATTTGTACGATTATTTCATCGTGGATTATAAGACCGCGATTACTTCGTCCGGCGATTCGGAGAAAACTTAAGATTCCTCGAGTAATCGTGTCGGCCGTTTATCCGCAGTTAAGCACGGATTTCGCTCCCGGCGCACTTGCAATTTTTTTCTCGATCTCTCGAGAGTTCAATGCTGATTGTACGACGATGGAAAGCGAACGAACGACACGTAAATCTCCCTCGATATACTTTTCGCTCAACGATCGAATATTAAAAGAGAAAAACGATTTTTTTTGTTTTTTTTTTTTTCACTATAAATCCGGGCATTTGTTGGGACTCGATCGTCGAGGCGATTATACGTATAAAGTAGAGAAGAAAATGACCTGTCCCTGTTAGATGTAACACGCTAACAATGTGGAATACGGTTTCAATACTAAACTCGTAACACTAAACGCGGGTTCATGTTAAGCATATCGTTTTATGTTCAAACAATGTTCACCCGCATCTTCGTATCATCCCATTAACTCGTCTACGCGTATTTATATATATTTTACCAGGAAAGAAAAGACGTCATTTTTTCTTTTTCACTTTCTTTTTTTCTGAGTACCTCAGTCGTACTCACAGATCTGTCAGGCCGCGTAAATTCTTATTTTTTTTAATTTAATTTTTGTTCGCTCTACATTTATCTTGTTCGGTGTACATATATGTATATAAAAAAAAATGTATAGTAACACAATTTACGTCACGCACTTGCATAGTCTTTAAGCTACCGAGACTGACATTGGGAATGTCTACCTGAAAAAAAAAAAAAAAAAACTGCTGTGATACGCATTGTAGTCACGTTAGTCTTATAGTTGTTAGTTAACTGTAACGCGGAGAGAGTGGATGTAAAAAAAAATTATAATAAATAAAACGATATTGTTCATATAATAATGCGCTCCGCCTCGGCTCGTTATTTTATTTTATTTTTTTTGGTTTCTTGTCTGTGATAAGCAAACCAGTATTTTTTTTCGACCGCGAACGGAGCGGATTTCACTCCGTTCCACACCGTCCGTCGTGCATAAAGCTCGCAAAGCTACGCTAGAGGTCTGTGTGTTTATTTGCGGCAATCAAGTCGTCGCTTCATCCCCGTGGCGGAAGGTATCGTCTGTCCTGCTGTTGCGGCGGCCTCGAAGGAGGAAGATACTGATTTCCAGGACGCTGCGGAGGCGGAGTCGGTTGGGGCCTCGGCGGCGGACTGGGCCTCGGAGGCGGTGGCGCGGGAGCTAAAATTCGAGTGCAGGATGAACGAGACAATCGAGACGACCGCGGCCACATGGAATCCGGAATATCGAACGGAGAAAAATATACCGAAGATCGACGGATATTTGTATTTAAAAAAAGTAACAAAAATTATATATTCATATTCACTTTTAAAAAAAGTTCGAAAAATAATATATTGATATGGGCATTTCAAAATACTTCAAAAAGTTATATAGTGATATTTGTATTTCAAAAAAGTAAAAAAAATTATATATTGATATTTGCATTTCAAAATACTTCAAAAAATTATATATTGATATTTGTATTTCAAAAAAGTTCAAAAAATTAGATATTGATATTTGCATTTGAAAAAAATATTGCTGATCGACGGGGAAATTATCGTCGAATCGTCGGCGTATACTTTCCTCCGAATTATCTCCATCGGGTTCTGCGGGAGAGCCAAAAAGAAAAAACAACAATGCAGTCGTTTGGACACTAACCCGGCGTCGGCGACGGATAGTTGTAGCTCCCTTGAGGCTGAGAGGCAGAACTCGGATAATAAGTGCTCGACGCTTGTGTCGAAGTTTGGGTGGGACGGGGAATGACAACCGATGGCGCTGGCGTCGGATAGCTGTAGCCCGGAGTTGCCGTTGACGAGGGGTAACTCGGCGCGTACGTTGACGAGGGGTAATTCGGTGCGTATGTTGACGAGGGGTAACTTGGCGCGGGTGCGTACGTCGTAGGTGATGGCTGTGCGGGGTACGTTGAGGTCGATGATGCAGAAGAACTGGAGGATGCTGAACTGGAGGATGCTGAACTTGAGGCGCTTGGATACTGAGAGACTGGTGTATAGGGCGGCAAATACGTAGGCGCTGGAGTCGAAACTCTCGATGGTGGCGATGGAGTGTATGTAGATGGAGGAGGACTCGGTGGCTGAGATGGAGGCAGATATGAAGGTGGCGGAGGTGGTGGAGGTGGTGGAGGTGGCGGAGGTGGTGGAGGTGGCGGAGGTGGCGGCGGTGGCGGAGGTGGCGGCGGTGGTGGCGGTGGCGGCGGAGGCGGAGGTGGCGGAGGTGGCGGAGGTGGCGGAG
Source organism: Exephanes ischioxanthus (assembly GCA_958510785.1). Taxonomy (NCBI): domain Eukaryota; kingdom Metazoa; phylum Arthropoda; class Insecta; order Hymenoptera; family Ichneumonidae; genus Exephanes; species Exephanes ischioxanthus. The sequence goes on along the minus strand of OY294018.1, from coordinate 18,236,280 downwards.
AAGGAGGAAGATATGAAGGTGGAGGAGGAGGTGGTGGCGGAGGTGGTGGAGGAGGTGGTGGCGGAGGTGGTGGAGGAGGTGGTGGCGGAGGTGGTGGCGGAGGTGGTGGAGGAGGTGGTGGCGGAGGTGGAGGCGGAGGTGGTGGCGGAGGTGGCGGCGGAGGTGGTGGAGGAGGAGGGGGAGGAGGAGGAGGGTAATTATAGCTAGGATAGTTATTTTGAAAGGGTGGCGGGGTAGGCGGAGGGGGAGGAGGGGGTGGTGGAGGTGGAGGAGGAGGAGGAGGAGGAGGGGGAGGGTAACTATAGCTAGGATAATTATTTTGAAAAGGTGGCGGGGTAGGCGGAGGGGGAGCAGGAGGGCGAGGAGGGGAGGGAGGGTAACTATAGCTAGGATAACTGTAGCTAGGATAACTATTTTGAACGGGTGGCGAGGGTATCCTAGGTGCACTGTACTCAGGTGACGCCGATGCCCGATTGTAAGACGGTGGCGACGGCAATGAGAACGGAATATTCGGACGTTGGTACGAGTAACCAGCCTGACGAGCGTTCCTTGCTCCGAGAGCGAACCCTCCGCTGAACAATATCAGTATCCTTAACTGAACAATACAACCCGTTAACTTTATAGTCCACTTTTATATCGAGAGAGTCGTCAGACCGACGGAAAAACTCACCCATCGCTGTAGCAGCATAATATTTCGTCGTATAACGGAGGCGCGAGATGTGCACCGGCTTTTATACGAGATTTTCGCGGATTCGCGGATTTCCAGGGGAAAAATGTGCGTCGCAACGCGAAACCGCACTCTTTGCGACTATACATTAAATCTCTAATTAATGTAGAAACAACAGGTGACGAAAAATTTGCCCAAGAGGGACGACATTGTTGCGTTAGTTGACACGCAATTACTCTGCGTAAAACGCCGCTCCGCATTCAGCAATTATCGAATCTTAATGGACCGTCTGCGCGAGTTGGACAATAACCGGATGTACACGGCGACTTGCAGTTATTAGGCGGATGGCGCGCGGGGCATACAAAGAACAATCCACGGCTCTGCAAATTGAGAGGGCACGGGATTTTTGGGATCGTTGAGAGCCGGGATTGTCGCGAAATAGCGCGATTCGCGAGAACATTTGCTCACGACCTTTTTTGTTGGGCATTTCGCGAACTGCAAATACGGTCCCAAGCGCCTGGGCCGCCGGATGAAGGGTTCAAAGTCTATTCTGTACCAATCCTAATTTTTGTACACCGAGACAAATTATTTTCTTTACCGGTGCCTCGCTAATATGTATTTAATTTGTATTAATATTTATTTATCCAAAATGAATAAATTTGTATTTCAACTCAATCATTTTTTTATATAAATTAAGTAAATTTTCATTTTAAATAAATACATTTTTGTATAAATTATAGTAATATGGTGCAACAAGGGCCGAAAGTTGGCGATTGCGACGAGTGTGAGGTTTGCTGCCCGAGCGTAGCGAGCAATAACACGCGTCACAATTGCCAATTCGGCCGTCGTTCCACATCATACTTTTTGCAACGAGTGCATGAATGGTAGTTTTGCGGGAAAAACGGTGAAAAGTGACGTCATAACTTTTCCTCCCTCGGGACGAAAGTGAAATCCCAAGGGACGAAAGTGAACCAATCGCGAACTGCGCATGCGCGACGCACCTTTTCTATACTGCTTTAATATTAGCCACTTTCGGCTCGCAAAACTGCCGTGAAAAGCACCGCTTTTCATACACGTGTTAAAATAAATAAATAAATATATTGATTTTTAATAAATATTAATTTGCGGTACACCGGTCAATTATTTTATTTTCTGGGTGTACTAAATCTAAGTCTGTATACACGTGAGTAGGTACACTGAGAAAATGATGGTATTTCCTACTATAACGAATAGTTCCCAGGGGGGACATCTATATAGATAATTTGTGATAGTATAACCTCAGTTGATTAAACTATAATTATAGTTGCAACTACAATTTTTGGTCATTGTAACTGTAAAATGTAGACGTCCCACCTGGGAACTATTTACTATGTAAATTTTTCTCAGTGTATCGGGAGTGATTCGTCCTACGCACGGTCCATTACAGTTATTGGGTGTATCTTAGATTCGTTTTTTATCAATTTGTTTTTCTAATTATCGGCGGGCCGTCGCTTCTGGTCATTTACCTGTCACGGGCCCTCTGATCGATGGTAAACATAACGCAGATGAGCCGATAGAGAAAAATCACAGCCTCCGACGGTCGGGAGGCCTTACGGTCCTCTTTATCTCTCGGGGATAGAGAGCATAAGTGCATCCAGTAGCTGGATGCGTATATAACTCGGAATCTTCTCTCCTTCCACGTCTAATTGGTTTAATTTACTTAATAGCTGCGTTACGCCGGTCTCTTCTCGGAAAGTTGCAGCAACCGCGGCTGCTGGCACTCCGAGAGGATCGGCTTGTTAAACGCCCGAGTCCGTTTGCGGTCCCTCTTTCCCCTCTACCCTTTATCTTTATAATACGTCTGAACCGCTCGCTGCCACACTCATCTCTACTATTTCGTTGAAAAATAACAGTTTATGGCGGAACGACTAGAACATCCTTCTGCTCGGCGGTTGGCAGTGAAATATAGTTTACAAACGAAAATTGCGAAATGTTGAAACGCTTTCGTACGGGTCTTCGCGTGCAAAATCGTCCGGGTTTGGAGCGACGATAAAATCGATTCAAATTTTTACTATTATTCGGAAGAGGGCTAACGGTAGATCGAAAACTCATCTAAGAAGATACTGGGGGCAGAGTGGGGCAAAATGAACCAGTATCAAAATAGGGGAGAGTGGGGCAAAATGGCACTCCAGGGCAAAACAGGATAATGAGACAAAACGCAATTCTTCAATGACTTTTGTATGGTGGCGATGGTGGTACGTGGGGCAAAATGGATTCGAAAATCCGGATGCATCGTTGGGACAAAATGGGGCATCTAAAAATTATTGGAAAATTGAGTTTTGCCCTCACCGTCCCGTTTTGCCCCGCTTTGCCATTTTGCCCCATATTTTATTTTGTCCTGCACCAAGCGACTCTCGACCCGATTGATCTTTTTCTCGTAAAAAAAAGTAAAAATAAAAATACGATACATTGTATAAATCAATCGAATTCCCTGAGTGACTTAGCTGGTCCATTTTGCCCCCCACCCGTTGTTGGACCCATCAGTTAATGCAACGAAGATGCAAGGACAATCGAAAGAGCCCGTCGAGCCAGTGGCTGCGAAACCGGCCAGTGACATCAGTCGCTCGCGGTTTTACGGATATTCAGGGAATAATGAAATACCCGCGAAGAGGGCTTTAAAGATAACGAACGGGTGGAGTGTGAAAAAATAATGATAATAAAAAAAAATAGAGAACCGCTCCAGAGTCCAAGAACACTGGGCGAACAGGTGAGTGAACCGATTCGCAAGTCGCCGCGCCGAGGCTCGACCACAGATCGCACATAGCGAAAGAGCGACACGCTCGTGTATCGTGCAGCGGCGAGCCCCGCGGGATTCGCTCTGTCGCGCGGCCGTGCTCGCGGTCTGCAATCATTGGCACGAGAGTGAGCTAACAATAAGAGAGAGCCTAAGAGGCACGGCGAGAGAGTTCGTGCGATCACGCGAAGTGGGCACTATTTTCCTCCACTTAACCGCCGAGGCCTCCGTATGCCAGATGGCAAATAAGTCCCGGAGAGCCCCTACGGAGACCCGCACTCTCGTTCCTCTTATTCCTGTCCTACGTCTTTATTCTTCCTCGACACGCGTTTCGGCATTGTTTTTCGACAACAGTTGCCGTTCGACCTCGGTTTTCAATCTGGCTTGCATATCTTTACTTTTTCGGGAACAGAAGATCGATTCTTTTTTTTTTTATATTCACGAACTTGCGGTCAGTCGGACACTTAGGTATAGGTTTATCTAGAAGAGTCCTTTGGGAGGGAAGCATTTTTTTTTTTTTATAATGTATCTTTGTGTGAAAACGATGAAATTTAATATCTGTTTTAGGTTGTGAGTAATCATCGAAATGCTAAGGTGGTTGACTTTTAGGGGACAGTGGGGCAAAACGGGTTTCCATTTGTGTTGCAACTTATTTTTTTATATGCATATCTATATTTTTTTCCGGAAAAGAGGATCGATTAACATTTTTTAAAAATGATTTAGGAACTTGCGGTCAGTAAGACACTTATGGACAGTTTTATCTACAAGATTCTATCGAAAGGGCAGCATAATTATTTTTTTTTGCTCATATCTCTTCTTGCGAAAATGCTAAAATTACGTATCTGTTTTATGTCGCGAATAAGCATCGAAATGACGACGTATTGACAAGTAGTTGTAGTTGCAGGGGGCAAAACGGTTTTCCATATGAGCTGAGGCTTATTTTTTTTAATACCCATATCTTTATTTATCGGGAACCGAGGATCAATTTTTTATTTTTATCATGTAAAGAATTATTTTGTAAATATTAATTTTATTGTTATTTAAAAATGTTTTTTTTTCAGCAGTAATTAATGGGATAAATATATCTGTCCTCTACCGGAATTAAATTGTCGTCTTGGCCGACAATTTAATTCCATAAAAAATAAATAATAAAACAGAACCCTCGCAGCAATACCTGTTGCTGCAATGCTCGCAGAAGCTCGGAGCTGTCGATACAGCTTACTACCGTCCGAGGCAAGCAAATTATCAGCCCGTGCCGCGGACAAACATCGAGCCCCGCAAAATAAATACCACATTTTCCCAACCGAATCTAAGAAAACTATCGGAAGTCTCGCTTTAATACCTGCACCGCAAACCTGCTCCAATCGATTTATCGTTGCACCTGCCCTAGTCCCAACAAGGACAAAAGTGAACGGTTCTACAATCTTGTTTTTCCACAAAACTCGCACACATGAACCAATCTCCCACACAAGTGTCCTTTAAAAAAAAAAAAAACCTTGTAACGATGAATGAAAAAAAAAAATCTTATAATGATAAAAAAAAACAGTCTTATAACAGTGAAAAAACGGCCTTGTAACGCTGAATGAAAAAACCTTATAATAACGAGATAAAAAAAAAACCCTATAACGATGAGCGATCATCCACGAGGCAATTGGCTCGCCGTTTGATGCGCGAGTAACCGTAGTTTCCCCGAATAATGATAACAGCAACGATCAAGCCAGCATAATAATTATAATGGCTCAGCGACATTTAACGCATTCCATATCAGTCATGCGAGCGACAGGTGAACACATATGGAGGATCGAGGGTTGCAGGGAATCAAAGGGGGGGGGGGGGGGGGAAGGGGGTGGTAATATTATAATTTAATATCTGCCTATGGGTGCATAGCGTAGGACCGGTCTCCGCGGTGAATCTTGCGCGGAATCCTAGTCAGGTTTACCACGCCTCGTTCTTCCTCTTCATCAACGCCCAGCAATGATCTCCTCTCGAGCTTCCTGGGCAACGAGTGGTGCGCGCGTTTCTCGCTTCCTGGCAAACCGGGAGTCGCATTTCTCGCATCGCGGCACATTCGCTAATCGCCCGCTCTGAAAAACGGCGCTGCGTCCATCTGGACGAGCGTTTGTGCGATACGTAAAAGTCCGCTGCGCGCATGCGCGAGAACTGCACATCGCCGGTGCGGCTTGCGGTGCGCGAGCGGGATTTCGACTCCGGGCAGAGTCCCGCCGCATCGCTCAGGTAATTAGCGTACTCCGGTGCTACCGGCGAGACTGCTTCAAGTAACCGAGGAAAGACAGGGAAACGCATGCGGCGCGCGAGCGTAACGGCGGTGAGTTACTACCTTGCGTACTATAAAATTTTCTATGGACCGCGGGAGCGAAGGCGCATGCGCACAGAGATCGTATACGCTCCGGCGTCTCGGCGATTAGACGAGCAAATCCGGTGCTCCGAGGGATTATTCTTATTATTTTGCGAGAACGAAAACACCGACTAGATGCGCTAGACGGTCGACTCGACTTGACGGTGTTACGATTCTTTTTTTTTTTACTTTATATATGTATGCATGCTGACGAGACGGAAACGGACCCACTCCCGACTCGGAAACTTGGCGCAGTGCGGTTGTTCGTATTTCTTTTTGTTGTCGAGGAACCGATTTTTCTTTTCAAAAGTTGTGAGATTGTTAAACCCTAGTACTCATGTATGGGGAACAAAAGTACCTCAGACGATATTTAAACTGCACTCCAAAAGAAGAAGTTGACATTATCGACTTGGGACGTCCACGATAATTATGTTCCATGATCCGAGGATGTGCAGAGGCCGGTAGTAGCCTCAGTTACTCGCTGGTTGTCGCACAGGACGCTACTGCTGCGCGCCTGGGGTACTAAAGTACAGGAGTCAGGACTTAATGTTTTATAACGTATGTGTAAAAGTCTAAGATTGTAAAAGTCTAAGATTGTAAAAGTCTAAGATTGTAAAAGTCTAAGATTGTAAAAGTCTAAGATTGTAAAAGTCTAAGATTGTAAAAGTCTAAGATTGTAAAAGTCTAAGATTGTAAAAGTCTAAGATTGTAAAAGTCTAAGATTGTAAAAGTCTAAGATTGTAAAAGTCTAAGATTGTAAAAGTCTAAGATTGTAAAAGTCTAAGATTGTAAAAGTCTAAGATTGTAAAAGTCTAAGATTGTAAAAGTCTAAGATTGTAAAAGTCTAAGATTGTAAAAGTCTAAGATTGTAAAAGGCTAAGATTGTAAAAGGCTAAGATTGTAAAAGGCTAAGATTGTAAAAGTCTAAGATTGTAAAAGTCTAAGATTGTAAAAGTCTAAGATTGTAAAAGTCTAAGATTGTTAAAGTCTAAGATTGTTAAAGTCTAAGATTGTTAAAGTCTAAGATTGTTAAAGTCTAAGATTGTTAAAGTCTAAGATTGTTAAAGTCTAAGATTGTTAAAGTCTAAGATTGTTAAAGTCTAAGATTGTTAAAGTCTAAGATTGTAAAAGTCTAAGATTGTAAAAGTCTAAGATTGTAAAAGTCTACGATTCTAAAAGTCTACGATTCTAAAAGTCTACGATTCTAAAAGTCTACGATTCTAAAAGTCTACGATTCTAAAAGTCTACGATTCTAAAAGTCTACGATTCTAAAAGTCTACGATTCTAAAAGTCTAAGATTCTAAAAGTCTAAGATTCTAAAAGTCTAAGATTCTAAAAGTCTAAGATTCTAAAAGTCTAAGATTCTAAAAGTCTAAGATTCTAAAAGTCTAAGATTCTAAAATCAACAAATCGAAAAATTGAAAAATGCAGATGCCCGGCACCCCTCCCACGAGATCACCTAAAGCAGTGTCTCAACCCGCTTAAAAAAAGTGAACCAATACCGAACGAGCACCAATAAAACGGTCAAAGCACCAAAAAAAAAAAAAAAAAAAACGACTCCTGGAAGAAACTTTGTTGCGTCTCTAAACCGACCTTATCTTACCCTGCGCACAGCGAGAGTCTACACTCTACGCCTGCAGGCAGTAAAAACCAAGGCGTCAGGATTCTCTGTCACCGAGCCTTTCCCGATAGAGTCTTATGGCCCCGTATGCGGAATCGCGCGGGGCATCAGCCCCAACCTAGCTTTCCTATTTTATCGCAGAAGAAGAAGAAGAAGCAGAGGACGAAGGAGGAGGAGGCGCCGCTTCAGCGTCGAGCGTTGCCGTAACGAAGCCTCGCGGTCGGAAGCCGCGTAGCCGCTTATAGATCCGCGAGGAAAAATCGACCAAGCGAATTGGTCGCTCGGGCGAGCGGCGGGGAGGATCGCAGCGAAAGGGGTAAAAAGAGAAGAACGCGTCGCGATGGCGCTTGGTACGACGCTCGGGAGGCTTCAAACCGCGGATAGATACGCGGGCACGCACGCCGCGCGACCTGTCCTGGATGGACTACGTCGAGTCGTGTCATCGAGAAACATCTCCGAAGAGCGGGACGTAATACACGGAGCGTCGTACCCTCGCCTCCTGGAATAAGACTCGGTTGCGTGGCATCTCGGCTGGATAATGGGCTCAAAAAAAAAAATGCTAGGCATCGCGGTTCACCTCCCTAGCTTCTCAACGGTTGAACGTCCAGTTTTTGCAGGACGGTTTATCTACGCGATGAAGACGAGCGTGCGGACCAACTGACGAGTATGCGGGCACGCATTATCGCGGGATATCGCGTATACGCGGAATCTCTGGTGGAGACTTTACGTGAAAGTGACCGATCTTCCGCTTCAACCGTTTACGAGTTGGCCGGGCCGAAGGCGTGCTATTCGCAAGGGGGAGAGTGGGGCAAAATGGACCAGCGTCCTCCGGTTGGGACGAGACTTTTTGGAACGCGTAAAAAGGTGGTCATTCATTTTGCCCCACTTTTAACCTACGCCCCGACGTTCACGAAAATCCTCATACAGAGTACCATAAACGAGTAAGCGTGACATTTTCGTAGAAATTTAAGAATTTCATGAAAAAATTAGGATAAAATGAAAATTTGTTTCCGGTAGGACTGAAGTTCCGCGGTATTGTTTTTGGACACTGGACCAAAAAAAATACGAAAATATCCTTCCATTATTTCGCTACAATAATAGAAATTTTTTAAAACATAATAGTACGATGCGTTTTTTTATAAAGAATCCCCATCGACGTTTTTTTTATACAAAATCCCCGTGTGTGCATTTTTCTGTTTCAACGCTTTACCCATTGGTTGGACCGAAGCCGTAAGGGAGAGTGGGGCACAACGGACCAGTGTCCTCCGTTTGGGACGAGACTTTTTGTATCGCGTAAAATTTGATGGTGAAGATGGTCCGTTTTGACCCAGGTTTCGTTTTGCCCCATTCCTGCCTACTTCCCGAACTTTCCATCTTTGTCGAAGCTATACAGGACCACGCAAAACCTCAAACCACGCACGACAAGCGCGTAAGCGTGAAAATTTTTTTATCGTTGAAATTGAAGTTCCGAAAAGAAATGGGTAAAAAAATAAAAATTCCTTTCCGGTACGACCGAAGATCCTCGGTCCTGTTTTCATTCGGCCAATCACTTGACGAACAAAAATACGAAAATATCCTTCGACTATATTTTCATTCAATCATAAAAATAAAAGAAAAAACAAAGTGGGAAGATTTTTTAATACAAAATCCTCGTCAGCCAATTTTCAATTGGCGACGCGCTCGGCCGCGCGTGTAAGTCAGCGCGCCGGAGCTGCGCGCGCACGTTCGAATCAGGAAATCGTTTTCTTTCCACCCCTTTCGAGTGCCGGCAATCGTGCGCGGAGTCCGAGTCGCTCTCTACGCAGCCACGTGTGCTGCTCACGCTTCGTTACGAGAATCCAGGAGAGAAACTATGTCGGAGCTTTATGGCGTGAGCGTCTCTTCCGAGAGATTTGCTTCGCGCGCGCACGGAGGTGCGCGCGCAGCCCGCGCATATGGAGCGAGGTAAAAGAAATATAAATGAGGGGAAGAAAAAGAAGTGGTTAAGTTACGAGTTGAGAGAGGCAGCGAGGAAACTAGGGAGAGTTAGTTGACCAACCGAGAAGGGACAATGATCGTTACGAATTCCGGTTGACTGGCCTATGATTACGGTATTACTGTGGCGCGTTTTATCGCGACGCCGGACGCGCAAGATGCGCTTCTGCGTTCATATATATATAGCACACACACGGTTATCCGGCACGTCCGGCAATTCCTGCAGCATAAACTCCAAAGCGAGAAAAAGTGCACCGGCAGTTCTCGAATTAATCTGATCGATTTTTTTTATTCTTTACATTCGTGGTCTTAAAGATCTCGAGCTGTTTATCGGGATACATTTTTATCATTGATTTCGCGAGATTGGTCGGAGATTCAATACAATCGGTTTCTAAAAAAAAATATGCATCGCGTGCGAGGCAAACAAACATTTATTTCAGATAAATAAAATTGATTCTTATTTGGAATGATACTTTAAATTATTTCAAATAATTGACTCCAAATTGATTATTGACTTGATGATTGATTGACTGGTTATTGAATTCAAATAATTGCGTATCATTAATTAGTTGAAATCAATATATTTTAGTATTTATAATTTTTTTTATGTTATATCAATTTCAAACGGACAAATATTTATTGACGTAAATGAATATTTATTTGAATCGAATAAATGTATATTCACGGGTCATAGATCGAATAAATAACTTTTCCGTGTGCACGAATCTCCTGCTTGCGTCACATCGAGTCAACCATTTTATTCGCAAAGTGCACCGTTATTAAAAGAAAATTTTAAATTAATCTAACTGAGTATTAAGCGGATTCTCAGCGTTCCACAAAGTCCCGGAAGTGGAATGCAAAATTGGACAATAAATATGTCGAAACTTTCGCGTTACTTTTACCCGCATTACTCGCGTTGTGTCGATTTCACGCCTTTTCCCACATTAATTCAGCGCTTGTTGAATGTCTTGCTCGCATGTTAAAAAAAAAAAAAAAAAACCAAGAAAGAAGTATTACGAACAAAACGCAATTCGAATCCGCGCTTCGATTTATTTCCGGTCTGTTATGGAGGGAAAGTTGGGCAACTCGCGCGTGCGTAGAACTGAAAACACGAGGTTCGAGATGAGGGCAAGTGTGACTCGAAGCGTGTAAACGAGGTACGTTTATTTTCTTTTTTTTTCTTTCCCATCCACCAGTCTCTCGTTCGAGTGTCAGCTGTGCAATCAGAGCCCCTGAAGTAGGACTAACGATCGAGAGACCCCCGCGACTTCGAACCACATTACCGGAGCGTCGGGTATTTCTCATTTCAAAATTCGTGCTGCATACACGTGCCGCGTTCGACGTTGAAAAACGTCCGTATCTAAGCCCTGGTTTGTTGATTCGATCGTTAACAATGCCTCGAACTGTAAAGAGCATCCTCATTAGCATGCGACAGGTAGGGGCTCTCGGCATCGCGCAACGCAACGAGTTACGATATCGAGCGAGATGACGGGAACCCTTGGCTACTCGGCTTCTCCCGTCATTTCGTCATATTCACTATTCGGAGAGTTCAAAGTACCCCAAATCACTAGACTAATCGAATTTTTGATAAAAATTTACTTACCATTTTACCATTTTACCATTTTGCCATTTTGCCATTTTACCATTTTACCATTTTACCATTATTTCTTCGCATTTCCGGAGTGGGAGTATTATTTTTTTTTATACGATGAAATCAGCGCCTCGACTAATTTATAATAATTCTTGCGAGGGTTCTTTGTATCGCACCGCAGCGAAACTTACTTTAATGCTAAAATAAGAAAATAGTTTTTGATTCTCTCGCCTCATCCGGTCCACGCGTTTTGCGTTCCGAAGTTTCGTGGGAGTCGCGAGTCCTCGGCGTCATCGAGTGAGTCTTGGCCTGTCCACTCGGGAAGTTCGCCTCGTCACATTCGGTGCACACGCACACATTCGCACGCCCCGAGGCTCTAGAATTCTTGATATACGTGCGTGAGAGTCTCGGGAGCGTCTCGTCGTTTCCTCGTCTACGAGAAGACCTCCGGTCCCCGAGTCTCTCGTCTCATCTCGCTGCAGAGCTCGCCGATACCCCCGCGGTTCACCGGGGCTAACACATCGCCCTCTATAAATAGTCTGCTATATTCATCGTCGTCCGGAGAATGCGAAGTCTCGCGCGCGAGAGAGACCATCTCGCCTACTCGCCCAAGTCACGCGCGAATTTTCGGACAAGAGGCCCCTCTCAGCATCGCTCCGCTCGGTCCCGCAGTCGGCGATACGAACAAATTACGAGAAAAATAATCGAATAGTAAAGTTACCCGGAATCTTGCAATCTTCATATCCTATTCCAATTATCGAGATGATTAGTGATAATAGTAATATAAAAGACACAAATAAAGAAATTAATGAAATAATAGTAACAATAAAAATTATTATTCCTATGAAATAATAAAAATGATGTAAATAAAAAATTGTAAAATAATCGTAACAATAATAATTATGCCTATTAAATAAGGATGATAATAATCAAAATGGAATAAAAAAGAATTACTAAAATAATAATAATAATAATTGTTATTAATACTATAAAAAAATTATTATTATTATTATGATTATTACTATTATGTGGAATTTGCGATTGAGTAAGTTGGGTTACAAAAAAAAAAAAAAAAAACAATAGAGGTAAAACTAGATTTCCCTTGGGCGGAGATTCGCTACGAGGCATGTGAGGCAAGAGGGAAGCGACCCCGACCTATTAGTAGCTCATTAAGAGCCCCGACGCACACGCGGTGCAGAGCGTACGTAGATAAAACCAGCGGGGCCGATGCGTTAACCAGACGGAATCTTGTTACCGGTTAAACGCATATGCGCCGAACGAACGCACAGGTCCGGAAGCCTTTGCCTCCGGCCTCGTTCCACGCCCGCTCTCCATTGTGCCCGAGAGTGCGCCGCACCCGCACGCGCACGCGAAACGCTCAGAGAGATCGTTCTCCCGCAGGATTCGCATTGTTTCTCGCGTGGAAGCGATTATTTTAATTTTTTTTTTCACAGTAGAATCGCCAAGTGTGAAGTTCGAGAGAAAGAGATAAATCTTCGGACGATTAAAATATGACTCGAGGGTTTAAAAAATATTTTTCCGCTTTTCTTTTTTTTTTACTAGCGGAACTTATTACTGAATTTTCAGTGCCGTTTTTAGCGCTTCGACTTTCTAAATCTCATTTCTTTCACTTTTTTTAAATGCATTTTCTCCGCCCAGCTTCCCTGGTCGGGGAAAAATCTCGATCTCCGGTTTTGGGCACTAGCATAATATTCGGTAAAAAAACAGGTAATTTTTCAACATTTTTCTTCAACGCGCGTATTAGAAAGACGAGGCCGGTTTTTTGCCCACAGTTTGTACAAGGTTTGGTCCAGTCAACAGTCAACAGTCAACAGTCATCAGTCAACAGTCAACAGTCAACAGTCAACAGTCAACAGTCAACAGTCAACAGTCAACAGTCAACAGTCAACAGTCAACAGTCAACAGTCAACAGTCAACAGTCAACAGTCAACAGTCAACAGTCAACAGTCAACAGTCAACAGTCAACAGTCAACAGTCAACAGTCAACAGTCAACAGTCAACAGTCAACAGTCAACAGTCAACAGTCAACAGTCAACAGTCAACAGTCAACAGTCAACAGTCAACAGTCAGCAGTCAGCAGTCAACAGTCAACAGTCAACAGTCAACAGTCAACAGTCAATCGCAACTTCATAAGACCTTGTATGAACTGTGTGTAAAAACTGACCTTGTCCTAATACTGCGTAAAAAAAAAATTGAAAACGTTGAAAATCGACCTGTTTTCTGGATCAAATCCTTGTGCGAGGGCCTTAATAGATTAAGAGGATATCTTATCGATGTGTTATATCCGATCAATGAGTCCGATAGGAAGTTCGGGCTGCGGTCGATCCAAGGAATCGGAGGCTCACCGTCCGCTTTGTCGGCCGATCGGGTGGAGAGGAGGAGGGGGAAGGGGGGTGAATAAAAGATAAAGGAAGAGAGAAAAAGAAAAAAGAACGAAGGAGGAAGCCGAGCGAGAGGAGGATATGCATTCCTCGGAGCGCACGGTAGCCGAGACTGCTGGCCAGTGTCAGTCGAATTCCTAATGAACTTTCCAGCGGGAGATGAGACACGGCGGCATCGAATATTCCGGCGGCGTCGACAAGGTTGTATCGAGAAAAAAAATGAATGAGAAAAAAAAATTGTGCACGTGGGCTCGTACAAACGCATCCGGAGAGCAGCCGATATAACGACGGGACGTGCGGCAATCAATCGCTTCTCGGTAAATTTATTTATTATTATGAGAGACAATTAACACTCTCGGGCGCGGATAAGTGAAAACAAATTTGGGGTGAATAATGAGGCGTTGCTTTGAAAAAGGGGTGAAGAAATTTTGAAAAAAAAAAAATCTCCGAGCCGCGTATTAATCCGGCGAGGATGGCATACAAATTTTGCGTTAAGAAGATTGACCAATTCAAAGGGACAGTAAGGATCAGCGTGAAATCTGATACACGGCGTTAAATTTTCAAATTGAGGAAAATTAACTCGAGAAAAAAAATACATGTGAGTCTCGCTCGTCTCTCATCTGTGAAAAAATCTATGAGATTAATTGTTCGACGTTTTTTCATCTACAGGATTTCTACCATCAAAATAGAAAGAAAAACAAATGGTAACTCATATTTGTAATTCTTCTCTATTTGTAAGACTTCTTCATCCCGTAAATTGGACGGGCCAAGTGTAAGCCCTGCCCAATATTCTGGCGGGGTCGACAAGGTTGTATGGAGAAAAAAAGACGAAAAAAAATGCGCACGTAGCCCCGTAAAAACGCATCCGGAGAGCAGCCGATATACTAACGACGTGACGTGCGGCTATTAGTCGCTTCTCAATAAATTTATTTATCATTGATAAAAACAATTAACAAATTTAGAAAAAAAAAATCTCAGACGCGTATTAATTTTTTTTTTTAAGGCCATAACTACGGAAGTGGTGGCGCAATCGCCTCGAAACTTTTTGTGTGTACTGTAGAAACGTGATACGGAAACATATCCGAAATTCATCCGAAGAAAAAAAAGTTAACTAAAATTTGTAATCTTTCGCCTTGTACTCCTCCATCTCGTAAATTGGACGCGCCAAGTGTAAAGCTCCCTGCGCGCGAAATCCGAGTGAAAAGTAGATTATCATCCCGCGGCGACTTCAAGAAACTCCGTTGCCGGTAGCAGGTGCGAACTTTCCGGGCGCGCTGGTTTCCCGGCGATTTGCAGGTGAAACGCCCGCCGCGGGCAAAAGAACTCGTCTAGGCGACGTTGCGTGGACAACAATGGCCGCCCGCTGCTTTTCAGCGTCATCGTTGGGTCGTCGAGGAACGCGGGCACTCGGCGAGGACGAGCGAGAATTACATGCGCATAATAATCCGTGACGAGCAGGCAGGGAAGGAGAAGGGGGGGGGGGGGGGGGGTGTTTCTCTCGGGTAACCATGACGAAATTCAAACGATTCACGGGACACGCGCGACACTCCGAGAAAATTGCCGTACACGCGTACGATACCCCGCGTGCATTCGTTATATCTGTATCGCATCGGGTTGAAATTACTCTCTCTAACGCGAAAGTCCTCGTCGCTTCGCACTTTCCACAACGCTGCTATAATCGAGGCCTCAAACGGTCTCGGCGGACTATACCGGAGATATAGTGCGTTTGTCTTACAGCGTGATTATGTACGACTCTGCCTATGGCCTTTCTAAATTGCACCGCTAGACAGTTCGCAAAGTGCGTAAATTGCCGCGCGTCCCCGCGGTGTGTAATTCAGGCTGATACAACGGTAATCTCATTTGCAAATTGGCCGTCCGGTAGAGGAAAAAAACAAAAGATTCTTTAGATCCGATTTACTCTGGGTCATTGAGAATAATCGTCGAAGTGCCGTGGCGTCCGTCGCTCAAATTAACCGTCAACAAGTGACGGTTGCTTCGTGACACAATTTATCCGAAGCAGCGAAATAAAAAACACCCCGAGAACGAGAGATTTAACTCGACTTCAGCTCGAAAATATTCAACGGGCGGGTAAATAAATAAACATCGTTTTTGGTAATCGATTATTCAAAGCATCTTCCGTGTGTAAAAAAATCTTACCGATACGTATGCAGTACTCATCGATCCTCCCGTCGAGCATCCTCCCTACTGCGTATAAGCTTCACGCTGATATAACTAAAATCTCATTTTCAAGTTGGCTCTAGGGTGGACCAAAAAAAAGCCGTAGATCCGATTTACTGTGTTCTAGAACACTCGTCGACCTGCCGTGGCATTCATCGCACGAATTAACCGTCAAAAAAGTGTCGGTTAGTTTGCGAAAATATCGCTCAAACAACGCCATACAATTTATCCGAGGCGGCGACAAAAATTTAAGGAAAAAAACGATGTAACTCGACTCGCACCGCGATTTCTATCTCACGCTCGAAAAATACGGGACGCGCGCTTAAATAAATAAACATCGTTTCTTGTAACCGATTATTCAAAACATCGTCAGAGTGTAAAAAAATCTTACCGATATGTATGCAGGCGCTCGCCGATCCTCCCGTCGAGAATCCTCTCTACTGTGTCCCTGGACGCCAACAGGTTACGAAAACTTTCGTCGCCACTCGCCACTCTCAGCTGACACGCTGATTAAAATCGAAAAAAAAACGAACCGCTCCCCGCAACCTTCTCGTCCCCGCCCCGAAAGTCCATCCCTCGCGATTATCCTCGGCTTAATCGCGATCCACTTCATGCTAAACACGACTTCACCCACGATTAATCAACCGCTCTTCTCTCAACACGAGCAATTAACGAAAGAAGCGTTCGGTCACGTGACCGTGTCTCCGCGAGACCGGGGCGGGCGGGGGGGGGAGGGGAAGTCGCGCAGTCGAAGCATCAAAGCATCGATGAAGCCCGAAAAGTAACGAACGTTATGCACGAAGAGTGCGAAAGAAAGAGCGGAAAGAGACCGCGAGGGGCGCTTCTGTGTGCGTGGAAACGAAACGAGCGAGCATGTGGCACTGTTAAGTTTTCAGTAGTGAAGAGAGAGGGGGGGCGCAGAGGCCTGGCGGGGAAACGGAATGACGAACGCGAGGCAGCTAGAGCCGTTCGGGAAAGAGGCGAGTGGACAGTCTGCGCACAGACATCGATCGAAAACCACCTCACGCCGCACGGGAGAGCCGTCGTACATACGCTCTATAGATATACATCTATATATCTACGAGCGCACAACAGCAAACCAGCAGCAGAAGGCATTCTCGTTCGTTTCCACGAAAGCCGGTGTTTTCCGTCGATTTACACGGTGCCGCTCGGCGCGAGAGTCGCGCGCGTTTATGCCCCCTCGCGAGAGCAGTGTGTCTGCCGTGCCTGTGCGCCAGCAGCCCTGCGCGGCGCTGTTTCTCTCGCTCCGCCGTAACCGTCCCTCGCGTCGTTCTCTTCGGTCAGTACTACGCGCGGCGTACACACAACAGCACCGCTCTCCGTCAGTCAGTCGGCCGGTGAGCCTCGGCCGATCATCGCGAGACTCGCCAGCTAACCTCGCTCGGAGCGCGCTAGCTCGATCGTGTTTCGTGCCTGTGAATAAAACATCGTGATTCCGGTCTGTTTTTTTTTGGTTTTTTCTTTTTTCTTTCCGTCCAGTTCGATCGATCAGTTTGAGGAAAGAAGAGTACACAAAATTCGAGGGACGAGAGGAAGGAGAGAGGGTGTGTCGGCGGAACTTTGAGAAGATTATTCGTCGGCTCTGATTGTTTACGTTTCACCGTTCGGACGATGATTGTAGTTCGCTGGTGCCGTTGAGCTCAGAATCGGTGAGTCGAATTCTTTTTTTTTAGATCTTTGAGGAAGCTATGTTTTGGTGGAAAAGGGGATATTTTGACATTTTTATGAAAAGGTGCTCAGAATATTACGAAAGGTCGAAAATTATCATTTAGGAAAAATGTCCGGATGTGTGTGTGTGCGCGTGTGTGTCTTTTAGACGCGAAAACTCAAACCGCTGTAACTCGAGATTGTCGCGAGCGATCGTCCTGAAATTTTGCACACAGCACGTGTGGTCAATAGTTAATGTTTCTTCGAAATTTCATTAAAAAATGTTGTTTTTTTCTTTGGCCGCGATTTTTAGGTTCTTCAAAAAAATGTCAGTTTCTTTTTGTACGCGTTTAAAAATTTCTTCACAAATGGCTGTGCGCGCTCTATTTTCTAGGTTATCATTTAACACATGCGTGGGGTTAACAGTCAATGTTTTTTCGATATTTCATTTTTTAAATGTTGGGTTTTTTTGTACTTGGTTTTTAATGTCTTCAAAAAATGTTCGTGCGCGCTCTATTTTTGGGATAATTACTTCTCGAGCCGGCGAGAAAACTTTAGATTTTATTCGGTCGCTCGTCGCGCGTCGAATGATAGAATCGTTGAGGGATTCGTCAAACAGAGACGTTGGTAGAAACAAGAAGTTTACGGTGGCTCGGACGAAGCGGCAGTAAATCCCACGGGGCGACCGTGCGTTTGTGCGCTCGCGTCCGCGTCGATAATTAACGTAAACAAACACGAAAAACTCCGACCAATTTGCAGTGAGCTGTCGCTAGGAGATAATCGACGGGGTTTGGGGCATTCGTTAATTTTCGCTGGTGGTTCGCTGGAGACGTTAAAGCCGATGCCGAGATAAAGCGTTGCGGCGAAGCGAGCATCTTCGATATAATAAATTGCGCTTAACGAATCGAAAGTGGCAAAAAGGATTTATCAAAGAGCTCGCCTGAGGAGCTCGAACGGAAGTCTCCCCAATGCGCGTGGGCCACTGCGCATGAAACGAGGAGATTCATTGATAAGTCCTCGCGAACTCGGGCGACTGGACTAGAGACCGTTTATTCGAGCAATTTTATACAACTCGGGACGATGAAGTTTTTTTAAAGCGGCGCTTCAAAGTGTCTTCGCGCATGCGTACTCGTCCCTACGTGCGACCCGTAATTTTTTTATTTCATTGCAATCTTTAAACCGATTCAAATTTTACATTATAATTTTTATTTGGTTATAATTTTTTATTTCATTGTAATCTTCAATTGATTTAAATTTGACCTCAATCATTTTTATTTGGGTATATATTTTTTTTCATTAGAAACAAGGAGATTCATTGATAAGTCCTCGCGAGCTCCGGCGATTGGAGTAGAGACCATTTATTCGAGCAATTTTATATAACTCGGGACAATGAAATTTTATTTAAAGCGGTGCATTAAAGTGTCTTCGTGCATGCGCACTCGTCTTTACGGACGACCCGTACTTTTTTATTTCATTGTAAACTTTAAAATCGTTCCAAATTTTACATTAATAATGTTTATTTCATTAGAAACGAGGAGATTCATTGATATGTCCTCGCGAGCTCCGACGACTGGACTAGAGACCGTTTATTCGAGCAATTTTGTATAACTCGGGACGATGAAGTATTCTAAAGCGGCGCGTTAAAGTGTCTTCGCGCATGCGCACTCGTTCCTACGGACGTCCCGCTTCGAAGTCTCGCGCCTCCGCGACGGATAATCCGACTAACTTATCGCGATGTTAATTTTAATGTCGGTCATATCGAATTTTTTTATTACTATTTTTTTCTCGAACTTACCCGGGAAGTTTTCTACACAGTGGCGCTCCGTCCAGGTCTTACTTTCGAGCGACTATATCTCCGACGCGGAGAGCCCGAGCGCTTCCAGGGACAACGCGATAATTACTCGGCGGAAGCTGCGCGCTCGACGACGATAGAAATCAGATAAATGACCGGGGGAAGTCTCGTTAGCGGTTATTTACCGAGGGACTTTCGTAACCGGCAACCTTAGCACTCGCAGTTTCAGCTTGACATTCTGAATAATTTCTAACGCGATTGAGAGACAAAAAATATTAAAATCTTTAAATAGATTCAAATTTTACATTGGAATTTTTATCTCGTTATAATTTTTTTGTTTCATTGTAATCTTTAAATCAATTCAAATTTCACATTACGCTTTTTATTTCATTACAATCTTTAAATCGATTCATATTTTACATTATACTTTTCATATCGTTATAGTTTTTTTATTTCCTTGTAATCTGTAAATCGATTCAAACTTCACAATGTTATGTTTATTTCGTTATTTTGTTTCGTTTCAATCTTTACAGTCGATCAAAATTTTACATTGTAATTTTTTTATCTCGATCGTTCCTCGACGAATCGATTCGCCCTTTGGCACATGTCGGGACGCGGTGTCTGTCGGCTTGTGAAAAAATCGCGACGCCTCCGGCCGTTTCCGTTTTTTACTTGGAGCCTGCAACGTTTCAAGGTCAAGCGTGTCCAACAGCCTTGGACTGTTACGCTAGCTATACTCGCTGCGTAGCTCGTGCACGAGCACCGATAGGTCGAGAAAAAAAAAAAGAGAACTTTTCAATCGCTCAAGGTATGATCGTCGATTGGTATATCGAAACTGCAAATACGCGCGATTGTGCCCGACGATCTTGTGAGTTATCGGGACGAGAGAGAAGCCCGCGGGCTCGGGTTCCGATCTATAAAGTACGATTCGAAGATAGCGCTTAGAGGAGACACAGAAAACACTCGAAGACCCGATGAGCTCTCGCGCGTTTCCGTTACACACGCCGGGCAAGTCCGAGCCTGCGGATTCAGCGACTGCGCATGCGCGTATGTGTATGTGCGCGTCTTTGTCGAACCTTATGCACCGGCAGCGCAACACGCGCACTTATCTCGCGAATAATGCTACCGTTAACGGTCATTAGATATCTGGGCATCTACCGTAGGAAATCACTTCGCAATCGATCGAATAATTGTGCAATATAATTCACGGTGTATCTATAAAACGAATTTTTTTTAACACTGACTCGATTAGATCGGTCTCGATAACAGCTGTTTATAAAACTTTTACGCGTAGATATGGGGCATTCTAATTCAGCAGCCCATGTCCCTGACGCCCGTTGATTTTATTCATTTTTTGCTTCCTCGTAAAGGAAGCTTTGTTATGGTGGAAAAAAATCGAGATTTTAATGAAAACGTGTTCGGAATGTTCCAAAACATCGAAAAATCACATTTAGAAAAAATGTCCGGATGTAGAAAGCCAAAAATACAGACAATGCTTCCTGATAGAAGAAGCTTCAACTTTTATGAGAAACGATTTGACAATTTTTATTTTCAGCCATTTTCTGTAAAAATGGCCTTGCTCGTGTGCACTGTTAAAAAAAATGGTAAATTTAATGTTAAAAACCCTGGAAGTTTTTATTTTAAAAAACTAATCCATTGAGTTCAATGTTCAGTGTAACGTGAGTAATTGCGATGAACAATGAATATACTTTACAGTGAAATGAAAGTACATTATAGGAATCAAAGTACTTATATAGTAAAATTAAAGTAAATTATTCTCAACGTTTAAAAAATACGCATTCATTTTTCATCACAATTGTACATGAAATTTAATAAACCAGCTTACGCATAAAAGCTTCCATTACCAGTGCATTAAATTTCATAAAATTTTTTTACACGCAACACAAACTGAAATAAAACAAAAAAAAAAAAATACATATTTTTATTTGAAAAGAAACAACATAAATATATATACATATATATATATTTTCGGATGCCGAAAAAAAGGGCCGGAACCTTTCTAGGCGCGCGGTTAAGAGCAGGGACGAAACTTTTCTCACAGCATTTCTCCGGCCCTTTTATGTTTTATTATTTTCCCGACGTTCCGACAGCGGCGAGACGGCGGACGAGGCACGGGCGCGAAGAAACATCGCCACCCCCTTCGAGCCTTGCTCCAAAACGTATCTCTCATTTTTTTCTTCCTTACATTTTATTTTTATTTTTTATTTATTTATTTTTAACGACTTCAAGACGGCTCGAGTCGAGCGGCCTCGCGCAAAGACCGCGCGCCGCGAGAGACGCAGAGGGAGAGAATGCATTACGGTATGCAGCTATGCAGTCAGGCGTGTTGTTATATGATTATTTCGTGCGCGGAGAGCACACAAGGCCACCCCACGGTGACAGGACACCGGGAGAGAGCTCCTCCTCGTCTCCGGCCCGTCGTCGACGCGACCCGGGACGGTTTCTCGCGAAACCTTGAAAATTCTTCGCATGTCCCGCTGAGATAAGACGGGGTGAAAAAAAAAATATACCGAGTAAACCGTGAAAAGGATCGCGAAGATAACAAAAACAAAAAAAATCGGTAAAAAAGAAATTAAAAAAAAGAGAGAGGGGTCAAAGGGGTTCGAGACCCGAGCGACCTCCTTTACGACTCTCACCGCTCGATCCCTTTCGGGCTACCAGCAGCACCCCGCGATCACTGTATTATCTCCTCCGCGATGATTTACGACGCGTGCCCGAGATCCACTGTCGAATTTCTTGCACGGCGCTTTTATTTTTATATCTTTTTAATTCTTATTTTTTCAATTTTTTTTTTAGTTTTGGATTTCATAAAATTACTCTACATCTCTCTATTTTAATACATGCACATATGCATGGGTATGTAATACGTGTATATGCGTTTTTGTTCGATCCATTCATTCCTCCCATTCACAGTCTCTTCGCTCGTTCATTTGAGCCATTATCAAAAACAGTGAGTTTTTTTACATAGAGATACAGACTAATAAATCTCCCTTCCCTCACATCTATAAAATCATTGATTCGAAAAAGATTAAACATTTTTTTTTTTATTAAATAAAGTTAATTTTTATTCTCGCAACAAAAATGTTACAAAAAGGAAAAATAATAAATTTTATATATTACGGTCTTAAGTTATGGTCGCACATGCTATATTTTGGTCCGTCTCTCTATTGTTATCTAACTCTAGTAATCGTAAATATAAAACTCCTCGGCCCGTCAATAAAATTTGTCGATTAAAAATTTTGTTTGAATGGAAAATTCACTTGCGCATCTCATAGCGAGGATGTGTAGCGTGACCCTCGTATTCGGAACGGTCCTCCGGATTGCGAAAAATCGGCGTAGCCAAGTCCCGCGCCCGGCGAGAGCGAGTGGTTTGCGAGGGCTTATTGCCCGAGAGAAAAGAGATTCGAACTGATCGCTTGTAAAGTGTCATACGTTCGAGCGTGCGGGGCTCGTGTACGCGTTGATTTATGGACGGTGATAAAGAGCCCGAACACCTCCGAGAATATAGTGCTCTCGCTCGCGGTACGTACGTACGCGCGCGTCTCCCCCGTAACACACGTAGCGGCTGGATTGGAAAAGCTCGCTCACGGTTATACCCTTGCGTTTCCGTACAGCGGTGTGCGCGCGCACTTCCCGACGTCCCGCGGGCTAGACGATTCTCCACCGGACGGCGCGCGCGCACACACACACATATCGGGCCGTCGCGCCGATGCTCGGCGCGAAACTCCTCCGCGAGTGCATGCACTAACCACCGCCGGAGTGCAGTTTAAACTTGCATTTTAGATATATAATGTTGGCCGCGAGTAACGGTGTGTCCTTGCTGAATTACTCTCGTAGCGATGAGCGTTAATGTACGAGCGTACGCGGATAAACATTGAAAAGAAAAAAAAAAAAACAAACATTATATAAAAATTGGCACGTGCAGCGATACATCGTTTGTGACTTTCCGTATCTATATTTAACATCGACGACTGTTGTGTTGTCGACGAACCTGCGAATAGAAGAAGAAAAAAAAACAAACAATTACATAGAAAGTATACGATGAAATAATAATAACAATAATAGCTGTTTTAATAAAGTGGTGGATTAAATACGCTCTGGACGATTTGTTTGGTTGGTTCGATCAATTAATGGGAAAACTTTAAATAATGTTGGCCGCGAGGTGTGTCCTTGCTGAGTTACTCTCGTAGCGATGAGCGTTAATGTACGAGCGTACGCGGATAAACATTGAAAACAAAAAGAAAACATTAAATAAAAATTGGCGCGTGCAGCGATAGATCGTTCGCGACTTTTCGTATCTATATTTAACATCGACGACTGTTCTGTTGTCGACGAACCTGCGAATAAAAAACAACAAACAATTACATAGGAAGTATACGATGAAATAATAATAATATTAATAATAATAACAATAATAGCTGTTTTAATAAACTGGTGGATTAAATACGCTCTGGACGATTTGTTTGGTTGGTTCGATCAATGAATGGGAAAACATTAAATAATGTCGGCCGCGAGTAACGGTATGGCCTCGCTGAATTACTCTCGTAGCAATGGGCGTTAATGTACGAGCGTACATAGGTGGATAAACATTGAAAATAAAAATAAAACATTAAATAAAAATTGGCGCGTGTAGCGATAGATCGTTTGCGACTTTCCGTATCTATATTTAACATCGTCGTAACTGTTCTGTTGTCGACCGACGATCCTGTGAATAAAAAATAACAAAAACTAACATAAGAAGTAGACGATGAAATAATAATCACAATAATAATAGCTGCTCGAACCAACTGGTTGATTAAATATGCTCCGGGCGATTATTTTCGTCGGTCCGATCAATTAATCGGACAACGTTGGGGAGGTTGGGGCGCATAGTTAACATCGACAACTGTTTTGTTGTCAGCGTTCCTTATGAATATAAAACAACGAAACATTGCATAGGAAGTACACGGACAGAAAATAGTTATTATTATTTTTTTTTATTTCGTTTACAGGATAAACCCTTACTTACATACAACAATAAAAAATAAATCAGTGAATAGTGGAAGTGTTACAATTAAAATAATATCATCAGATTGCATGTTAATATAAAACTAGATAAAATTATCAACACACCGATTATTATAATAATTATTATTGTAATAATAATAACTGCCCAAACCAGCTAGTAGTTTAAATGCGCTCGGGGCAATTTCCTTCGTTGGTTTAATGAATTAAGCGATCGGAAACCAACTTTGGCAGCCAATTCGTTTCTGGAAGAGAATTCATCGCACGGAGGGTGTTGAACCACTCGGGCGGTTCGAGAGTTCGATCGTGTGATTAAATATTTTCGGAAAAAAATGTTGTTCTTTTTGCGAAAAGAACTTTCGTCGTTGCGTCGTTTTCTGGAGATTTCGTCACGTTTATTCGTCGAGGGGACAATGACTCGATGCGTTCGAGTCGCTGATGAGTGGCCTGGCCGCAGAAAGTGACGAACTTTCCCTCGAGGACTCCTCGGATGGCCGCTGCACTGGCCGGTAACACTCGTGCAGTTTGCACTTTGCTCGACTTGCCGCCGGTGCATTATACTGCATTGCAGTGTTGTTACGATGCGTTCTGCGCCGGTCTGGGAGGCCCTTGCGGGGCTCCCCGAGCTCGCCTTCGACAAAGTGTGTCAACTCGGCGGTCTCCCGAGACCCCGGGCCGAGTGGGAATTTAGGGGAATGGGATTTGTTTTTTTTTTAAACTTTTTAGGGAATTAGAGAAATAATTCTTGTAAATTGCTCGGTACGTCGAGGGACTCGATTCGACTTTGCAATTATTTTTGTTTTGTTTTTTTTTTTTTTTCTTGCATTGTCGATGAGGCAAAGTCGAAGTTAGGGAAATGGGCATTTAAAAAAATTCTTATTGTTGTATTAAAAAAAAAAAAAATTGTACATTGCTCGATACGTAGATTGACTTGATTCGACGTTGCACTTGATTTTTTTTGCATTATTGATGTGGCAAAGCCGAAGTTGAGGGAATGAGAATTTTCTAAAATTATTATTGGTTGGGTTATTTGAAAAATGGTTGTAAATTGCCCGGTAGGTAGATGGACTTGATTTGACTTTGTACCTTTTTTTTGCATTATCGATTTGTCAAAGTTCCTCGGCGAAAATGACTATCCGTAGGTGCAGGATGTATTTCGTTCGCCGGTGAGGAAACCGTCTCTAAACTCCCGCTAAACTGCGCGGTCTATTTTCGTCCTCCTGGAGGTCGTCGTCGCCTCTGGTGCACTTCTGCATGCACCGCCGAAACCCCCTCGTCGACTGGTATCGAGCCGCGCTTACCCCGGGCACTTCGCGTGCTCGAGCCCAACAGTATTTTCATTTATTGTAGCAATTATTACGAACACTGCACGCAAGTCGAAATACAAATTTAAATTAAATTCTCAATTATTAAAAAGCAAATTTTTTTTTTTTTCATCTCAATTATTTGTGGTAAAGGTGTGAATATGGACCGGTCCATTTGTCGTTTATTCACGTGCCGCCCGGCCATATTCGCCCCTTTTACTCCGTAATGCTCTTTAATTAAGACTAAGTAGATGGACCGATATTTGTAAAAAAATGTTTTAAATAATAATAATAAAATGATCATTATTATATTTTTTAAACCTTTTCTATTCAAAGGCTTCCCGGGACGATGCAGGGATGATTTCGATGTAGCAGTGCGAGCGAGCTTGTATTGATTGAACCTTAAACTAAACCTTCCATTTCTCGTTATTTATTAAAAGGCAAATTTTAATGTTTTATTTCAATTATTTATGGCAAAGGTGTGAATATGGACTGGTCGATTTATTCACGTGCCTGGGCCATATTCGTCCCTTTTACTCTGAAATACTCTTTCATATACAATTATCCAATAATTTTTTAACGTTCATTTTTTCGACCAAGAGATGGCCCGAAATTTGTTAAAAAAATAAATAATAACAATAATAATAATAAAAAAATTATTATTATTATTATTTAAAAAAAATATCTATGTAAAGGCTTCCCGGGACGATCCACGGACGATTTCGAGGTACGCAGTGCGAGCGAGCGTGTCTAGAGTCAATTAAACCTACGCGCACCTTAACGCCCCAAATCGATATTCGACTCCGGGCCAGGTGCCGCACGCCAAGCGCGGTGCCTCCACAATTTCGGGAGGGGGCTCTCTGGCGCCTCTTCCCATGTCTACACAACGTGTATATCTACGTGTATCCAGCTACCGAACTAAATTTCTTCGTGACACGAATATGCGGAAGCGTTTAGTCGTAAATTAACGAAAAGTCCGCTGGTATCGTCGAAACTGGCTACCGAACACGCAGCCTTGAGCATAGAACACCGCACACTTGTTTTTCGGCCGCTTTGGCGCCGCGCGTGAGTCCGGTAGACCCCACGTCTGCACCATTTGGCAGCGTAATATTAAAAAAAAAAAAAAAAAAATGAAGAATTTTTTTAAGAAGGTTAGACAGAATAATAACAGAATTTTTCAAATTCGATTACTATCTCTTAGCTATCGAATCTCTATATATGCGCGAATAATAATAACAATAATAACAATAATAATAATAATAATAATAATAATAATAATAATAATAATAATAACGCCATCGAGACGGAAATAACGTTCGCGCACGCGGAATCATGCTTGCCTGAAGCATGCATGACGTACGTTGGTATTACCAAGGATGGAATAATCGATAGCCGCGTACCATTAAAAAATCGCTGAAAAAAAATAAAACCACAGCGAAGTATGTCCAATGACACAGCTGTTTTTTCGTGCTGCTATAAAAATTAATTAAAATGAATTAAAAAAATTAATAAATAAAGATTTTCTTAAATTTCTTGAACAGTTTGTAACGCAAGCGGAGTTGATTCGATATAATTTAAAAAAATCCGCCCCGAGTCGTTCAACTGCCGAGTATTTATATGCGCGTTAATAATAGCCAGCGAGAGGATATAAAATAGTCGATAGTCACGGACTTTTACAAAAGTTGCAAAAAATAAAAAATCATAAACGTCCGCAAAGTATCCGATGCAACGTTGTTTCCATGTACCGGCTTGTATTCTTCACGACGCATTAATACAGCCCGCAGTGCCGTGAGATACGCTGTAAAGATTTAGAGACTCGAGACGGGAAGTACCGAAGGCAGTAACGACGCCTGTGCGTCGTAATAGTTCAAACAGAGTATATGAAAAGCAGCGGTGAATGGCAGATGGTCGAGTCATAGAGCCTCCTGCGATACTTAACTCTAACGCATCGCGCGAACGTTCTTGAATTTATGTGTGTTTGCCTGAAGAAACACTGTGGCCCCTGCATCGGCCGGAGAAGGAGATTATAGAAAGAATTGATGAAAAGGAAAACAAAATACAAAAAGAAAAACAAAGTTGAAGCCACCGAAAGGAAAGAAGGAACGTCGAGAAAGTAGTGAATCAATTGCGTACACGTGTTTCTTTCGTTGGACGCGAGAACGCAAGTCGGACCGCATTGACGCGACGCGGACGAGCTGGAACAATGTTTTATTTAGAGTGAATTAAAGTTATCATCCATTTAGAGAGAATGAAAAAAAAAAAAAAAAACTAAGTTGAAGCCACCGAAAAGAAAGAACGAACGTAGAGAAACTAGTGAATCAATCGCGTATACACGTGTTTGTTCCTTTCATCCAACGCGCGAACGCGAATCGGACTGCAGCGGCTCGACACGGACGAGCTGGAACAATACTTTATTCACCGGCTCATCGATCGGCGCCACGGGCTTCCGGCTAAATACTAACACACAACATTTCCATTCATTTTTGCAATACATTATTATTATGTTTTATTGAAAATCGTTCGAAATTCGGAAGTCGGTGAAATTGAGAAGACAGAATTAACGAATAAATATAAAAATTCAATGCTCTTCCGGAATAAATGGCGCCATGTCATGCATGAAATTTTATAAAGTAATTTCTATAAATAATTTGATGTTTCGATGGGTGGAAGTAAGCAAGAAAATGTCCACGGCACTTCATTAATAATAATTTATTAGTTCAGTTTACAGAAAGTAAATTTACAGCTTATAAAATCTACACCCACATAAATAAATTTGCACTTTGTCTTCACGTGAACATTGGTGCATCTCACATGTTCTTGAACTGATTTATCGATTCCGAATTGAATATCACAGCTGGTAGTGGGTTCCATGCGTCAACGACTCAGACAGTCTGTGTTTTCATGGGTTTCTTCGAAACTGCCTCTTCTACATTTTCACACGTAACAACAATAATAACTATAATAATAACAATGATAAAAACAATAATAATAACAATGATAAAACAATAATAATAACAATGATAAAACAATAATAATAACAATGATAAAACAATAATAATAACAATGATAAAACAATAATAATAACAATGATAAAACAATAATAATAACAATGATAAAACAATAATAATAACAATGATATAAATTTGATTAAAAAAATTGACTACACGGCCGTGACTTCAGAGTATTGTCTTACCGAAAGTTTCGGTATGCGTGAAAGTCGTCGGGTATGAAACAGTGTCGCATTAAAGTTCGGCATATCGGATGTTGAGAGAGAGAGAGAGCCGGGACGGCATAAGGGGAACGTTGCCGAGGACCGAGTTACACGGGAAACAGCTTCTTTTTTTTTTCAAGTCTTTTTCTTTCTCATTCATCTTTTTTTTTTCTCCATGTTTTTTTTATGCTCTCTGATCCCGAGGGACGAGCGCTTTGAGTAACTCCGAGGAGGACCGTATAGACGAGACTGCCGGGGTCGAGCGCCGTATGTTCCCGTCGGGGCCCCTCGGAGAGAGATATCCGTTTCGAGAGAGGCGAACTAAGCTTCGTCCTTACGCGCTGACGGACATCGCTAACTGCTCGTCCCGCAGGACCCCCGGCATCTCGTTTCTCCGCACCGGCTCGTACGAACTCCTTTAAACTTTTCGCCTATCGCTCACGGTGGCCTCGCAACTCCGCTCGCCGCTCGACTCTTCCTATTTAACATAAAGTGGCGATTTTTTTTTTTTTTTTTTTCGGATGAAACTGAACACTCCGAGATTGATCCAACTACAAGTATAGCGTAGGGTATCGATGGTATAGTTATATATCCGCTCGTATTGCAGGTAGGGCCTATCGCCTCTTCATTCATGAATGATTCATGAAGCCTCGTCGACGCGGCTAGAGACCGCCGTTCGACCGTTGTATTGGACAAACTTATAAATTATTCCATTGAATTCGCTCGAAGAGTAATTTGGCAACGATACACGGGAGGGGGGGAAGGAGGGGGGGTTATGTAGCGGAAGCGGACAGACCGCTGGAGCGAACGGCGATCCGTAGTCACGAGAGCCACGGAGACGAAAGTTCATGACCCCCGAGAACCCGTCGTATGTCGCTCGAGCGAGCGGTACTTACGTCGTCGCA